>JAUPFT010000007.1:39025492-39597992 GCA_036936625.1 Parnassius smintheus behrii
GGAGACAGTTGATTTTTCATTGTTTTTGGACTGCTGGTAGTCTGTCAGTCCTTAATTATTAAATAATATAGGGCATTAAATCCGTCCTTGTGCAGTAACATTTAACTTGATAAATATTTTATTTATATTTGAGTTTGAAATATATCTATTTTATTTTTATTTTTTCACTTTGACTTCATTTTTTGTATTTTACATTGTTTCAGTTGTCATGCCGTGTATATCATAATTGCTGGCAATGAACTGATAGAACAGCATCATGTTCAACTGCAGAACGGGAACCATCTGAATCATCTAGTCCGTCCTCGTTGCAATCTGAAGTGAGTAATGTATTGCACCCAGAACAACAAAGCTTAGATCATACATCACACAGTGTACTGCTAACTAATTATATAAAAGCACAATGTTTTTTACCAGGTTGTAACAGTTCCATCAGCATTGCAAGTATGTCTCTTTTGTGATTAACTACATTTTGCGATAACAAACATACATAGTGACAAGTACTATGTATGTGTGTTATACTTGGTAGAGCCATGCTGCAGTTATATTAGAAGTATAGTTGTAGCATGAATGGGTCGGCTCGACCGGGGAAGGAGCACCCTCTCACAGAATACCAGCGTGAAATAGCAGCTTAATGCTGCTGTGTTTTGTATGGTGAGTGTAGAGAACCGGAGACCCTTTTTACTGGAAATGAGAAAATGATCTTAGTCCTCACGGGTGACAACGCATCTGCATTTTGATTTGTAATCGAGGATAGATGTGGATGTCTAAGGGTCGCAGAAATGTCTCCAGCAGATGGTGAATCTCAGTTAATGACAAGATATGCTAATAAATCCAGAGCCGTGACTATGTGTCGATATGGGTAGTAGAGGTGGTGAATGGCATTTTTAAAACTGAATTTAAAATATTTCATCAAAATTACTTTAACAGGGCTTCTACACATTTGATGATAGACTGCTGTGGCTTCTGCTATAGTTAATAAATTCCACACAAAAATAAGGGACAGGGATGATGCGGCTCAAATACTTGAAATAGTTCATCAAAATATGGAGACAAATAATGATTTTTCTGAGTATGCTAGGGAAAACAATCTATATAGAGCTAGGGCAGGCAGACTTTAGAAATATAAATGTAGACTTTAAAATGTTGGGAATTTCCTGTTTTAACTTACAGCGACTTAATATTAATTGCTTGTGTCACATACCAATTAAAGCAAGCTCGCTACTATTATGGTGAGCATATAAGATTTAATGGTTGCTACCGGATAGAACTCTGTAATAACCAGAGGAGCAGCATTATGGAAGGAATAAAGTTAAGCCCTAGCTGATCTTTACTTAGGGCTAGAATTGCAAGTCATCACTATTAGTCGTAAAGTGTATTTTATTATATAAATTCTATATAATATCTAATATATAAATTCTTTTTTAGGAAGGATGCTTGGTACTACCACCTGCTTAGGACCCTGTAATTAATGAAATTAAAAACCCAAGCATACCACTGCAAGACTTCTAGACACAGTAAGTTCATTCTGTAGATCGGACAATAAATAAAAATTAAAAATCTGAAGGTACTCCGGGTTAACACTGACATTGGGACGTCGGTCACCTCAGTCTGCCGTAACCATGGGTGCTGGAAAGCACCCGAAATGTCTGGAATTAAAAATCAAAGAAATAAAACGCGATAAAATCGATAAAAATAGTTGTTAAAAAAACTGCATTTGTGAAAATAAAAACTTCAAATATTTTCAAAACCCCGACTTTTTTTAAAGCAATTCCTTTACCATTTCATTGTTTTAATTGCATATTATCATATCTATATGCTTTTATGTGTGGGCACTCATGGCCGAAGTGTCTATGAAGACTGGGCATTCCCCTTTTACTTACTATATACTTTATATACTATATACTTTATATACTTTTATACTTTCATGTTGTGTTAACAAAAACAGTGAATGTGTGTAAACAGTAGTATTTAAGCACTTTTTAATCCCCTTTACTTTAGACATGTCCGTCGGAGACGTCGATAAGCTTTAGGGTCTTTTTATTTTCTTTTCGTAGCTTGCTTACGTGTTTACCAAATCTGTTTTAATTTATTTATTTGTTTACACTTTATTGTTTACACCTTTGTTGTTTATTGTTTGTAACCCAGACTAACGAAAACACAGTCCACCTGATAATAAGTGGATACTGTGGCAAATTGATATCCACATTTGTTCTTCATTACAATTTAAAATACGGATGCGTTGTCATCCTTGGGACTAAGATAGAATGCTACGAGGCAGTAAAAATGGTCTTCAGTTTTCTATACTCACAATATGAAACACAGTAGCATTGAGCTGGTATTACTTTAACAATAGGATTACAAGGGGTGAACTTAATGCTTACAGTCATTTTCTTCCCATACACCACGGGAACGAGAATTAAATGAACGTTTTCAATGAGCGTAACAAATGTTTTAATGTAATCTCTAGAAGTGTATTTCAGTATAGCATTCAGCAACATTTAGTTAAAATAATTTCAGAAATAAAATATTCGTCGGCAGTTAATAAAACGCGAGCGGAACCGCAAGTAAAATCTGGTTGTAAATAAACCGGTTTTATAGGGGACTGCGTTTAATTTTCTCCTTTGATTTCAAAAAAATAGCTCAAACAGTGTTTAGCATCGTTCCTTGGTGCGAACCTACGTCCATACCATGTGTATTTGTAAAGGGCTGTAATAATGATGATAATTATGATCTGGTAGCAATAGGTTGCAGTATTTACTTTTGATCTAGTGAACTGTTAGCTCGTTTGTACATGGATATAATAATGATAAAATTATAACACTGAGTTTGCTCTTGATCCAAGCGATTGCAATATAAACCTGTGATGTATTTAGCATTTTTCTCAAGACCAACTGGAGTTACACTACAGTTCACGTCATTGAGCTAAAATCTTCCATTCATTATGCCATTAAGTTATCGGCTTAATATTTTTTATTGAAATAGAATAACAAACGTACTTAAATTCAACCTGATTATAAGTGACAGCCAACTTCAAACACAGAAGTGTACAGATGCGTTGTCACCGTACAGGCCCATATAATGTAAATAGTAAAAATATGGTATATTATAATATTGTCTCTCTAAACCACAAAAAACAACAATTCAGGTAGTTCTATTGCGGCATAAATAGTTTAGAGCGTAGAATACTATAATACACAATAGAATGGCTGTCAACCTCATTTTGTACGAGGATTGGCGTCGCCAAACCCAATTCGCTGTGTTGACAGACTGAGTAAATTTACACATTTTAGACTTTTGATTAATGTGCAAGATCATCATTAAAAACTCCTTTAAATTTTAATACATGTTTATTTGTAAATAGGGTGCAATTTGGCATTTTCTAAATAATTTGCATGCGAAATTTGGAAACGATTGTAACGTCAAAAGAGTTTTGGCGGGAACTTGGCCGTAGACGGATTGTCGCTCCTGTTTTGTCGCTTGAATAATGGTTTCAAGTGGATTTTGATTCGTAAAATCGAGAAAACGACGAAACAACTGCTTTGATGTCGATATAAACCTCAAGTTATTTTGATAGCTTGGGCGCTTTATGAACTTGAGTGGCTGTCGTCATCAACTGTCCGCTAGGTTGAGTTGTCGTCAAAATCTCCCAAGGGCTTTACAATGTGACGCATCAGCATATTGTGAAGAAAAAGAATATAAAATGAAGATCCCGAAAGAAATGATAGGCTCAGCAGGGCTAGAACCCAGAGCCGTAAAGCCAGTTAATAAATACAATTTAACGTCAAAACACATCTCGTGTTGACATTTATAGGTGTGTATTGACATATTAGTGACATGTTAGTAACATTTTAGTGGCTACGCGGGCTCCGCCCACTCCCCCGTTCTATTATGTATGTACTATAGTATTTTATGGTTAAGAGTGTTGAGTCAACGCGAACGGATTAGGTACTATGCAGAAATGGAGCCCTACCAGCCAACCACCTAGTTATTTTACTAGGCGAATTTAATCTCCTACAATCGAAATATGTGGTATTTACTAAAAAATACATAGGTATTACATTATTTTTATTATTATTATTACATTTTTAATTGCAATATAGTTCATTTTTAATATTGACTATTCTTAAATGAAACTAGATTTATGGATTTTTGACATTCAATTTTAACTTTTAATTAGTTTAATTTGTACTAAATATACATTAAAAAAATTATAAAAATCGGTCGAGCAGTTCCGGAGGCGATTTTTATATATAAGATTTATATGAAAGTGAAGATAATGAAATTGTATTTATTTTAAATATTTTTGATGATTAATGAATATGAAACTAAATTGTGATAGATCAAACAATATGAGGTATCTCATTAATAACTGAATTCATAACTTCGAAAGTGTACATTATTGTGTTCCATAATAGGTACCGTGTATTTTATATACTATTATTTGTAGTTGTATATAATATATAATAAATATAAAATATAATAAATCATTCGATGAAACATCAAGAGAGTTAACTTTTATTTTTAAATTGAAAGCTTTAATTTTGCTTTAAAGCTTTAAATTTTTAATTTTGCTTATTATCCGAATAGCAAACATGATTTTCATAGTATTTATACATAATTTTGAAGATAATGAAGTGATGGTCAGAATATTATGTATTTTTTACGTGGTAGAGCCATGCTGCAACTGTATTGTATTTGCAGCACGAATAGGTCGGCTAGACCGGGGTAGGATCACGCTCTCACATAAGAATACCAACGTAGAATAGCAGCTCAGTGCTGCTGTGTTTCGTATGGTGAATGTAGGGAACCGGAGAGCCATTTTACTGGAAACGAGACATTTCATCTTCGTCCTCACAGGTGACAGCGCATTTCCATTTTGATTCTTAATCGAGGATAAATGTAGATGTCTATGGGTCACAACATTCACTGACTCAACACACAAATGAACTGTGTGCTCGTTTGTCACCATATTCTATAAAAAAATATACTAAATAACTTGTCTTAGTAGTAGTACTACTGTGAACTGATGGACATATATTAAATAACTTATCAACTACGTCACCCTGAGTTAAAAAACTAGCCAAAGTCAACATTTATACAAAAAATTCACGTTTTGCGTGGGATTTGCGCTTGTGGCACTATAATTTCTTTGGCTCAGTTGATGCTGTCGCTGTAGTCGCCATCGGTCACGACGTTATCATCATCGTAATAAGGGTCTTCTAGAAAACAACAGGATCTAACTCTAAAAATTGCTATGCCCATTTAACGTAACTCCGTTATACCCAAGCTACATTGTAAGTGTTACGAAGCTACATTAAATGGCCATAAATTCTTTCACTTTCTCAGTGAACGTATAGTAGCACTATAGTTACAGCTCGCTCGCTGTAAATTTCACAGTACGTGAGCGACCCGTGTTCGATCCCCGCCGCGCCAGCAGCAATGAAATTGTTAATTGCAATCTTAGTGCTGATTTACCACTTGCTCGGCGGTGAAGGAAAACATCGTAAGGAAACCTGCATGTTTGAGAAATAAGAAAAAAATCATCATCATCATCATCATCATTTACAGCCCTTCACAAGTCCACTGCTGAACATAGGCCTCCCCCAAGGTATGCTACAAAGCACGGTCCTGAGCCACCTGCATCTATAGACTTTCTGCATGTGTTACCAGGTCGTCACTCCATCTAGTGGGGTGTCGCCCTACACTTTGCCTACCAGTACGAGTCTGCCACTCGAGAACCTTTTTTCCTCAACGGTTGTAGGTTCTTCGAGTTGTATGGCAGGCGCATCGCCACTTCAGCTTACTAATCCGTTGGGCTAAGTCGGTCACTCTAGTTCTACTGCAGATATCCTCATTTCTAAGTTTATCATGCAGAGAAACTCCGAGCATAGCCCTCTCCATAGCTCGCTGAGTGACTTTGAGCGTCCTCATACGGCCAGCAGTGAAGGACCACGATATGTGAAGTTATGTGTAGTTTGCCAACAGGAATTGGGACAGCGCGGTGAACACTTACTTGCCCTAAAACCCTCTGAGAAATGAGAGAAGGCCTGTTCATAGTAGTGGGACTTATATAGGCGGTAACTATAACTTTAAACCTAAACCTCTCCCATATATCGCCTCACAGATTATATTTGCTGTAGTTTCCCTAGGCTTTTAGGTTGGCAACTGCAGTTTTTTTTTTTAATTTTTTTCTTGTTATTAGGAAAACACTGCTGCAAATCTCCGTGATTTTCCTCTGTTACCTCTTACGACATCCACGGGATTATATTTGGTAGTGGATATTCTTACACTGCCACTACCCGGGGTAATATTACTACTTTCACAATGGTCTTCTAAAATTCCAACAGACTATTTAAATTTGTTTTTTTTAACTCAATAAATTAATATGAATGAGTAATGTGAGATGGGCCATATTTAAATATTATATGGAGAATACATTAAATTAAACATAATAAAACATTCATGTTTTCTTTACGTGGTAAAGACGTAACAATATCATTTCGTATTGTATAATAAAAATAACACTTACAAACTAACAAGATTTAACGGCAAATGATTTATTCAATATTTTCAACCATTTTCAACTACAATTAATAGATTTTATAGCAAATAATTGTTACGATCCTTATTTTTAGACAAATGAAGCCTAAACTGAAGTGGGAATTGACCGGCCATATAGCTCAAAGAACCGACAACCAATGGGGAAAAAGGTTCTCGAGTGGCAGCCTGGTAAAGGTGGGCGTACTGTAGAGGGATCCCTCACTAGATGGAGTGACGACCTGGTAAGACATGCAGGAAGTCGATATATACAGGTGGCTCAGGACCGTGCTTTGTGGCATTACTTTGGGGAGGCCTATGTTCAGCAGTGGACTTGTGAAGGGCTGTAATGATGATGATGATGAAGTCAAAATTTTAATGTAATTAAAAAAGAATACACGTATTAATTTTGTCATAGAATAATTTTTTAAGAAACTTTAAGAAAGATTAACACACTGGGGCTTTAAAAGATTAACACACAGTATGGCCTAAGACGGCGTTGGCTGCAACTATTATGGTTGTAGCATGAATAGGTCGGCTCGACCGGGTAAGAACCACGCTCCCACAGAATACCAGCGTAAAATAGCAGCTTAAGACGGTTCCCCTAGCGAGAGACCTTGAACGTTCGGTCCCATACAATCCACGCGCTCTCGCTACAATGTATCGCGTAAAAAATACGCCCGAATATTTGGAATTATTTCAATTAAAAAAGATAAGCGTACCTAAGAAATTAAATAAAACGTGTAGAATATAGGTTTTTAAATTATCTATCCATTAGTGTAATCCTCAAATGATTAGAGCATTTCCTTTAGCAACAGATGCATGTAATCAATAATTTTAGTCATTTTTTAAAAGTAGATTTAAAATGTATTCATAACACACAAAAACAAATTAGAACGTGGAATGTGATGATAAGATATCGAACATTAATAAAGTGCTTTTAGATGTAGCTTATTTCCTATAACTAATGAGATAATAGTCTCTGAAAAACGCACTTTTGCAAGGTTTTGGTCAGGGTACCACCTTAATGCTGCTGTGTTTCGTATGGTGAGTGTAGGGAACCGAAGACCCGTTTTACTGGAATCGAGGCATTCCATCTTAGTCCTCAAGGGTGAAAATGGATTTTGATTCTTAATCGAGGTTAAATGTAGATGTCTATCACAGCATCCACTTACCATCTCGTGAACTGTGTGCTCTAAAATAACGATCATACTGCCAGTGTCTCAGAGTAAGTTTACTGACTATGTATGTTAATATTCCAAGGCCAATGTTAAACACTTAATACTCTGTATTCGAACAATGTTAATTTAATATTTTGTATATTTTGTAGATATTTGTGTTTTATTATTTAGTATTGTTCAGACGAAAGTGAAATACAACTTGTCTAATATAATATGCAAACCTAAAATTTTTATTAATTTAGGTTAATTACGATCACTAAGCGACCACACGTTTTATTTTAATTTTAAATAATATGTCCCTGTCAATTATTCGATCGTACGAAACCATAACAATTGTTAAAATTACGTTTTCTTAAATAAATTTGGAAATTTTGCCACGGGAATTGCACTATCTCCAATACAAAATTACACAACACCTCATCGCAAATGGAGGTTAAAGTGCGAATGTTACGTATAACATGCGGTCACGATTGTTTATTATTTAAGTCTACTACGTGACATGAAACGTAAAGCACGTGCAATACCTAATTGCAGGCTGTCGGCGCATCGGCTTTACTCACTTTAATGAGATGATAATGTTTTAACACGATCTCAACACTAGTTGAGCAAGGACTTAAGAAACACTGCAACATCAATCCTCTAACGTTCAGCTTATTTTATGTTTATTAGCGTTTAATGGAACAATTTTACGCCGAATCCCCCAGGGGATCAAAACGTGTTTGAATGATGGGAATTAGGAAATTTGGTTTAAACAACTGCATTTGTTTATGTGTTGGAACCTTACCATTTATACAGCCCGGGATATCAGCAAAAATGTTTGTATGCGCTTAAGATAATCTGATAGAATCGACCGCAAGTCATACCATGTCTCTGAAAACATCACAATGTTATAAATGAGTGTGAACCGCAAAATAAAATGACCCAGATGGTATACATAATTTTCACTTCCAAATTTTAATCTTATTTTGTTATTATACATTGTGTTTTTGTTTGCAATAAAATCCAATTTAATAAAAATTCATAAAGGTTAATCTTTCAATTCTAAATGTTAGTCTCATTTAAAATATTCTAACTTGCTTTTTTGCAAGCTCTTTTTATTGAACCATTTACTCGTATTACCTACGGCTTTATCTAAGACGTCAATGAAACACGTGTATGATGTCTACAAAGTAACTTGGTTGTGCAAAGAATTATACCAACGACACGCAATTGATTTCGTCAGTAAAGTCTAAGGTAAGCTTCAATAAGATTCTGTATTGTATAATATACCATTACGGTTTGGGTTAGCTAGTTCAGTGAAGAAGCATTTGATTGCAGTGTTGCGGGTCGCGGGTTTTATTCCTGTAAGGTACAAGTATTTAAAACCAACAGATATCTGAAGTATATCTGTTTTTGTTCATGCTGTTGTCACATCTACACTTATTTTATACTATAAAATTTGTTTCTTGTGGGTATGTATGTTATTATTACTGCCCGCTTTGTTGGTGATTCGACAAATAAACAATCAAATATTTTTTTAAAGAATATTAACAATACTATAAACATTACTAATATTCTCCTTAACCACTCGTGGTAAGCTTAAATTGCTTGTGCTACGAGTGATTCACGCCAGTAGTCGAATGGCGGATTCGAACCCACGACCTTTTTCGAGTTCGCGGTCCGCACCCTGCCATTAGGCTACGAGTACTGTCGCTTACTGCTAATTCGTCCTGATCTAGGTGTTTGTCCATGTACACCTTATGTATATTAGTTATGTGTATGTATATGACGTAAGTGTAAAAAAATAAACTTCAAATTTGCCGTCCAAACTCTGTATTAGTTTTGGGCGTCGAATAAATTTATGCATTTGCACTCAAATGTAGAAGAAATAAAAATGAGAGCAACGTAGCAGAATTTGAATTGTTTATTGTATTTCATATACAATGACTAAGACGACACACTTCGTGGTTAAACTTGGGTGTATTTGATTTATTTATACTACAAATAGGTGTGACCGGTTACCAGTAGGTTAAGGTGTGGCTGGAGTGCCCATGGTCCCGCCCAAAGACTCAAACATTTATTATTCGACTAAAATAAAAATGTTTATAGCAAATGAACATTTAATCCTTGTACAAATATAAATCTAAGATTAGTCAAACAAGCTTATTTTATATACACTAAAGTTATTCGTAACATACATAAATGACCAATGGACAAGCACTAAGACCACGACCAAATATGGATATAATTTCTAGTTTCTAGTTTAAAAAAAATAAAAACAAAAAAATATGGTTAACAATGAGGTACTACTAATTTATAAATATATGAAATCAGATGTAAATGAAATTAAATACAAGATTTTTTTATTTTAGTTTTACTCATCTGAACTAAAGTACCGGTATGATGAGCGTATGTATTTTCTATTTTCCAAAATAACTTAATAGATTTTCCAAGATCGTTACCACGATAGTTAAATTGGACGACCAATTTAACTATCGAGGTAAATAAGACATTGGCCATCAAAGACTGCCATAGAGCAACACGGACTACCTGCAGATAGAAGAGGAGTAGCCATAGCATTTTCCGCATACAGAACTGTCTGTCATTTTTTGCGGAGAAATCTGCGCCCATAAAAACAAACGTCTCTACAAAACTCATACCTAACAATTAAAATAATTTACTAACAATTTCATACACAAATAGGAGATACAGTATAACACTATCACTCAGTGAGAGCAACAACTCAGATACAGACTCTGATCAGTCGCTGGATCGATCTGCATATTGTATGCGGGTGCGTTTACCCTCATAAAATGTGTGTATGAGTGTTGCTGCTAGTGTTGGTAAACAATCTTTGGGAATTGTGAAACAACAGGACCGTTGTTATTGTAATTCTTAAAACACTTCTAAATGAAAGACAATTGTTTACATTGTTTACAATTGTTTACAATTGTTCAAATGTACCCAATAATCATTGGGTAAATTTGACGCATTTTGGCATTTTTAGGACGTCAATCCAGCCGCACAACTAGAGATAAACTAGTGAGCAGTGCAGCTGCCGCTATTTTTTTCTTTGAGTGATAAACGAGCAAGCGGTTCACCTGACGGTAAGTGATTACCGCCGCCCATGAACAACTGCAACACCAGGGGAATTACAGATGCGTTGCCGGCCTTTTAAAAAGGAGTAGGCTCTTTTCTTGAAGGCCCCTATGTCGTATCCGTACGGTAAAATCTCTGGTGGTAGTCGATTCCACAAGGAAGATGTGCGAGCAAGAAAACTTCTTTTAAATCCCACGGTGGTGGACCGCCAGGCATCCAGATGATACGGATGGTATCGCGACTTTTGTTGCGATTTGCGATGGTGAAATTGTGCGGCTGGAATTAGTCCGAACAGTTCAACAACATCATAAAACTGTCATCGGCTTTCACTATCCAGGGTTAGACTCGCTGGAGCCAGCGGGTGTTTCAAATTTGGAACGATTTGCCACCACCAGTTCGGTTTACTCTATTTCCGTCTACCTTCCGACAAAGATGCCGCAAGTGGCTCATTCAACAGCAGTCCCTGGCTCTATGTGGCATGATACCCCCACAAATTAGAGAAATTTTTTTGTAGTTTAGCCTCAGAGCACTCCCCGTGGTAGATACGATAAGATACGCAAAAAGATGCAACATCTCTTCGCAGTGCCAGAGAGTCAAGCCGATCGGAAGGAGCTCGATCGACGACGATTTGAGCAGCTCTGTGCTGGATGCGATCAAATGGAAGGAGCTGGCACTGGGGAGCCACGGCCCAGAGGTGGGACGGTATTCCATGTGCGGCCAAACCTGCGCCTTGTTAAGTTGCAGGCGGTGAGCCGGTATGAAATACTGGCCCCTTCTGCTGAGCACGCCAAGCTTTTTTTAGACGCATGACATTGCGGGACTCATTATAATATTCCATTCGATTCTTGACTAAAACTACTGTAGCTACAACTTATTTATTCAATAATTTAAAGCAATAATACGTAATTAAGTAGGATATATTTTTATTACTATGAACATGTTTTCTTAATCTTCTAAATCTCAATGTTTCGTGTCGTCTCCCAATTAGCATATAATGGACACACGAAGTGATCAGTGTGCAATGAAAGAAATAGAACAAAACGCACTCGGGGCTTATTAAGTAACCTGATGTTATCTGTTTGAAACGCAATTTGAGCGATGTCGCGTCACGGATGACGACTTCGAAGACGGTTGTTGTCAACGCAAGTAATGTTGAATAACATGAATATTTACTACTAACTACTGATATAGATGAACTTGTTTTGTACGTGGTAGAGCCATGCTGCAGCTATATAAGTAGTATAGTTGTAGCACGAATGGGTCGGCTCGACCGGGGAAGGACCACGCTCCCACAGAATACCAGCGTAAAATAGCAGTTTAACGCTGCTGTGTTCCGTATGGTGTGTGTAGAGAACCGGCCCTTTTTACTGGAAACGAGGCATTCCATCTTAGTACTATAATTATACTTAGTACAATGGGTGAAAACGCATCTGAATTTTGATTCTTAATCGAGGGTAGATGTAGATGTCTATGGGCCACAACAACCACATCCCATCTGGTGGACTTTGTGCTTATTTGTCACACACTATCTAATAAAATCAAACAAAAAAACTCAACGGTATGGTTAGGGCCGATCTTCATTATAATACCGTTCACAGTTCGTTCTCGGTCCGATCTGATAAAATATTATCAAGTAAAAAATACGTGTGTGCATTCATACTATCCAATAACAGTCAAGTTTCGGTCGAATCCTATTCCATTATAATAAATCAGACCGAGATCGGACCGAGAACGAATTGTGAACAGCAAATGAGGATCGACCCTTAAAGGAAAATGTTAGTTAGCCTTATGCTTTTGTTTTAACGCCCTTGCTTTGATCCGATTTTTAAATTATTATTTCGTTCTTAAAATTTGATTTTTTTAATTTACTTTTATTTATTTATTTTATCTTAACATACATAATTTTAGTCTTTTACATAACACATATTAATCTTACATTTAACAATAAAGTTTCCACAGTTAAGTAACGCATCGACAACAAGCGAACATCATGACATGCTTAGGTGTACTTAAAAACTTTTTCGGAATCACGTGGAAAAAAGCGAAAATTTATCCTCTTGCATATAAGACAAAAATATTATAAAACGCGCGAGTCATTCTGCGTATATTTTAAAAGACTTAATATCTATTAATAAATTTAAATTACTGATGAAAAAGTAGGTAAAAATACTGAAGAAGTGCATTTATCTACTTCTTACATAAAGAAAATGCTCGAAAAGGTATTCATAATTAGCAATTTTTCTACTTGATTAATATTTGATTGATATATTTTTCTTAATATATGCTACAAATTATCTCTCTAAAAACAAATTTCGTTCTTCTCACGAGGGGTTGTAGCATAAAGAAATCCTACAAGAAGTAAGACTAGAAGTTGTTTATACGCATGATACGAGTAAATATAAACTATGTAAAATATAAGCTCAAACCGTTCCTTCAATAATAATAATAATAATTTAGCGGACTTGTCCATCATTTTGCTATAATATCAGATAGAGATAGAATTAAGTTCGTGATAGCAATTTTGCACGATTTATTACATTTAAACAGCGTAAGGTAGGCTTAAGGCAACACGAGTATTTACGGGTATATACTAATTTCTATTACTTCGACACTTAAATAATTTATGGGATATTGGGTAATTAAATTATACAGCTGCAACAACATTGCTAGTGAATAAATAAATTAATAGTTATAAGATTTTGAAATTGAAGAAAAAGATTCCAGCTCATTACGTCGACAAAAATGACTTCTAGAGATAATTTGGCTTATTTTAATTTGAAAATTATTAACAAGAATCATATTAAATTTATAATATAGTCTAATATTTATTTTATATTTATGAAAACTTTAAAAATATTTAAAACAAATCAAATAACATGTCGTTTAAGATCCTTTTTAGGTCTGAGTCAAGAAGTAGATTTCGATTTCGAGTTTTCTTCAGAAAAAAGGGGTTTGTCTTATAGCCCTTAATACTCACATCTTGAAATATTTCATCTCAAATTATCTCTCTTAACCGTTTTCTTACTCAAAATAAGTTAAACTTGTAACAGCGTTTGAGGTAAATAAAAGTCTCGTAAACAGTTATTAATAACAAGTCTCGTAAAATATTTCTTACAAAAAATTAAATGTTATGTATACTATTTAAACTAACTAAACCTTTTAACTAAAAAATAAATCACAACATGTAGTTGGTTGGCCACGTTAGTAAAGAGCGTTACAAGATATATTAAGAATTTATAAAACGACGACGCGACGGCTCAAAATTGAAACATATTTTTATGTTATAATGTTTCAATATTTTATATATTTTATTTTTATATTAAATCAGCAACTTAAGAACTGCTTTGAATACTGAAAATGATTACAAAATCGCAGAGACATTTTGTTTGGCCGTATCGCAGGCATGGGAAGAGCTTGCTGTTTCGAAACTGAATTGGGTGTAGGAACGCAAACTGAGTTAAAATTAGATGAGGCAACAGAGTCCAGTAGAGAAATATTTAACTCGGTTTTAATCACGTATTCCACATCTTACTAGGTACATCATGTCATTTATTACACATTGCTACATTTAATTTCAGAGATTATAATAATTTTGCAACCAATAAATTTGTTTACTAGACGAAATTTATACTCTAATACTAGGTTTACCCACGTTTTGCCATTCAAAAACAAAATAGTATCAGTCACGTCGTATATTAGAATGAATTAGTGCAGGAGGAATCGGTGCATTAACACCGAAAACCATTCCGCCTCAATTTTTTATGCTAATTTTCTTCAAATTGTCGTGACGTATCGTATATTATCAAATAATATAAAGAATATAAATAAAAAAAGAATATAAAAAGATGTTCCGTTTGAAAATAACAATTCTTTGTAATTGAAAAAAATTGTTTTAGACAATATGGCACCGAGTTGCTCCATGGCAACTAACATTTATGTCATTAGTAGGACAATTTTAAGAGAATCGCATAAAACATTGAGGTGAAATATTTGGTACTCATGCATCAATTCCTCCTGGACCTGTACATTTTTATAATAAATAATTTAAAAACGTAAATTGTTGAATATTGGATTTATTTGTTAATCGAGTTGTTACCAAAGACGTTAAATTTTTAACATGTTTTACTTATAAAACATTTCTTATTGATGTAAAAATAAATAAAATTTATTTATATTCCATAAATAATTTATTTTCTTTTTTACATTTACACAAGTATTTAAATAATCCACAAGTGGAGATGCGTGTTTATCATTAAAGCGCTTGCTTCACCGTGTGTAAATAAGATAAATATTATTTCAATTTATATAATTTAATGGTTAAACACAATATCTTTGAAATTTTAACCCACTTACAAAAATCATGTGAATGCTACGAAACCTTCTATTAGATTTGTCTCAAGTTTCCGTCGCACTTGGTCTACTAATTTAATAAGCGTGAACGATCATATTTCAGTAAATAAATAAAGGCATACTAAACAGAATAAATGTGTGGCGTCATATATCATAAACATTTAAAGTTTATTGTAACTTCCATTACTTCTTGAATATATATCTAGGCAGAGTTTAGTCCATACAAATGTAATCATCTGTTTTTTTTCCTAGATATTGACACAAATATTTGACAATTCAATCTACATCTACTAGTGATAAGCTCATGTGGGTTTTTTTTAATTTGAAAACTAACAGACGTAGTTAAATTGCCAATCATAGCTACAATCCTTCTTATATCGATTTTAAATCGGTCTACTCTTATAATAGGAAATGGGCGTCATTTTTTTATAGATATAATCCGAGTCTCCATCGGTTGTAAAGCTTGACAAGGGATCTTGCACAAAGATAGCTAATGAATAATAACAGAATTTAATCTAATGTAAAAATTTATTTTACTAAACGGTAACACTTCTTTTCGGCCTAGAAATCCTGGGTTACCCTACGCTAAGGTACCACCCTCCTATTTGTGCCACAAAATAGAAGGGCTTTACCTGGCGAATCCTTTATGAAGATATTCCTCAGAGGTGAAAACGCCTCAGTAGCTGGTTGAAGTTGGCTTCAGGTATTCATGGGCAGCGGTAGTCATATTTCTTTTGAAACTTTATATTTACAGGAGAAAACATACTTTACTGATAAACTGGTATCCGTACTAGCTCGTTCTGTCCAACAGAATTCCAAAATATCACTTTGTGGACCTCAACTGTTGTCAAAAATGTAAAAGTGTGTGTGTTTTAACTAAAAAAACTGCGGTGTTAAAAATGTTATATTAAGCAATTATAACTAATTGCAGATATTACTATTAACCTACCATGTGGTTTGTAAAAGAACTCACTACCCTATGTTGTCGTAAATCGTCTTTGAGATATGCAGTAAAAGATTAATCATCCCCGAAGATTGAATCATTATCCACATTTTATTTAACTAAGCCATAATGTAAATACATTTGCCTATTACTTTATTAATGAGATGCCAGTCAATGTTAAGACCACCCTTTCAGTTCTTTATCTAAGTTCCTTGTCGTGTATTTACAACGTTTATAAAGTAGTTTTCCATTATGAAAATAGTCAATATATAATTCCGACTCTATTTTTTTTTGTTTAACTACAAGTATTAATTGAATAAAACTACTTTTACGGATTTTATCGCGTTTAATGGTCCTCGTGACCATGGGTGCTGTAAAACACCCGAAACGTCGGAAATTAAAAATCATTTAAAATTAAATGCGATGAAATCCTTAAAAGTAGTTTTAATCAATGTATAGTGTTCGCATAAGTATAAGAAATCATTATGTAAAACAAGTATGGACTGGAAATAGCATACAAGCATTAAGTTATTACATAATCTAATAAATAAAATTGTAATGTATCTCTGTTATATTGATATACTCGTAACTGCTTTATATTGAACTGAGGGAGTAATGTGTATGAAGACTAAATTGGTTATACATAACCATTTTAATTTTTTTTGTCCGTGTGTCTGTCCGGGCTAATCTTCAAAATGTCTGAACCCGATTGTAATGAAACAGACAGAGAGCAGTACCAGAAGTGATATAGTTTATATTTTATCCAGAATCCTGCGTGAATTTAAAAAAAAAATAAAACAAAAAATTCTTAAAATAAATACCCTTTTACTACCAGGGAAGATTGGTAGCACTAAATAAAATTAACAATAAACGGTACAAGCATTAAAATTCAAACCAAGAATTTTGATTTAAGCTGGCGCATTATTGATTCGAAGACATTACTGTTTCCTAACGCCATAACTGTCTTATTATTTGCCATTGCTGTTTTAGTAGCAGACTATGACTACCAATCTATTCATTTTATGCAAATAAAAATAAGTACGATTCGTTCAACTTCCTACTCAACGCTTTTTAACCTTTTTTGGCGTTAATCCTATATACAGCTGTACTAGAATCTCACGCATTTGGTTAGTCTAATTAAGTAGATATCAAATACTGATCTTGTTACCAAATGTTATCAAAAATATTTTTCAGGTACTAATGAAAAGTGAGTACTAATGGAGTGATTAATATAACTACCATAGTTTATTAAAGTCAGTTGAAAATACCAAAATATTGGAAAATTGGATAGATTCATTTGCTACTGTTTGAATATTTACTCTTTACATAATTTTGAAACATCTCGTTAGCTATTTGTATATCAGACTTAACCCGGATTTGAGTCGCTACCTGAGGTTAAAGACCGCTAGTCAAAAAAATATAATTATTTTTTATCACTTATTGTTTGATTTGATAAAACACTTACAATGCTATAAGAAAAATGAATCAACTATAAATACAAATGTCTGATGTGAGGTACCGATGAGGAAATTGTCATCACTATGTGCGTTCACGCTGTGCAATGAATACAAATTTTAACAATATGTTAACGAAAGAACGTTGGCCAATGTATTAAAGGCTTAAAAAGGAGTCGTCGACATCTACATCTACGTTAGTTACTTAAGTGACGTAATTATATATTTTAAAGAGAAGATACATGTTGGAATTGTAGATACTTGTATCATACAATAAATCTTAATAGAATCTTTTCAGGACGACTGTTATTAATTGGATGGATCAAGGGTGTAATCTGTTCATAACGTGATGATAATTATCAAGACTTCACAAAATAATAGTAATAAAAATGTTTATTTTGTTCTGTGAAGTAACGATTTAAAGTAAATAAAATATAGTGTTTTCGTCATTCGATTTCGATCAAATAACGAGGTGCCATTCGCGCAGGATTTATTTATTATTCTACAATAATGTAATTATCTGTTATTAATATTGCTATGTGATATCAATAGAGAGTTATTATCAATTCTGTATGATGGATGTATATCACAATTTACAACATTTATAGTAATAAAAAAACTAATGTCGGGTATTGTTTAGTCCCCGCAGTATAGTTCCAAGAATTCTGACTGTGTTTCCTCTCTTAATACGTAAAACATAATTACGTAGGGCTACTTAGCCATTGGGTAGGAAAAAAGAACACCAAACATTTCACACGTCAATAAAATACTTATCTTTACTGAAGTTCCACCATTTGTGTGTTGTATATTTTTTCATTTGGTTGGAAATCAACCTTAATACAGTATTTTAGAACTCGAAATATTAATATCCCGTGGTATGTAGTATAGTTCATAGGTTAGTGTAATTAAACCGCTTATCGATTTCGTAAATACAACTAATTCCCACTAGTAGTCTCCTCTTAAGAACTGAAAAAAGTGCAAAAATCGCAAGCTACGAAACTGGTCTCATTCTGCGAACATTATGTACTAGAAAAGCATCTAAAGCGTTACTGGGAAATGTATCTAAATATTATTGCGATAACAATGATTTTTACATCCGAATACCTTATAAATCATCTCTTATATTCGATGAAAATTTTACTGCATATTCGGGGTGAACTAAAGCGATAAAAAATTCGTCTTCTCCAATAGATTGCGTTATATCTACGCAAAAATTTCCAAACATAAAACAAGCAGACCAGTGAAGGGCAGCAGAGTCTGAAGCGTGAGACGTCTAATACGATTGTCAATCACAACAAATCCTGACACAACATGGGAGAGACCAATATGCAACACAGCTAAGTGTTAGCAAACTTAAAATAGAAAATAGCCTATGTATAATTTTCTGTCGGATATAATTCTCTCACAAAGTATGGAAGTTTAGCCGTAATCAACCATGTTCGTCAGACGTCACTACAAGCTATTGATACTATACATTGTAGGCTGTATTTCACATGTGGCACATAAGAAATGGTTTTGTCACCATCAGTACAATCGAGGAGGTATTGATGTTGTTTTCTCTGCATGACTTTCAGTGACGGATTCTCGTAGGTCGATGTTAACTTCAGTTTTATTGTATGCATTATAAGTAATGAAGTTAATAATCACATTTATTAGGTATTTCTTAATATATATTCTTAATTAAAATCTTAGTACCTACCCAGATGACCGAGCTTTGCTCGGTTTTTTTAAGGTACATTTAGATACAAATTACATGAATAATATTTTTTGATCTTATTTACATAATAGAAAAAATTGAACTGGTTATTTCAATAAAAAATCATGAGTGCAATTAGATTAATTAAAATTTTCGTATTTTTAAAAAATACAAAAAAGAAGGGCCCGAAATAATAGATTTTCTCCAAAAGAATGGAACTTGAAAAAAAAAAGGAAAAATGTCGGACCCAAGACGGGACGCGAACTAAGGCATTACGATTTCACGACCGCTCGATATCCACTTGAGCTATTACGATCATTAACAATGGGTCAAAATTTACCTTCTTATTTTGTAGCAGTTTTTCATTGCCTGAAAACACGGACAAAAAGACATTTTCTAAAAATAAATCCTAGCTAGATCGATTTATTGGGCTCGAAATTCCCTGGACACTAAATTTTATGAAAATCGTTAGAGCCGTTTCCGAGATTCCGATTATATATACAATATATATATATATATATACATATATGTATATATATATATATATATATATATATATATATATATTATATATATATATATATATAATATATATATATATACATATATATATATATATATATATGTATCTCGGTCATCTGGGTAGGTACTAAGATTTTAATTAAGAATATATATTAAGAAATACCTAATAAATGTGATTATTAACTTCATTACTTATAATGCATACAATAAAACTGAAGTTAACATCGAGCTACGAGAATCCGTCACTGAAAGTCATGCAGAGAAAACAACATCAATACCTCCTCGATTGTACTGATGGTGACAAAACCATTTCTTATGTGCCACATGTGAAATACAGCCTACAATGTATAGTATCAATAGCTTGTAGTGACGTCTGACGAACATGGTTGATTACGGCTAAACTTCCATACTTTGTGAGAGAATTATATCCGACAGAAAATTATACATAGGCTATTTTCTATTTTAAGTTTGCTAACACTTAGCTGTGTTGCATATTGGTCTCTCCCATGTTGTGTCAGGATTTGTTGTGATTGACAATCGTATTAGACGTCTCACGCTTCAGACTCTGCTGCCCTTCACTGGTCTGCTTGTTTTATGTTTGGAAATTTTTGCGTAGATATAACGCAATCTATTGGAGAAGACGAATTTTTTATCGCTTTAGTTCACCCCGAATATGCAGTAAAATTTTCATCGAATATAAGAGATGATTTATAAGGTATTCGGATGTAAAAATCATTGTTATCGCAATAATATTTAGATACATTTCCCAGTAACGCTTTAGATGCTTTTCTAGTACATAATGTTCGCAGAATGAGACCAGTTTCGTAGCTTGCGATTTTTGCACTTTTTTCAGTTCTTAAGAGGAGACTACTAGTGGGAATTAGTTGTATTTACGAAATCGATAAGCGGTTTAATTACACTAACCTATGAACTATACTACATACCACGGGATATTAATGTTTCGAGTTCTAAAATACTGTATTAAGGTTGATTTCCAACCAAATGAAAAAATATACAACACACAAATGGTGGAACTTCAGTAAAGATAAGTATTTTATTGACGTGTGAAATGTTTGGTGTTCTATTTTCCTACCCAATGGCTAAGTAGCCCTACGTAATTATGTTTTACGTATTAAGAGAGGAAACACAGTCAGAATTCTTGGAACTATACTGCGGGGACTAAACAATACCCGACATTAGTTTTTTTATTACTATAAATGTTGTAAATTGTGATATACATCCATCATACAGAATTGATAATAACTCTCTATTGATATCACATAGCAATATTAATAACAGATAATTACATTATTGTAGAATAATAAATAAATCCTGCGCGAATGGCACCTCGTTATTTGATCGAAATCGAATGACGAAAACACTATATTTTATTTACTTTAAATCGTTACTTCACAGAACAAAATAAACATTTTTATTACTATTATTTTGTGAAGTCTTGATAATTATCATCACGTTATGAACAGATTACACCCTTGATCCATCCAATTAATAACAGTCGTCCTGAAAAGATTCTATTAAGATTTATTGTATGATACAAGTATCTACAATTCCAACATGTATCTTCTCTTTAAAATATATAATTACGTCACTTAAGTAACTAACGTAGATGTAGATGTCGACGACTCCTTTTTAAGCCTTTAATACATTGGCCAACGTTCTTTCGTTAACATATTGTTAAAATTTGTATTCATTGCACAGCGTGAACGCACATAGTGATGACAATTTCCTCATCGGTACCTCACATCAGACATTTGTATTTATAGTTGATTCATTTTTCTTATAGCATTGTAAGTGTTTTATCAAATCAAACAATAAGTGATAAAAAATAATTATATTTTTTTGACTAGCGGTCTTTAACCTCAGGTAGCGACTCAAATCCGGGTTAAGTCTGATATACAAATAGCTAACGAGATGTTTCAAAATTATGTAAAGAGTAAATATTCAAACAGTAGCAAATGAATCTATCCAATTTTCCAATATTTTGGTATTTTCAACTGACTTTAATAAACTATGGTAGTTATATTAATCACTCCATTAGTACTCACTTTTCATTAGTACCTGAAAAATATTTTTGATAACATTTGGTAACAAGATCAGTATTTGATATCTACTTAATTAGACTAACCAAATGCGTGAGATTCTAGTACAGCTGTATATAGGATTAACGCCAAAAAAGGTTAAAAAGCGTTGAGTAGGAAGTTGAACGAATCGTACTTATTTTTATTTGCATAAAATGAATAGATTGGTAGTCATAGTCTGCTACTAAAACAGCAATGGCAAATAATAAGACAGTTATGGCGTTAGGAAACAGTAATGTCTTCGAATCAATAATGCGCCAGCTTAAATCAAAATTCTTCGCCGCTCGCTAATATTCAAATTTTATGAAAATCGTTAGAGCCGTTTCCGAGATTCCGATTATATATACAATATATATATATATATATATGTATATATATATATATATATATATATATATATATATATATATATATATATATATATATATAAATACTAGAATTGCTCGTTTAAAGGTGTAGGATAGCCACCGTTTCTGTAAATCTCGATCGTGTTTGCGGACTTCGCGTTTCAACAAAAAAAATTCAGGATTCCTTACTATCCTTTAATCCACTGCCAATTTAAATTAAAATAATAGCTCTAGCAAGAATCGAACTCAGTTTAGACGTCATGGGGACTGCTATGTATAGCCACTTGACTTAGAAAATACAGGCAAATATAAATACATTAATAAGTGTGCATTTTGTAAAATAAATTTAAAAGAAAAACTTTATAAAATTTGTTCACTTCTTTTCCTTGCTTAACTTTTTTCTAGATTTACTTTATTTAAAGTAAAGTAAAATAAAATTACAGCATACAAACGTCCTAAGGGCACAGGCCTCCTTACATTTCTGAGAGAGTTACGATGTGATTAGTCTGCCGCGCTCCTCCAGTGTGTGTTTTTTTATATAGGATAGGGTGACAAACGAGCATACAGTCCACCTGGTGGTAAGTGGTTGCTGTGGCCCATAGACATCTACATCTATCCCCAATTACGAATCAAAATACATATGCGTTGTCACCCGTGAGGACTAAAATGGAATGCTTCGTTTCCAGTAAAAAGGGTCTCCGGTTTTCTACACTCACCATACGGAACACAGCAGCATTAAGCTGCTATTTTACGCTGGTATTCTGTGAAAGCGTGATCCTTCCCCGGTCGAGCCGACCCATTCGTGGTACAAATATACTACTAATATAACTGCAGTATGGCTCTACCACGTAGCCATACTGTTTCTGTTGCTGTATTAGCGGTATTTCCTCGAAATATTTTATTTCTACAACCTGTACTTATGACAATTCTTTCACCTCAGAGAAACGTGGTTAATCAATACTTAAAATTGCAATTTACTGTTATCAATACAACCTGATAAAGTCCACTGCTGGACATAGCGTCCCCTATAAATTGCTTTATGGGGGGATACTTTATATAATTGCCACACTTGGCAAGCCGGTTGGCAACCGCAGTTTTTTTTAGTGATTATTAGAATGACGCTTCTGCCAATATCCTCATTTGTTTCCCCCTGTCACCTCTTACGACACCCACGGGACGATATGGGATAGTGGATGTTCTTACACTGCCACTAAACGGTAGAAATTACAATTTACATTCTTTACATAAGCTACCAATAATTACATAAGAATTTTCATAAAAAAGTTTGTTCAGTCAAGATACATGTCCCTAAGCACCAACGATGTGATGGAATAATTTTTCTTTAAGATTATTTTAACTTTTCTTTATATGGAAAGCGAAACAAAAACATTTCTTTACCTTCAAACAAAAATGACAAGGATAACTGCCTACACCATATAAGTGTTACAATATATCAAGTTTAGTGTACAGGTAAAATTTTTTAATGTTATCTTTATGTCATACTATTCTGGACATATAATTAGAAACACCAAGTGTGACTTTAAATTTAGGTGAAAATAACTTTACTATAATTGTTTTTCGTATCTTAGCGAACTAATACCTATTTCTCCATAATTTATCCACTATATTATAATATGATTTGATTAATATGATAAAATGAAGTGAGAATATTGCAGTAGACAACTTAAGAGAAACAGAAAAAAACGTTGGCTTAGATATGAACGAAATAACGAATAATATAGATAGATGGGACGACATAACCCAACAGATGAGTAAGCTGAAGTGACATAGGGCCAGTCATATAGCTCGAAGAACCGATAACCGATGGATAAGAAAAGTTCTCGAGTGGCAGCCTTGTACCGGTAAACGAAATGTAATGCAGCCACCCATTAGGTTGAGTGACGACCTGGTAATATACGCAGGAAGTCTATGGATGCAAGAGACACAGAACCGTGATTTGTGGCATACCTTGGGGGAGGAGGCCTATGTTCAGCATAACAATATTAATAATGTAAATGGTAGAAACACTTTAACATATTTACATCGTAGAACCATGCTGCAGTTATATTAGTAGTATAGTTGTAGCCGAATAGGTCAGCTCGACCGGGGAAGGACCACGCTCTCACAGAATATCAGCGTAATATAGTAGCTTAATGCTGCTGTGTTTCGTATGGTAGTCCTCACGGGCGACAATGCATCTGCATTTTGATTCGTAATAGAGGATAGACGTGGATGTCTATGGGCCACAGCAAACACTTACCATCAGGTGGTCTGTGTGCTCGTTTGTCACCCTATCCTATAAAAAAACAATAAACAAACAATTTAGTTGTAAAGCCTCGGCTGTCGATTACAGCTCAACAATGGCGGGGCATTAATTCAATCAATATTTCACAATTTTTAGTACAACATATTATATCCAAGCTTCTATAAATGCGGTTTATAGTTCACAGATGTTAGTGATATGTTGATCAACATTTTATTTACAATGTACCATAAACTCTCGATTATATTTATTTAACGCTGTTTGTGGTGTGCTTGTGATCACTAATTTTTCGTCGGAATATAGAATTATCATCTCCCTTTATATACTTTGGTATTGGAACTTATCCAACATTCCCTCAATCTTTCTCACGTGACAAATTCCGCATTCCAAAAAACATAACCATATTTTTACCGATATTAATTTTGGTATATATCTTATTAGTCGCTAGTTCATAGCGAATTTATCAAATTAATTTTAGTTTTGTCAGAAATTAGATAATATATTTTTCCATTGACAGACTCTCCAACTACCATAGTTTCTAGCAAAAGCTAAACAATTTTCTCTTTTATTTGCGGTAAGAGGTAATAATTTACGGACTAGTCACGCGGATATATATTTTGGGTTGTCTGGAGAAAAAAACTCCTTTCGTATAACATTCGAGCCTTTAAAAAGATCATTTTTAGCTTAACGAACCCGTGACGTGTGGAAATAATTTGATAGCTGCCAAAAATAAAAGAACGTTGTTGTGTAAATATTCTAAAATAAAAAATAATCTAAGTAAGTCGAATAATGTGGATCTGATAGTAGGCGCTATGTGCAATTTTTTATTAAATATTTTATTTACACTGCATACAATTTATGGAGTGAACGCAAATTATAAAACACGAAAACTGTAGAAAAACGTCTGTTCGAGCTAGCTGCTTTATGTTTACAATGTAATGAAACTATGTACAAAATGTTGACTGTTGTATAACTAACTACTTATTTCATATTTGATTAATTATAACACCAATTGTACAAATGTTAACGTGTATTAATAATTTCAGCTCGCAGCTTCGAGAGATTTTTTTTACATTGTATATATATTGTCTGACTACTTACTTTCATTGTAGTTTGTACAAATACCGTTGTTTATTAAATATTATACAAAATGCATTCTTACAGGTCCACGCATATAATAGCAAGCATTCCACAGTTATTATTATTGTTTATGAACAGGTTTTGCATTCATTCTTTTTCCTGTCCACAACATTGTTAGAATATAAATTAGCATAATTATAAAAGATCGGTATATGTGGTGTACCTTGGATGAAACCTACAATGCAAGCAATAAAGATTTAAGCCAATGCTCAAACCTCTGATCTACCATAGTATTACCATACCCATAGTATTTATTATATCACTTTAAATTTAATGGTCCTTCAAAGCATAGGTCTTGCTTCCAAATAAAACCGAAATCCAGTGGTTGACTATTTTTAGTGATCATTGAGAAGAAAGATGAGGTAAGTAGTTTTTAAGACAAACATTAACTATTAATAAGAACAAAGGAGAACATTTCCAATATGATGATGAAGTCCATTTGAGTTCTATACCAATTCCTAGTTCATGACCCTCTAAAATCTTTTGAAAATACTACGCTAGAAGGTGTTCAAGAATATTTAGAATTGAGATTATATGTTACATTAGGTAAGTCTCATATTGACAACGAGGTTTCTCGAGATTTATATTGTTTGGAACATATTTTCAACATGCAGGAATAAAAAGACTGCAGTAATTGCGGTAATATGTCATTTTGCCTACTGTTGACTCTGAACGCTCCTTAATTTATTTGAATACTAAAATTTTATAACTGTTTTTTGTTTCTTAATTCCATAATTGAAAAAAAATGTAACCTTGAAACTATATATTTTAATCACAAATGTTGTTATCATTACTGCCTATTAAAGTCTACTGCTTAACATAGTCCTTGATTGCCCCATATTTGCCATAGTTGCCACGCTTGGCTGTCGCAGTCTTCCATCCTTAGTCCTTATCAGAAAAAAAGACGCTGCTGCCCTTCTCCTGGTTTATTTCCCTCTGTCGCCTCTTACGACACCCACGGGATAATATGGGGTAGTGGATTTTCTTACATATTGCGAGAATTGCTTATAGCTTATAATGTGTGTTTGATCACCTGGTTAGCAGTGATAAACATTTATTATATGTACACGTATAAATGTTTATAGCGGCGCTACGCGTCGTTGAATGCAGTCATGCAATTAAGCATTGTTTTGTCGTACATATTTCAATCTTATAATGAATTGGAAATAAACTTGTCTAGAATATTTAAAGATTATTTTGTACTATGCCTTGCTTATTAACATAAAAATAATAAAAGAATGAAATTAAACTTAGTGAAAAAGTTAATTGATGCATATTTATAAAAACAAAAACAGGACTTGATTTCCTCGTTCCTCTTGTCAATAAGATTGATTTATTAGGACTAGTCTATTACTGAATTTGAGATTTGAAGAACATTATGTAAATTTATACATTAACGTTAAGAATATCAATTTTACAGATGTGAAGGTGATCGGCAAGTCACAATGGTTTTTTTTTTTAAATAAAAAGATCAAATATTTTGTGTTATAATATAATGCGGACAACTCAGGAGTGACGCATCTGCGTAGCGATTCTTTATCGAGGATTGATGTAAATGCGTATGGGTCACAACATCCACTTACCATCAGGTCAGCTGTGTGCTCTTTTCTCGCCCTAATAATATAAAAAAGACAATATTCAAAACAAAATATTTTAAAGGAGCAATAAAATTTCAAAACAACACACCCTAGTTACATACCATATAAATGCTAAACGGAAAACGTTGAAAACATTTCTGTTTTCACCGTCCATTTCTCATCTAGACAGAGGAAACTATATTGAATTTTGGCCTAAAAGCAACATAAAGAGCTATATTATAGTATAAAATTTGAAAGAATTTTTAAATAATGATTTCTTATATTTACACAACACTACACGTTGAATAAAGCTACATTTAAGAATTTTATCACGTTTAATTTTACTTATTTTTATTTCTCAACATTGCGAGTGCTTAGCGCCTATGATCACGATGGGAATTAAGGTGTCGGTTAAAAGATAAAAACAAGTAAAATTATACGTGATCAAATGCGTAGGTTTAGTTTTATTCGACATCTTCAAATTTAAAAAATAAAATATAAACTAACACTTAAAAAAGATGTATGAGCTAACATTGACACTAAGTAGTCATTATGGGGTTTTGATACATTCATATCTGATATATAATAAGTATATTCGTTATTATTTATTACTATTATAGCCTTTACGTCGGTGAAAATGCTTGGTGCTACTGTTCATGTCACAAGCCATTCTATACACAGCTTTTTACTACTTAAGTATAAAATTACAGAGCATAAACTAAATCTTTATTTACATCCTTAGCGAAGTAATAGCTCAAAATAGTACTGGATGATATTTGTTTCCTATTTGGTTGTATAGAAATTCGTATTTAATAACGTGAATAAAAGGCTTCTTACTGCAGGTTGACTATATAATTAATATTTTACCCAACCCAAAAAATCAAATGTATAGCTATAAAGACACATAATATGTATTTTCCTACTCATGATATTTACATAATTTAGTCACTGCTTGGTTATTGTAATATTATGGGTAAAGAAAAAGGTATTCTCTGAAAATGTTTTTGTGGTAAAACCACAACGCTGATTTTCATTTAGGACGGAAATCTAGATACTGCAATCCCGCATTAAGCCCGCCCTTTGTAACTGTTAGTTGAAGGGGTGTTGCAATAAAGGGTAAATAAAATAAATATATTTTTTTTAGGAAAAATGGCCGGGCGTTGTTATTGAATGAATTGATACCATATTCTAAAACTAAGTCATGTCAAGAAAAAAATATAATCTCTAAGGAAATATTTATAACTTTTAACAAAAAATAAAAACCAGCTTCATATTGTTAAAATGAAGTTATTAATTTGCAACCCTGTGAAGTGGAATCTTTTCTCCAATTTTATATAGATCCATCCTTAAAGTATAACCTATTTAAATAAAATAGAATCGTTAAAATCGGTTCTTTATCTGTGAAGATATCAAACTCTTAAACAATAGTCCAATATGTAACGTTTTCCACTTTTTTCACCCTTTTAGGCGAAATTTTTTCTTCAAAATTTGATGGGACTACCCTTAAGTAAAGCATATTTAATTTAAAAAAATAATTAATAAGATGGAATTTAATTATCAAAGTAAAAAAAGAATTATCATCTGAGAAGATATCGTACATACGTACAAAAAAACATACACTCAAACTTCCTCCTGTTTCAAGTCAGTTAAAAAGAGCAATTAATAATGTAGGTTTTCCAGTTATAACTAAGACGTCTGACAGCTTAATTTCACAAGTGCAGGCTTAAACACATTTTTCGCAAGTTTTTCTTTGAAAAATTTATTACTTAAGTATATATTACTTTTTAAATATAAAATTAATACATGGAATCATAGAAGTCAACTGTGTAATTAAATATGTTGCTTCTTGTTGTAATTAATAGAGGAATGTGTTTTTGTGTCATGAAGGCAAGACCGAATAGGCTTTTTTTAAGATAAACCAGTCGCTGTACCATCTTCGTCGACATAATCACTTATCATCGGATGTGATAGTAGGCTATCAATGACTGTAAAATCTTTTTGCTTAAATTAAAAGTAAACAACTAAGACTTAATGTCGCCTGGAGGTGGACCAAGATTGCTACTTAATAGTGATTTCTTTTTTATTGTGGATACATTTCACATACAAAAATTGCACATTAACAAACAGTTTGACAAGGAACTTTGTCTTTATTATATTTAAAGACGACACTAATAAATTGTGCCAAGTCGGAATCGAACACGTATCAGCGTCGTATCCAACTGCTTAACCACTACATAATCGAATTCTCAATACGCTTTTTCATAAATATTCAGGTCTGAATCGATAAGATTCATAGATACAATTTTGACTGTGCATGAGGGCATACTTCTAATGCTGTCGCAAATTAACGAAATACGCCAGGAAGAGATGGACATAAATTTAATGAATGTCCAAATTTAAATAATCCTTCATAAATAAAATTTGAATTTTAAGCTTGTAAATAATGGTAAGTAGAACTTAGTTGTAACAACTCCGCGCTGAACTATTAACATTTCAACTGTCACAAAGCCTACAATTTAAAAAAAAAAACAATATAAAATTTCAAAGTGATTTCAATTTTTACACGCTTCATATAATTTGACCGATATATATCCATGTACATGTACATATGTATGATATTGTATTGGAATTTCGTTATACGCATCTCCCTTTTTACCCACCTCCGGAGGTAGAAATAATAAGAAATTTTGCAGATGTTGGTATTAAGAACCGACGACACTTAATTTTATCACTGTGACCTAGTTAGTATTATCACTCGAAACAGCTGTTGTTGAAGTGCTTTTAAATTTTAATAATATTTTACCATTTATGGGCACAGCCTGGTAATGGATAGAGCTGCAGTAGAGCCACAATAGAACCGCTGTAGGTTAGTTTCGACCGGCGACGGAAGCTCTCACGGTATGTTTTATTCCTAATCGGGAATAAATGTATTTGTGGTCTACGAACAGCGACGTTCATTTGACATCGTGTGGCTGAGTTTTTATATTTAAAATACACTTAAAAATATGATAACATTAAAAAAAAACTATATTTGCTAATTATTCATCACAAATATGGCAGCATATTTATAATGACTGTCAAGTATTTTAAAGAGTATTATTATATCATAATGAAGACGGTAAGCACACATCACATTGCGTCTATATCGTCTACTGATTCAGCAAGTATCTTATAATGAAAGCTACTTGATTCACTTATATAAACACATATTAGTACCGATACAAGTGTTCTATATGTATTCCTACTTTAACTTACCCTTGTGATGAAGAATTATAAGTAACAAAACCTATGAGGTAATCTAGGAGACAGAGAGAGAGAGGAGGAGAGTGAGGATTATGTTCAGAAGTAGCCTATTGATAAACTGCTTGCTACATTGATATACATTCTAGTATAAGAATACTGAGGAGCGCGTAGTACAAATGAAGACTTAAGTTCGAGCGACGAAAAATTTGTTGTAAGTTGTTCATTTAAAATCAATGAATGATTTTACGTTTAAGAAATTAATTACTTTGCAACTGCATTGTGACTGCAGAATGAATGGGTAAGCACATTGAGAAAGGACCACGTTCTCATAGAATAACAGCATAATACGTCTGTGGTGAGCAACGGCAGCTTCTACATTCTTTTTACTGACGAGGCATATCCATCAGAGTCCTCAAATATAACTACCCATCAGTATCTTGATTGTTAATAAAGCGTGGATAACATGTATCATTATTACTAAAATACAAGATTACATACTTTTGTATTTGTCAACTGGGAGGTCAAAAATCTAGATTATTAATTTAATGTAGCGAGAAATAAATAATAGTTATTATTATTATGGATGTATCTCTCTATGAGACATTCCATCAGGTGGACTGTGTCTCTGACTCTCTTCACTTTTTATTTTGAATATTTTTGATCATTTTCCACAAAAACGTACATATAGAGAAATTTTAAATCTAATAACGTATGATGTACGTGTTGATAGGCCACCAAATTAATCGTCACGGACCGTGATTTCACATTGTTTCTACGCTGTGATGGAGAGAAAGCTTATTATTTAAACAAATATTAAATTACATATTACATAATTTAAAAGCAATTAAATAATCGTCTTAATTTTAGAGTTAGTCGCCTACAGAGCTTCTTATGGAAACGCATAAAATCTTAATGTTTAAAGATTAGGAAAATACAATGATCAGAAACAGATTATATTATACCTTAAAATGATAGAAAACATTTTCATTCGATTACAATAATAAACAGATCTTGACATTATTTAAAATATATGTTGCCATATAGTTATAAAATAAGATATACGCGTTACATAAAATGACAAATTATGAAAATGTAAATAATCAAACACCACGCACCCCTCAATGTTATTCACGTACTCGTATCACGAACAGAAGTAAGTGCCAAATGCACGCAAATTTATTTAATCACTAAAACACGAGCGCGACGCTAGCTGCAGCTAGCGGATGTGTCTTCCTCTCGACGCGCGAGCATCAACTGTTCGTCCGAGGCGTATGCGCACCTTCAAGCTACGTCTGATAACCGATAAGTACCATGAATAAAATGCATTGCAAATAAACTTGAAACACTGCAATTCCAATCACTTTCAAAATAAATAAAAAGTCATATGATCCCGTAACAACTTACGTGGATACATGTTATAATCGAATTAAGTCTTTTCAAATACATATATATATATATATATATATATATATATATATATATATATATATATATATATATATATATATATATATATATATATATATATAAAGAACTTGGAATAGTTGTTAAAAACAGACTTCAAAATGGTTTGGTCACTTCAAAGGCATTTGAAAGTCCGATACTGACTAAATCCTAGAATATCTACAGCAACGGGATAACAAAACTCCCAGGATTAACTTGAATTAAAATGTCTTTGATTTTATATAAAGAACTCTTTTCTTTGACTTATATTACATTTAAATGGTGAAAGCTTAGCTTTTAATACGAGGTACATTAAAATAAATCATTAATAAAATGAATGTAGTCGTTTGAACATGACCTCAATTTAAATAGGGTTTACCAAAGAAAATGAGAAAATTATGTACCACTTTGTAAATATAACATGTATTCAACAACTGTTCAACACAAAACCACACCCCACAATAATTTGTACACTTGTTTTATTGCAGTTAAAATTAATTTCGTTTAATACGAAATCTACGCCCGTAGTAATGATATAATTATACAATTTGTACTCTCCTTCCGAGTTATTTTCTAATATTAATTGTAAGACAAGAATAAATAGCAATATATTTATATTATGTTACATAATTTTATTGAAAAAACATGTTTGTACAAAAGTTATGATAACATGGATTAAATGTTAGCAACGGATAACGAAAAAAGTCCCTGAACTTCTGCAGTCTGATGTCTCTATAATGATGTTGGCATGATGTCAGTCTATTACTATATACAAAAAAACTGATGGTTATCAAATTTCCGCATATCAAGCGCCGTTCTGCCAAAAACATAGTTGCACACAACTATAGTTGCTTGCAAGGCCAGACTACTACAAGTGACTGCCCTCTCATAGAAACCGTAGACAGCCAGACATATTATCTTGGTATGGTTAAAGAAAACAAATTCAATTGGAACTTTCATATAGAATACGTTTTAAATAAACTAAGGCAATTTTTAGCTAATATTATAATTCTTAAGTACCGCATACCCTTCAAAGTTGAGTTAATGCTTTATAACTCATTAGCTGAATCTTATATACAATACGGGCTCAGTAGACATATCTCAATCAAATATTCTACTAAAAATTTTTAAACACATCTCCAAACGTTAAGAAAAGATTTTAGAGCGATAATGTTAAATTATTACAACAATGTAAAATTTTACTCATTTATACACAATTTAAATATACAAATATTATTTTAAAAAAATACTGAAAAATTTAGCGTTACGCAAGCTGTCGCATAAAATCGGTTTTATATCACCCGTGCTAATAATACCTACGCCAAACGCTCAGCTACTTATTTAGATCCCCGATTAATAAACAACTTATCCTCTGATTTACATAATAACATTACACTAATACTATTAAAATATTTAAAGAAAATTAAAATCTTACTTCGTACCTAACACTGATCTTGACACTCGGAAATGAATTTACTAAGCAACTAGTTATTTAATTACTTTAGTTATTAAAGTTATACAATTAGCCTGATTTTGAAACTTTTTGCAACACTATGTAATATTACGTACATTTTATTCTCTTTATTAAACCTGGAAATATCGAAGGAGATGATAGCATTTATTACAAACTTTTGTGGTTTATGGATACCATTTTGCTTATACTTCTGTATTCAACTTTGAAATGATGCAAAATTAAACAAAAAACATGATCCAACACGTTGTAAATGCTTTTATTTGTAAACAGTAAATATTTAAGGTTCAGCAAAAGATGTATATTATACATACCACGTCAATATCAAGAAGTGTAATATAAAGATATTGGGTAGTGAATATAATTGTTTCTATTCATTATTAACATCGTCTTCCTGTACATTCGCAGCGGTATTTTCTAATGTCGGAATTTTACAAAAGGTAGGCTGTTTAGAGGTAAAAAGGGGAATATATACCAATATTAAACGATGCCATATCAAAAGTATTTCGGTTTTATACCCTAACGTACAAATTCGTTATTCTATTAGTGATGTCTCTAATGACATACATTTTTCAATTTCATAAAAAACTTACGATTAATTAGAGACTTCAAGGAAGAATAAGGGGTGTCATCAAGAGGAGATGGGCAAAAGAAAAGGCTCTGATTTTATTAGTTTGAGATGTTATCGATATAATAACTCAAACTAATAAAATCATTCCAGTGGTTATCGTAAGAGGCGACAGAGGGCAATGACCCGAAAGATGATCACAAGCTTCTTCCTGAAAAGAACTCAAACTAATAAAATCATCCGGTGGTTATTGTAAGAGGCGACAGAGGGCAATGAAACCCGGAAGATGATCGAAAGCTGCTTCCTGAAAACAACTCAACCTAATAAAATCATCCGGTGGTTATTGTAAGAGGCCACAGAGGGCAATGACCCGGAAGATGATTAAAACGTTCTTCCTGAAAAAACTCAAACTAATAAAATCATCCGGTGGTTATTGTAAGAGGTGACAGAGGGCAATGACCCGGAAGATGATCAAAAGCTTATTCCTGAAAACAACTCAAAGTAATTAATTCATCCGGTGGTTATTGTAAGAGGTGACAGAGGGCAATGGCCCAGTAGATGATTAAAAGCTTCTTCCTGAAAACAACTCAAACTAATAAAATCATCCGGTGGTTATTGTAAGAGGCGACAGAGGGCAATGACCCGGAAGATGATTAAAAGCTTCTTCCTGAAAACAACTCAAACTAATAAAATCATCCGGTGGTTATTGTAAGAGGTGACAGAGGGCAATGACCCGGAAGATGATCAAAAGCTTCTTCCTGAAAACAACTCAAACTAATAAAATGATGCAGTGGTTATTGTAAAAGGCGACAGAGGGCAATGACCCGGTAGATGATCAAAAGCTTTTTCCTGAAAACAACTCAAACTAATAAAATCATCCGCTCGTTAATGTAAGAGGCGACAGAGGGCAATAATCCGGTAGATGATCAAAAGCTTCTTCCTGAAAACAACTCAAACTAATAAAATTATCCGGTGGTTATTGTAAGAGGCGACAGAGGGCAATGACCCGGTAGATGACCAAAAGCTTCGTCCTGAAAACAACTCAAACTAATAAAATCATCCGGTAGTTATTGTAAGAGGTGACTGAGGGCAATGACCCGGAAGATGATCAAAAGCTTATTCCTGAGAACAACTCAAACTAATAAAATCATCCGTTGGTTATTGTAAGAGATGACAGAGGGCAATGACCCGTTAGATGATCAAAAGCTTCTTCCTGAAAAGAACTCAAAGTAATAAATTCATCCAGTGGTTATTGTAAGAGGTGACAGAGGGCAATGACCCGGAAGATTATTAAAAGCTTCGTCCTGAAAACAACTCAAACTAATAAAATCATCCGGTGGTTATTGTAAGAGGCGACAGAGGGCAATGACCCGGTAGATGATCAAAAGCTTCTTCCTGAAAACAACTCAAACTAATAAAATCATTTGGTGGTTATTGTAAGAGATTACAGAGGGCAATGACCCGGTAGATGATCAAAAGCTTCTTCCTGAAAACAACTCAAACTAATAAATTCATCCGGTGGTTATTGTAAGAGGCGACAGAGGGCAATGACCCGGTAGATGATCAAAAGCTTCTTCCTGAAAACAACTCAAACTAATAAAATCATCCGGTGGTTATTGTAAGAGGCGACAGAGGGCAATGGCCCGGAAGATGATTAAAAGCTTCTTCCTGAAAACGACTCATAGTAATAAAATCATCCGGTGGTTATTGTAAGAGGTGACAGAGGGCATTGACCCGGGAGATGATCAAAAGCTTCTTCCTGAAAACAACTCAAACTAATAAAATCATCCGGTGGTTTATTCAACATTTAAATGCCCTCTATTCAGATTTTGAATCTAGGTTTGAGGATATTTTGACTATGGTAATACCACCGTGGATAATTAACCCATATGGTGACATAGAAGAAACGAATGTCATAATACAAGAGGTACTGACTGAACTAAGAACAAACAAAGAACTTAAGGTTCAGTTTAAAAACGGATATCAGCAATTCTGGCTGCAAAACAACATACCCGTTACTTATATCGTATTATGGAATATAGCGAGGAAATTTTTAATTTCCTTTCCATCGTCATACCTAGTGGAAAGGGGGTTCAGCGCTGTTAACAATCTCCTAACGAAAAAAAGGAAACAGACTGGACATTATTAGCCGAGGAGATTTAAGATCAACCCTTAGAAAATTGACGCCAAATGTTGATAATTTATTATTAAAGCATCAGGTTCATCCTTCTCACTAAAAATATTGACTTATTGCTTATATTATAGGGTGTCTCAGTAAGAGTGGACTATTTAAAACTGGAAATTTTTTTTTCCATGTAAGTGGCAACTCTGAAATTTGACAGCTGTCATGTCTGTTTATTCCCATTATTAAAAATGGAGAGGTTTTCCAAAGAACAACGCGTTATAATTGTGAAAACTCATTACAAAAATGGGGAAAGTTACGCTGAAACCACTCGCAAACTTCGCCAATTTTTCAGCCGGGAAAGTGCACCTAATGTGTCAACCATTCGAAGAGTGGTTAAAAAATTTGAAGAAACTTGGTCAATTATGGATAATAAGAATCCTTTGCGTCAACGTACCGGTCGGTCTCTTGAAAACATTGCTGCTGTAAGCGAGAGTGTTGCAGAAAATCCGAAAACATCAATTCGACATCGTGGTGGGTCGCAGCAGGACTGTAAAAACTACCGTGGCATCAGCCTTCTTAGCATTGTGGGAAAACTGTATGCTAAGGTACTGATTGAAAGGATCATGAAAGAAACTGATGGAAAGATTTGGGATGTGCAAGCGGGGTTGAGAAAGGGAATGGGATGTACAGATCAAGTCCTTTCCATGGGCATGATCGCGGAGAAGTTTTTGGCCAAAAACCAAAAGGTTTTTTGTGCGTTCATGGACTTGGAAATGGCCTATGACAGAGTGGATAGGGATGTGCTATGGCAAACACTGAACTCATTTGGGTTGAGCGCTGGCTTGATACAGGCATTGGAGTCTCTTTATAGGGGCTCTAGTGCTTGTGTTAGGATCAACGGAGTCTACTCGGACTGGTTGGACATCCATAAAGGTGTCAGACAGGGCTGTGTGGCCTCCCCGTGGCTGTTCAACCTATTTATGGACAGTTGTTTGTAAAATTTGAAAGTTGAAGAACGCTGATTAAGAATGGGTGAGTTAACCGTCAAATGCCTTTTGTACGCCGATGATCAAGTTATTCTTGCGTCGTCAGCGGCTGAGTTGCAAATGATGGTTACATTAATGAACAGATAATTAAAAGAAAGGGGTATGAAAGTAAACGCAAGTAAGACGAAGGTTATGGTTTTTGAAAGAGAAGAAAGTAAAACGATTTGTGAAATAAGAATAGAAAGGAAGTTGATCGAGCAAGTAGATGAGTTTGTATATTTGGGCTGCGTATTTAGCAGGAATGGGAGATATGATAAGGATATAGAACGACGAGTGAATGCGGGAAATAGAGTAAATGGAGCCCTGCATCCTATTGTGAAGAGTCAAATGTGTCGAAAAAGGCACGTATGGCAATTCACAATGCTGTGTTGGTCCCTACTTTAACGTATGGTAGTGAAAGTTGGGTGTGGTAGAAGAAGCACGAGAGTAGAATGAACGCAGTAGAAATGCGGTCGTTAAGGAGTATGTTAGGGCTGAATCTGAATGACAGGGTAAGAAATTGTGTAATAAGAGAAGAGTGTGGTTTGCAAGATGATGTTGTGACCAGGATTAAGAAAGGAATGCTTCGGTGGTTTGGTCATGTGGAAAGAATGAATGAGGAAAGGGTGACAAAGAAAATTTATGTTGCAGAAGTGAATGGCAGAGTCAGAAAGGGACGTCATGGGCGAAAATTTATCGACCAAATTGGCGATTTATTTAAAACGGGCCAAATTAGGAGTACCCTTAACCGACGAGCATGTATGCGTAGGTGTATGGATGTGAAGGAAGCGAGAGAGGTGTGTCAGGATCGTGCCAAATGGAAGTCTGTAGTCTCTGCCTACCCCTCTGGGTGACAGGCGTGAGTGTTTATGTATGTTCGTATATATAGAACATCTCCGAACTATCACATGGAGTGTTGGCCGCTCCCCGGGCAGAACATCTTGCCCGGCGGGAGATCTCCCCTTTTCCTTCCACGGCCACAGCTTAATCTAAATTAGGGTGAGAAATTCTGCAATAAGATAAGAGGGTGGTTTGCAAGATGATGTTGTGATCGGGATTAATAAAGGAATGCTTCGGTTGTTTAATCATATAGAATGAATGAACTAGAAAATAGTGACAAAGTAAATTTATTTTGCAGAATTGAATGGCAGGGTCAGGAAGGGACGTCCTAGGCGAAAATTTTTCAACCAAATTGGCGATATATTGAAGATGGACCAGATTAATGATATTCTTAACCCACGAGCATGTATGTGTAGGTATATAGACATAAAGGAGGCAAGAGAAATGTGTCAGAATCATGCCAAATTAAAGTCTGTAGTCTCTGCTTAACCCTCTGAGTGACAGGCGTGAGTATTTATTATATAAACCTATGTTTTTTATTTAAAGAGTATTTTTTGATAAACGTCGAAATGACTTATAAGAATCATTAATCAATATTAATAATTTACTAGGTATTACTAATTTTGTAGGACTACTATTCCACCTAGCAGTCCATCTGGATAGGCACTTACCTCTAATCTAAGTAATATCCAATAGCATATAAGTAATTGCACCTTACGTTTTTTTACGTCTGGAAATCCTCATGGATACCTATCTGTCGTGTAGACGTCAGATAGGTTATGATGGACTCCTACCGGCCAAAACCTCATAGTGTACATCTCTTCACAAGGCTACAGGAACGCTTTCGCACACTACCGCAGCCCCGACGGTGACAGCCCTTACAGGATCCGACTCGATGTCTTCTTCTTATAGGGGCGGACGAACACACCGTACGCGCCACCTCGAGGTCCTACGTAAGAGGTGACGGACAACCTCCGTGTCCGCCACCTAAGCTTAAATTATGAGAGGTGGAGGAGAGCCTGTTATGCTCTTCCCCGGCGCCCAACTCTCCGCCTGCGGATTGGGATGATTGCCATATTTTCTCTCTCCCTCTCCGCAGCCTCTTTCTGCGATATCACTTGTTCGCAGAAGGTAACGCCAGCACTCCACGCCCTCTCGCATCCAATCATAGCTTTAATGATAGGTGGGAGCGAGAGGTCGTCCCCCTTTACAGCCACGGGGTCACGACGCAACTCAGTTCAAGCCAGGCAATCTTTGAGGGTATGCTGCGCCGTGCTCTCATCGTTACCACAGTGCTGGCACTCAGTCGTCGGCTCTCTTCCAATACTTACCAAAACACCCGTGACCGGAAAGCACTTGCACCAGCCGGAGGGTCAGTAACCCGTGCCGCCTGTTTGTCCAGTCTAACAAGACTGAACAAATAGCCTCGACAATCCTGCTTCCTGCCTTCGGGTGGGCTAGATGCTCCTTTCACCATTCAAGCGCGAGCTGCCGAGTGTGGAGCTTTTGCAATTGCTACTCTCCCTAGAAGAGGGAGAGTGGCAATTCTCCCTTTGTGTCGAAGTTACGAGCGCCAATCATACAGAGATGCAAGGAACTCCGCCTCTATATCCCAGGGTGGGGACGCCGCCAAAACGCATGCCGCCTCATGGGAGATCGTCCGGTATCCTCGTACGACTCCGACAGCCATCGCCCTCTGGGGCCTTCTCAGGAAGGCGATGGCTCTTTCCGTAAGAGCCCAAACCCATATAGGGGCCCCATATAAAGCCATGGACCGAACCATCCCCAAAGAGAGTCGGCGGCAATTCGCATTGGACCCTCCGACGTTGGGTAGCAGCCGCTTCAAGGCAGCTGATGCTCCCATTAGCCGGAGGGCCAAGCACTTAAAGTGCTCGCAGAAGCTCCAGCGGATATCCAGGATGAGTTCAAGGTACTTCATATTTGACCCAACCTAAATATGGACATCACTGGCAATGACATGGGATCCCTGTGCCGGTGCTTTTCGAGGCCTGTGAAAAATTTTTTGCACCGTACCTATCACTGATTTATATATTATTAGATTAGTAATTACCGCGCCAAAGCCTTAAGCGCCACTGCACATATGGCCACAGCCTAGCGAACGTCAGTTCAGCTGGTATTCTGTAAGAATACCAGCGAAGAGCCGTGGTAGCTAAGATGGTTAACGCTCGCTGTAAATATAACAGAACGCGAGTAACCCAGGTTCGATCCCCGCCGGCACCAATGAAATTGTAATTACAATTTTAAGAGCTGATTTACCACGTGCTCGGCGGTGAAGGAAAACATCGTGAGGAAACCTGCATGTGAAATAAGAATAAAAAAATGGAAGACATGTGAAGTTCGCCAACACGCATTGGGGCAGCGCGGCGGACACTTGCTTGCCCTAAAACCCTCTCAGAAATGAGGGAAGGCCTGTGCCCAGCAGTAGGACGTATATAAGCTGTAACTTTTTTACTTTTATTCTGTCAGAGCGTGGTCCTTGCCCAGTTGAGCCGACCCATTCGTGCTACATCTATACAATTAATATAACTGCAGCATGGCTCTACCACGAAAGAACATTAAAAATATTTACAAGAAATATATTTTATTTCACCAGTTATACTAACTTCTATTCACCTGATAAGAAAATATACCTTTTTTAAATAATAACAATTAACTGCAGCTTAAAAAAACTTCTCTTTATTGCGTATTTTGGGTTAATTTTCATATAATAAGCCACACCAACCCGCCATTACATGTTTGGTGTGTCTATCTTTATCTAATCTTAGCGACGGTATTGATTTCAAAACTTGTGTAAGTGAGGCAGATATATGTTTATTTAAAATTTTTACTAATTTCAAAGCTACATCGTCGCGGTGAGATAGTGGTTACACTTTTTTCGACGCGCGGTAATGTGGTTTGCTCCTCTAGTTTTGTATAACTCAATGTTTCCTATTATAACATAAGTGTACCTTCGAACCATACTCCATATATGTTGCAAGTTGAAGTTATGGGACTTTCCTAGAAACTGTAACTGGCTCGTTGGTCTAGTGGACGTAAGTGCAATTGCTGATCACGAAGTCTTGGGTTCAAATACCGCGACGGGTGAAATTCAGATTCAGGGTTTTTCTGTTGAAAAATTCTCAGTAGCTGCCAAAGCAATTAAGGCCTTTGGTTCTGCGCCTGATCTCTCTTCGAACATGTAATATTTCCGTCTCACAGGACTTCGACGACTTCTTACACATACGAACTTCCTTTTAAGCCAGCAATTAATGGCCATCTAGTAAAATATAATTTCAATTTTTAATTTCCTACTATGAAAATCAAGGATTTTTAAAAAATCGGGAAGTTATTGGTTTCACCCCAGTTTTTGAAATTCTATATAGTACGTGCGTGCGTGCGTGCGAGCGCGCGCGTGCGCGCGCGTGTGTGTGTGTGTGTGTGTGTGTGTGTGTGTGTGTGTGTGTGTGTGACCAATTTGATGGCGTTCTAAAGGCTTTCACCAAAATTAGATTTTCAATACTGTTTTATCCGAGTTGGACTGGTAAAATTTGAGAATTTTCAAAAAAAAAATGTTTCTTTTGAATAACTTTTAAACTAATCTAACAATAAATTTCAAAATTTTATCAGCTATAAACCGCTTCAAAATCGATTGTTGTAGTCTCGTTGATTGCCACCAAATACATCAAAAGAGGTTGATACGTTTGAGAGTTATCGTTGTCCCGAATTATAAAAAGTGTTTTTTTTAATAAATTCGCAAATTTTCTGTTTGGATCGTTTTTGATTTAAAGAGTTAACTATTCCTTCGTAAAAATATTTGTTGAGCGTTTTGAGATGGACGCAGCAGGAAGTTGCCCTGCAGGGTCAACTGTTTTTTTTTTATTATTTTTGTGTTTATGATATTAATTCAAGAATAAATAGTATTCTAAAGGACAAAAAATTCTTCTAAAATATTTAATTTATTACATGTAAGAACAATCTCATAAATTGAGTGATTTAATGCGTATTGAGTTTTTAAACGTAATAAAGTATTAAGTAGTCAGGAAAGCGAAAATACCTAAAAGACTTAGGGACAGAAGATCTATATGGCTCAAATGCAATTTTTTTTCAAGTATTACGGATTTCGGAAAAATCCTTTAATTACTTGTTTCCCATTTTGAATATGAGATACCTAATAGATATACTGTAATACAATGTGCATTAGAACCAAAATTAAAAGCATTCTTAAACAAACTTAAAAGTAGTATAGTATGTATCTTTCGTACACTTCGACATTTTAAAAAAATCTTCAAACACTTGAACTTCAAAAGTTATACATGAACTTAAAAACCTTCGGCGATTCATAAAAAAATCTCAAAAAAGAACTGGCAATAAAATCTGAACCTTTTATTTTAATGTATAACATATTACAATGAGCGAATTCTGTAAAAAAATAATGAGGGCTAATAATCTTCCACTCACCAGATGTCGCCACTAGTGACTGAGGTAAAGTTTTTTGTTACACAATGTCAGTTAATTGAGTATTTTTTATAAATACATACTAGTATATTTGTTTCTTTTCTCAGTGGTTTGTTTCTTAATTTTTTGCATTTTTTCACTCTTTTTTATTTTTCTACTTTTAAATATATCAACACCTAGTAATATAAGAAACATTAACCCTCACATTTTCCCGAAAACCTTCCCCGCTATGGAATCGTCAAATATTTCAGCTCATTGCATAGTGAGGCCTTGTGGTAGACAAAGTCGTGCTCTCATTTCTTTTACAATTTGTATTATATAAATACAAAGTGAAATATTTATGAATATTTTACAATGTTAGTTTTAACAACATATCAGTAGCCATAGGGCTTACGAATTCAGAGTGAGAGTTTAGATATTGTATTTATTTTTTTGTAATATTGTTATACAATCATAAAATTAATTACGACCGTTTTACCTTAAGTCAGTTTTTTATTAGATGTATGGGACTTCCTAGTGCAGAGTACAAGTTTGGATATTGCAAAGGTTGTAGTGGATAACGATAAAGAACTAATATTTATGACTACAATAAAATAAATTATGTAAAGTCATTACACAATCATAACCGTAGACAGAGAAACCTGTAGACAAATTGACGCCTTCTTTCGCATTCCCACACGAAAAGGATAGATTTATGCAAACCTCTTGCATAGAAATGAGTCAGAGTGGTGTAATTGTCCCTTTCAACTTTGACAGTTCGTAGCGACTAGCAATCTAAGGAGCTTACAAGTTGGTTTAAGTGAGAAAAAAGTGTTTTGTGAGCTAAAGATTGGTGATCTTGTTCAGTTCAGTTCTTAGAACAATTAAATTTTTTACCTAAATATGTTTAAGTCATAAAGATTATTGTATAACTATAACCTAAATCTACGTTATCGTCCTTTCTCACTAGAGGCCACGCTAATCATTAGTCTATAGGTTTCTCTGTCTACGATCATAACTTTAATTATGACATTTAAAAAGGTTTTATCAGCCTTTTATTACATTTATTATAATATATATATATATATATATATATATATATATATATATATATATATATATATATATATATATATATAACATGTAACATAATTAACGCACTCTGAGAAAGTAGTTTGTTCAGAATCGTTTACTGAATCGATTCCTATCATTTTCAATATAGGTAATTTATTATTCCAAAAATAATTAAAACTACGTAAATTACAGTCACACTAAATCTGTACAGTCAAAATAAACTGAAATGGACCGTAACTTAAGGCAATAACACTTTTAAGAGTTCAGTTTTATTTGTATTATTACTAATACTGTCATTCAATAAAAATAAAGAAAAATGAACTTTATTTCAAGCACGTTAAAGTCTTTGCGTTCGTGGATTTGTACTGTGACCACAACATTCTTCCGGAATTAGTATAACTAATTTGATAAATAATCAGTGCTTAAAATAGTTTAACTAAAAATTCAGTGTATGTATTATGATTATAACATAATATATTAATTGGGATGTCTGAGGGTGCGTTAATTACGTTACATATTGTATATATACATATTTTCTAGATTTTTAAGTTAAACATCTTTTAATTACAAGGGCATGACAGAACATTTATGGTAAGCTACAGAATGAATTAGCCGTGCATTTAGTTATCCATATCGTCAAACGATCTTTATTCATCCTATACCTGTAAACGAGCATACGAGCAACGAGCATATATATATATATATATATATATATATATATATATATATATATATATATATATATATATATATATATATATATGAATGACCTCCATTACGACAAACATAGTTAAAAAAAAGATTAGAACGTGTCTCAGTACAAAACCCAAGACACATTTTAACACTTCAAAAGGATATTTTTTTTACTTTTAAAACAATTGTAAAGTGACTCATAACTGTTGTTTTGATAAGAAATACGAATAACTAGTGATAATAAAAATTACCAATACGTTAAACATAGTTGGAAAAACAAAATAGAATGTGTGTCAGTACAACACAAGACACATTTTAACATTTCAAAATGATAGTTTTTTTGCTTTTAAAACAGTTGTAAAGTGATTCATAACTGTTGTTTTGATAAGAAATACTATACAACTACATTTTAATAGATGTAGATGGGAAAACAGAATAGAACTTGTCTCAGTACAACACGAGACATTTTAACACTTTAAAATTAAAATTCAAAAGGATACTTTTTTTGCTTTTAAAACAATTGTAAAGTGACTAATAACTGTTGTTTTGATAAGAAATACCGAATACCTAGTAATAATAAAAATTAGTAAAATTATGTATACGAGTAATATATTTAATGTATGAAGGGAAAGCTCTCTACCCTTTTTAGGGTTCCGTAGTCAACTAGGAACCCTTATAGTTCCGCCATGTCTGTCTGTCCGTCTGTCCGTCCTCGCTTAATCTCTGTGACCGTTAGCACTAGCAAGCTGAAATTTGGTACCAATCACGCCGACAAAGTGAAAATGTTTTATTAGGGTAGCCCCCCTATATATAAAGTGGGAAGTGATTTTTTTTAATTTCAACCCTAACGAGTGATATATTGTTGGAAAGGTATTTAAAAATGAATAGGGATTTACTGAAATCATTTTTTGATTTTGTCAATAATTTTGGAAATAATCGCTCCAAAAGTAAAAAACAATGTGTCCCCCCCTCCTCTAACTTTTGAACCATAAGTTTAGAAACTATGAAAAAAATCTGAAAAGTAGAACTTTATAAGGACTTTCTAGGAAAATCATTTTGAACTTGGATGGAAACAACAGTAACCACTACCGGGAGCAGTTGCAGGAGCGCGGAGCGCTGCTGGAGCGCGAACATAATGGATACGCACCTTTAAACTCATAAGTGGGAACACTTATTGTGACGGACGGGAAACTACGGAACCCTACACTGAGCGTGGCCCGACACGCTCTTGGCCGGTTTTATTTAAACATATTGCGCTTACACTGAGTTCAGAAAGCAGAAATTCTTATTTATATAACATGTGTCGCAAAATCTAAAATCAAATAAAAAATAAATTGTTTACCTTTATATTCATAATTAAAGTTTATCGAAATTAAAATAATACGTAACCAATTAATAGTATTTATTGACATTTTCATTGACATCAATATCAGTGTCATAGGCTTCTATTCCGTTTACCTGTTACCCTATTTTTTTTTTTGTTAAAAAGTCACCTATTATATAGATGTTGTAGTGTTATGCTACTTACATACCATTTTACACTATTTTAAATTTATTTTTCCATTCTGTTTTTGATTTTCTGCATTCATCTCAAAACTGGATATTTTGCATCACCTTTATTTCCATAGGAACCTGTAACATTTTTAAACCATAAGAACACAATAACAAATCATTTTCACGTCGTATTTTCACGTTATCAGCACTTTTTAAATTGGTGTCAATGGAGTCTACCTTTTTCGGTCTTTTATTTAGTTCTCCGTAACTCTGCAATTTCGGGCTTCATGCGCGCTGTTGCGCTACCTTTTTTCCTATATCAATAATATCTCATTTTTCACTTAAATCTTGCCGTTTCTCTATTACGAGCCTAAAACCAAAATTTGACGTTTTGACATCGTTGTTTATCTGGTTGTCATGGCAATTTTTATTCAAATATCGTTACCGGCCTGATGTTTTTACTTCAAAAATACTCTTTTCTTCTTGGCCATTTACAAAAATTTGCTTTAATTAATTAATTAAATAATTTCAAATAATTTCTCGTTCTTATCCCAGATCCGTCAAAAAGTGATAAAAGCCGAACAATCGGCGAATAGAGGTGCTCACTTCAGCTTTGATACAAGTAGCACCTCTTAAAGGCTTTATCCGCACTGCCTCGGGATCTTGCAAGCCTCTGCCTTCTCCTGAAGTCGTCGCCTAGCCACGCCTACGCCTCCACCTATTAGTGCCGCGCTATCTTCGGCTGCTGTGCGTGCTTGTCTCAAGCGCTGCGTGTTCCTGCTTCAGACGCTGCGTGTCTACTCCGGGCGTTGTGTGTGCTTACTCCGAGTGGTGTGTGTGCCTACTTTAAGTGCTGCGTGTACCTGCTCAATACGCTGTGTGTACCTACTCCAGACGCTGCGTGGACCTACTCCAGACGCTGCGTGACTACTCCAGGCGCTGTGTGTGTCTACTCCGGGTATTGTGTGTGCTCATTCTGGTCGCTGTGTGTGCCTACTTCAAGCACTGCGTGTACCTAGATTAGGCGTTGTGCATCTACCACAGGCATAGCCTGTGCATACATTGTTTCCGTACTCAATTATCTTTATTAACTTTTTTATTTAAAAATTGTAATTCACTATCATCATTACAGCCCATCATCACCTTCATACCTTTTTTTATATAAGAAACTGTAAATATCTTTACAAATTTTAAATAAATTATTTTCTTTTTGGTTGTTTCGTTAGGTTAGGTTCTATAGTTTTTTAATTGTCGCTTTACATTTTATAAAAGAAACTGTAAATATCTTTACAAATTTTAAATAAATTATTTTCTTTTTGGTTGTTTCATTGTTAGGTTAGGTTCTTTAGTTTTTAATTGTCGCTTTACGACAATGTACGAGTATGTATATTTGAGAATATTGTTGCTTATGTCATTTATTGACGTTCGTACTCTTAGTTAATACTGTATGTAATTACTCTAAGTTAATACTACCAATGTCTCGGACTAAGTGTTAACTATGTAAGGCCAGCAGTGTTTATTTTATGTGTTTTATATATTAATGTGCAATTAAAAGTGAAATAAAACTCGCTTAATATACCAAACTAAACATTTTATGAATTTGTGTCAAATTACGTCCACAAAGCAACCACTAGTATATATTATTACATCCCAATTCCTAAATTTTGTTATGGAGTACCTTCTTCTTGAAATTCCAATCCCACTCTCAGGTCTCTTAGTGTTAGAAAAAATTAAAAACTTGGAAATTAAAGCATTGTCTAAAACACCATCAAAAGATAATCCAAATCGTTAGAGCTGACATAATTTGGAAAATGTTAATAGAATACCAGAGAGAGTATCTACTTATTTTAATATTCACACATAGTTTAACCTTACGCAATATCACAATATATTATTAGCATTTTTATACCGAGCATTTTCAATTAATATAATATATTTGAAAAACCGTGATTGCTCAGGGGCTCAACGCTCGCCCTAGCTTTACGGTACTATCCGACCCGTGTTCGATTCCCACCAGAAATACTTAGAAATGAGTAGAGGCCCATATTTGTCCAGTATATATATACCGTATCGGTTGCATTTTTAGTATTTGAGCATTCTTAATTTTATCATCAATCTTTGGTAGTCCACTGATGGGTACGTTAGTTGATTTAATTGTTGTATATTAAATTTCCTTGCACCAACAGATTTGTTATGTAAAAGGGAAGTGAATCAAGTCACTTTCAGATCGAATTCGTGGCAAAAGCCTACGCTTATCTTATCGAACTTAGGACTACACTAGTGAAAGTTTCATTCAAATCATCCCGGTAGTGTCTCGACTGTCTACAGAACAGCACGTAAACAGACCAACATTTTGTAGTTTTACGTAAGATTTGCCAGCAATGACATGCTGTAAGGTCTGCAAAATTTTAATCATTATTAGAGCATTCGCGTTTACAAACAAGTCTGTTCAAAAAAACATCATACTTCGAGCAATAAAGACTCAGGTCGATTACTAAAAGGAATGGTTACAATTTGTTTCACATAGGTAATGACGTTAATTATTATTTAACTGCACGGTTATTGGGGAATAACATGTGAGATAATTTATTAATCGACTTCAAAAAAGGAGTAGGTTTATAATTCGACTGTATATTCTTTTTTCGTATATGTGACGTAATATCTTCGCCAATGAGGGCTAATAATCTTCCGCTCACCAGATATCATTATAAATGTGTAGTAGTATTCACGTGAAAATAAAAATTAGAATTTAAGCTGTTTATAATCTACTAATCGACTTCAAAAAATGAGTAGGTTTATAATTCGACTGTATATTCTTTTTTCGTATATGTGACTTAATATCTTCGCCAATGAGGGCTAATAATCTTCCGCTCACCAGATGTCATTATTAATGTGTAGTAGTACTCGGGTGAAAATAAAAATTAGAATTTAAGCTATTTATAATCTACTAATCGACTTCAAAAAGGAGTAGTTTTATAATTCGACTGTATATTGTTTTTTCGTATATGTGACTTAATATCTTCGCCAATGAGGGCTAATAATCTTCCGCTCACCAGATGTCATTATTAATGTGTAGTAGTATTCGCGTGAAAATAAAAATTAGAATTTAAGCTATTTATAATCCACTAAACGACTTCAAAAAAGGAGTAGGTTTATAATTCGACTGTATATTCTTTTTTCGTATATGTGACGTAATATTTTCGCCAATGAAGGCTAATAACCGTCTGCTCACCAGATGTCATTATTAATTTGTGGTATTCGCGTGAAAATAAACATTAAGAATTTAAGCTATTTACGATCTACTAATCGACTTCATTAAGGGAGTAGATTTATAATTGGACATTATATTCTTTTTTCGTATATGTGACGCCAATGAGGGCTAATAATCTTTCGCTCACCAGCGAAGTTAGTTTTAATTAACAATTTATCAGTTTTTAGAGTATTTATTTACAAAACAATGCCTCAGAGGCTTACTCTTTCATTTTTGCGCATTTTTAACTCTTGTTTAATTTTTCTACCTTAAAAATATTAGTAGTTTAGTTAATTCTAATCAAATCAAAAACTAAAACGATAAACAATTAGCCTTAAAATTTCCTAACAAATTAACTTCCAAGCTATGAAATCTGTGAAATATTTCACCTCACTCACAAGTGGCGCAACCCTGGTGCAGAAAAAGTCAAAGCTCTCATTGTGCACCGATTTTAATGATACTCTAATTTCCTGGGTAGAAATGTGTAACTGATTTCTGGTTATACCTTTTTTAGGGTTCCGTAGTCAACTAGGAACCCTTATAGTTTCGCCATGTCTGTCTGTCCGTATATCCGTCCTCGCTTAATCTTTGTGAGCGTTAGCACTAGAAAGCCGAAATTTGGTACCAATATGTGTATCAATCACGCCGACAAAGTCGTAAAATAAAAATTGTAAAAAAATGTTTTATTAGGGTAGCAACCCTAGTAAAGTGGGAAGTGATTTTTTTTAATTTTAACCCTAACGTGTGATATATTGTTGGAAAGGTATTTAAAAATGAATACGGGTTTACTAAAATCATTTTTTGATAATGTCAATAATTTCGGAAATAATCGCTCCAAAAGCAAAAAACAATGTGTCCCCCCCCCCTCTAACTTTTGAACCATAAGTTTAGAAAATATGAAAAAAATCTGAAAAGTAGAACTTTATAAGGACTTTCTAGGAAAATCATTTTGAACTTGGATGGAAACAACAGTACCCACTACCGGGAGCAGTTGCAGGAGCGCGGAGCGCTGTTGGAGCGCGAACATAATGGATACCCACCTTTAAACTCATAAGTGGGAACACTTATTGTGACTGACGGGAAACTACGGAACCCTACACTGAGCGTGGCCCGACACGCTCTTGGCCGCTTTTTTGATATACTGTGCACTTTTTTACGTTTAAACCTTTGTTTAAAGTTTTAATGATCGTTTTATATTACAGGAAATTACATGCATGAATGTCATTTTTCGCCTGTCCAAGTTCCTCTTCTCGAGGTCAGTCATAGGCCAGTGAACATGGCATTCAAACCATGTACAAACAGCCTTGTAAATAGTGATTTAGGATTTGTTACCGTTTAATTCTTTTGTTTGGGATTTTAATTGTTGAGTACGTGTATTGCAGTCCACACCATAAGATTTGTATCAACACGCATAAATCTTAATTACCATTTCCAATATAAAATGACCTCTGAGAAGATAAGCCTATTACAGTATCGATGTCAGTGAAGCAAGATCGCTTTCATGAGAAGCTTCGTGTTCCAACAGTTATGTCAGATACAATAGAGACATGCGCAACATAACTTATCTCGCATCTATTTTAAAGTAAATTGACAAATCAAAGTGATTTCACTGCCGGATTTTCGTTTGTGGAATAAAGTAGCTTGTTTCTTATTCATACCATTTACGAAACACTAGCATTTTTGTATTGTTTTTTTGGTCGTATCATTCATTAGTTCCATCGATATAATTTATATTCAAGAAAAATATTATAGCCCGCAGAGATAGATACCTACTGTAGTACGCATGAAGCACTTATTTTTATTAGTTGTAAAGTAGGGATGGATTCTTGGTTTCTTTTATTATTTTTATCGTCTTCACCTGAAATAGGTAAAGAAGATTTTATTGATAGCTTCAAGCTACTTCTGTTTTGTTAAGAAAAGTAATATCACATGGCTATATTTTGCTATTCGAAGGCAGGTTAATGAGAAGGATATTTAGCACAATATAATTTACAACAATATTTAATATTTATCTAAAGTTAATCGATGTGTGTTATGTTATCTTTTTAAGTATGTGATTAATTGGTTTTAATAAAAGTAATATAATTTGTCATATGATAAAGTAAAATATTTCTATGTTATTGGTGTTAGTATTGTATCAAATATTCATTAAATAGTTTCTCGCAGGTATTCGGAGCTACGAAGTAAAAAAAGTGAAATTTTGTAATTACAACTTTTTTTTTTTTTTTTTTTTATAGAAGAGGGGGCAAACGAGCATGCGGCTCACCTGATGTTAAGTGACTACCGCCGCCCATGATCAACCGCAACACCAGGAGAATTGCGGGTGCGTTGCCGGCCCTTTAGAAAGGAGTAAGCTCTTTTCTTGAAGGTCCCCAGGTCGTATCGGTCCGGAAAAATCGCCGGTGATAAACTATTCCACAGAGAGGTTGTACGTGGAAGAAAGCTCCTTGTGAAACGTACAGTGGTGGACCGCCAAGCATCCAGATGGTGTGGATGGTATCGGGACGTTTGCCGTGTCGTGCGTTCACGAAATTTGGCGGCTGGGATTAATCCGAACAATTCCTCAGAGCACTCCCCGTGATAGATGCGATAAAATACGCAAAGAGATGCAACATCTCTTCGCAACGCCAGTGAATCGAGCCGATCGGAAAGCACTCGGTCGTCGACGATTCGAGCCGCTCTGCGCTGGATGCGGTCAAGTGGAAGGAGCTGGCACTGGGGAGCCCCAGCCCAGAGATGGGAACAGTATTCCATGTGCGGTCGAACCTGCGCCTTGTAAAGTTGCAGGCGGTGTGCCGGCATGAAATACTGCCCCGCTCTGCTGAGCACGCCAAGCTTTTTAGAGGCCAATTTGGCCTTCCCCTCCAAGTGACCACGAAACTGCACGTCACTCGATATGTCGACGCCGAGGATTCCGATACTGGCTGAGGCAACAAGGGGAGTGCCTTGAAACTGAGGGGATACGACAAAGGGGTTCTTTTTAGCGGTTAACGCGCAAACTTGTGGGGGTTAAACTGGACTAGATTTAGTCGTCCCCAATCCGAGACTCTGTTCAGCAAAGACTCGACTTCAGACACAAGTTTGTCCCGGCACTCGGAGACGTTTTCCCGAGAAATATTGGCTCGGCCGGTGTAAAGAGCATCACCAGTGCTGTCATCTGCATAGCAATGAATGCTACGGGTATGCAACATATCATTGATATGCAGAAGAAACAGCGTTGGCGATAGCACGCAGCCCTGTGGAACACCAGCATTAATAGGCTTGCAATCGGAGCTTGCACCGTCTACAACGACCTTGATGCTCCGATCTGCAAGAAAGCTGGTGATCCAATCGCACAATTTCTCGGGAAGCCCATAGGAAGGGAGCTTCGAAAGAGGCGCTTTGTGCCAAACCCGATCGAAGGCCTTCGCAATGTCCAAACTAACGGCCAATGCCTCCCCCTTGAACTCTACTGCCTCCGCCCATCTGTGAGTGAGGTAGACCAGAAGATCACCAGCTGACCGACCACGGCGAAAACCGTATTGGCGGTCACTAATCAGCTGGTGATCCTCAAGGTACCTCATGAGCTGGCAGTTTACAATGGACTCCATTGTTTTGGAGAACAAGGAGGTGATGGCGATTGGCCGGTAGTTGGACGGGTCTGAGCGGTCGCCTTTTTTAGGGATCGGGTGGACGAAAGCAGTCTTCCATGATTTTGGGACTACGCCTAGGGAGTAGGAGTACCGGAAAAGACGCGTTAAAACCGGTGCCAACTCTGGAGCACACGTCCTCAGCACAATTGGGGGGATTCCGTCAGGCCCACTCGACTTGTGGATGTCCAGGGAGAGGAGTGCTTTGCGAACCGAGCGCTGTGTGAACTGCACTTCCGGCATGGAGCACTCACACCGCGGGATGGTCGGCGGCGTACTCCCCCCGTCATCGAGAGTCGAGTTAGACGCAAAGAAGGAGCCTAGAAGATCGGCTTTCTCCTTTGCAGTATGGGCCAGTGAGTCGTCCTCCCTGTGCAGAGATGGAAGAGATGGCTGACAGAAATTCCCCTGGACAGCCTTGGCGAGAGACCAGAATGCACGGGTTCCAGAAGGAAGGCGAACTAGTTTCTCGCCAATTCTGCCTATGTGCTCTGACTTTGCCTTGGCAATGACTCTTTTGAAGGACCTAGAGGCGGAATTATACTTCTTTTTTAGAGCGCTGGTGTTTACATCCCGGGACGCTGATGCATCAACCCAGGCTTGGTAGCACTCCTGCTTATAGCATGATGCTATTTTACAGGAGCGACCAAACCATGGCTGAGATTTGCCTCCAATGGGCACCACAGAGGAAGGAATAAAAAGTTCCATACCCTGAAGTACCACATCAGTAACAGAATCCGCAACAACGTTGGGATCATCCGGCGAGAAGCAAACCCGCCCCCAAGGGTAGGATGCAAAGAAAGACCGCATCCCATCCCAATCGGCTGACCTATAGTGCCAAACACGGCGGCAGCCTGCAGAATGCAACCGCGATTTCAGCGTGAGTGGCACAACACTCCGGACCAGACAATGGTCCGAGGAGCCTAAAGGGGCGTCGACGGAAATCTGATATCCGTCCGGGTGAGAGGTCAGCAGAAGGTCCAACAGGGAAGGTGCATGATCCTCCACATCTGGAATCCGCGTAGGCGAAGTAACCAGTTGTGTCAGACCATATGCCAAGGCAAAATCATGAACAGATCTCCCCGCATGATCGGTTAAACGTGAACCGAGCCATTCGGCGTGATGGGCGTTAAAGTCGCCGAGGATCACGATCTCTGCGGAGGGGATCTGCTGTAGCAACGAATCTGCAGCCATTTGGACGTGGTCGAAGAGTCGGTCTGTTTCGGCATTACCGCTGTGGGACCTATAGAGGCACTTTAAAGATTGTCGATTTTATCCATAAATGAACGCCTTTATGCATCGTTAAATTTTTCACCTGTATTCTAAAACTCGGGCTTTTGTCATCGGTAGTGCTAGATTAATTGGAAAAATTGACTGGTCTTCCCTACCTCCTATTATACTCGACTGCACTCAAATCCTTGCAGTAACTATAATTTAAAATATAAATTAAAAAGGTTAAAAACCTGGGATTGTATCTCGATTCCTTTATGTTTTGGACTACATAGTAGTAAAAAAAAATAAGTAAAAAGTGCTTCCTGTGTTAAGCTCTTTACGTAGATTACGTAATTTTCTTCCCACGGTAAGTAAAGTTACGCTATCTCAGTCTCCACTTCTGCTTATTCTTGACTATGCTGATATTTGCTGTCTTGACATTACTGAGCAGCAGCTAAGCTTGAACGCCTTCAAAATTTATGTATTACATTTATATTTGGACTTCGTAAATATGATCACATTTCTAAATTTTACAAACAGCTCAATTGTCTCCCGATCCGCCTTCGTAGGAATACTCACATTCTCTCCGCTTTGTATGGCGTGCTGTTTAACCCTTCCACTCTTCTTACTTAAAATACTGTTTTCATTGTCTTTTCCTTACCCATAATCGGTTCCTTCGATGCTCTGTCATACTTTCTCTCTCTACTCGTGCTCTCTCTACTACTGCTGCGCGTGTGTAGAACTCTTTACCTCTTCACATTCGTCGTACTAAATCTCTTCATTCTTTCAAAAGTCTTGTTAAATCGTATAACTTAGAACGCTATTAGATAAATAACTTTTCCCTTTATTTTTTTCCCTTTATTTTTCATTTTTTTGCACGCCCTTTATAACTATTGTTTGCAGCAGTTCACTACACAAAGTGTGTCTGGAAAATATCACTTTCAGAGTTACAAGAGCGCCTGTTGTACATATTATACTTTAGGTTTAACTCTACTCGTTATTCGCGAGTAGAACGCGAGTATCCCGGGTTCGATCCCCGCCGACAACAATGAATTTGTTAATTGTAATTTTAAGTGCTGATTTACCACGTGCTCGGCGGTGAAGGAAAACATCGTGAGGAAACCTGCATGTCTGAGAAATAAGAAAAAAATATTTCGAAGACATGAAGCTTGCCAACACGCATTGGACACTTCCGTGCCCTAAAACCCTCTCAGAAATGAGAGGAGGCTGGTACACAGCAGTGGGACGTTATATAGGCTGTACCTTTACTACTTTCAACTTTACTACTCGTTATTATGTATTTTGGTTTACTATAGAGAATAAATAAATTAATTAATATATGTTCATAATTTACATAAAATGTTAGAAATTAAATCTAGTGATTTATTTAATTCTATGTTTAATATTTTATCTCATCATATTTTCAAACAATAATTTATAAATATCCGATTATTACATATACGTTTGTAAAATAAATACCATCATTTAAATTTACAGTATTTCCAATGATGAATGTAATCGATTTGCAATAAACACTTATTCGTTCGCGACGTCCATAAACATTTATATGCCTGTAAATTAAATTAAATTTCTACACGATAGTTTTTGATTTAGCAGAAACAATTTCTTAATGTTCATTCACACATAGACTCACGCTGTTTTCGTTACAATAAAAATGATTGCGTAACGAATATGACCTCTTCATTGTTAAGCAAGTTTTAACATTAACTTTATATTTTATATTCCTTGCAGTAACTAACTGCCCATTACAAGTACGAGTGCATTACTAAAGGTAAATCTCATGCCACAAAGCATTGATCCTTAGATGTTAACATGAATTGAATCTAGCCCGTAACACTGTCGAAAGATTGCCGTACTGTACGTTAACCAACTTTCGACTTCCCATATTTAATCATTCTTACCATCACTTATCGGTTTAACTACACATTGTCACGAAAACTTACAGATCAAATGATATTATATATTGTTTTTACATGGTAGAGCCATAAGTATAGTTGTAGCACGAATGGGTTGGCTCGACCGGGGAAGTACCAGGCTCTAACAGAATACCACCGTAAATTAGTAGCCTAATGCTGCTGTGTTTCGTATGGTGTAGAGAACCGGAGACCCTTTTTACTAGAAACGAGGCATTCCATCTTAGTCGTCACGGGTGACAGCGCATCTGCATTTTGATTCTTAATCGAGGATAGATGTAGATGTCTATGGGCCACAGCAACCACTTACCGTGTGTGACTGTGGACTGTGTGCTCTTTTGTCACCCTATTCTATAAAAAAATATATGTCACGTATACGTGGTAGAGCCATGCTGCAATTATATTAGTAGTATAGTTGTAGCACGAATGGGTCGGCTCGACCGGGGAGGGACCACGCTCTCACAGAATACCAGCGTGAAATAGTAGCTTAATGCTGCTGTATTTCGTATGGTGAGTGTAGAGAACCGGAGACCCTTTTTACTGGAAACGAGGCATTCCATCTTAGTCCTCACGGGTGACAACGCAGCTGCATTTTGATTCGTAATGAGGATAGATGTAGATGTCTATGGGCCACAGCAACCACTTACCATCAGGTGGACTGTGTGCTCGTTTGTCAACCTATCCTATAAAAAAAAAAATGTCAGCTATTCCTTTTCTACTGTGGATATCCTTGTAATATTTACTATCAAGAAGACCTGCAAAGTTCAAATTAACAACGGAAATACTTCCAGAAATCATCTTTGAATCTTTCGTCATCATCATTCGTCATAACCGATAACCAAAGTCTACTACAGAAGATAGATCCTCCTCCCCCATGGATTGCCACATAGCGGTGATGTTTACCACACTTGCCACGCTTGGCAGGCAGGTTGGTAATCGCAGTTTTTTTATTATTTTGGATTGCTATCAGAAAAATGCTGCTGCTAATCTCCTGTATCAGTTTCTCTCTCTCTCGCCTCTTATTACACTCACAAGGTACTACACTCTACAAGGGTATAGAGTAATTGTTAAGCCTCCACTACGCGGCGAATATTTGATTGCATTTTAAAAACGTTTGAGTATGCCCTTATGTATCAGTATCAGTTACGTAGTTAAGCAGGGCTATATGGGAAGCAGATTTAAAGTGTGGTATTTTGAGTAAGAAACGTCAGCTGATCTCAAACAATATTAAATATGGCTGTTACTTAACATTTTTTGATAAAAATATAACGAACACTGTGACATTATTAGTTATGAAAACGAAAAAATGTTCATATGTACATACGCACTTTCATGTCTTTCATGTCATTTAATAGAAGAGGACAAGACAATCGGTCGTATTCTACAACGAATATATTAAGAAAAAAGAGAACATAAGCTTTAGCAATAATTAGGAACATTAGAAAAATCAACTTGAAAAACAGCCAAGGATCATATTTGCTATAATGTCCACGCAAGCAAGCAGTCCAAGCAGCGCCCTTATAACCTTTTCTATTTGATTGACTGATGAAGAACTACCGTATCACAGAGCCACCTAAACAAAAAGGCTTTGATGGTTTTTGAGTTATATAAATTAACCAAATTAACCGGATGACCACATTAGCCTCACGTACCTATACACTAAACATAGACTAAAGGAGACTTTTACCAATTGCGCAATAATTTGGCACTAAAATTAAAAACTTAAATTATCATTACACTTTCTGCAGTACAATGCCAAAAACTTCACGAAATGGAAATGATAGATCCGTGGCTCAGTGGTTTAGCAATGAGTTACGGCGCTAAGAACCGTGGGTTTAAATCCCAAACTCAAATTCAAACATTTATTGCTAAACCATAATGTACATAAGATGTTATAGAATAATGTAAGACCAGTATTTTGGACCCTGTCGGGCACGCAATTTAGGGGTTAGGAGAGTGGACGCGTATTTATCTAGTTATAAGATTGTCATGTGGTTTATTGAAATACAATTCAATTTAAATGAGTGATTATTTTATATAACCGATGTATTTATGTATTATGTAAAAAATATTCATTAGTATTTTAGTAACATTTATTAGTTAGGAACTTTTTTAATTTTTTTGTAAATATGATGTCACCATTTTTATTTTTTAATATGTCAGGTAGTTTATTATATAATTTTATGGAGTAATTAAATGTACTAGAAGTGTTTAGTTTTAATCGGGGTTGGCAATATTAATTTATTTTTATGTCGTAGCGTGTCTTGCATGACAAATCTTCACATTTTGTATTTATTTGCTTATTTTTCGAACAAATTTACACATTTCCAATGTACATATATAAGCTGGGTAAGGTTAATATTTTATATTTAAGAAAGTACGGTATGCAGCAATTATTTTGATCTATATTTGCTATAATCCGGATTAATTTCTTTTGGAGGGTGAATAGAGAGGCTGCATCTGTGCTGTTGCCCCACAGTATGATGCCGTACCTCAGCCAAGCGTGCGCACACGCATGGTAGGTTGTAATTACCGTTTCAATGTTGGTAGTTTTTTTAATTTCGCGTAATGCATATGAAAAGCCCGAAAGTTTATACCTCACTCTGTGGACATACGTTTTCGAATTCAAGTGAGTGTCTATATCTATACCGTGTAATTTAAATTCTTTAACAGATTCTAAAATTGTGCCATTGTAATCGAATTTTAAATTTAATGCACGAAACTAGTATTTTTATGGCATACAAATACTAGTTTTTTTTATGTATTTAATCTTCCTCCGTGTACAGGAGAAAATCCTAGTGTGGAGGTTACTTTTTTATAATTAGAAAAGGTAGCTCCAGCAGCTTCGTACGGCAGCGACACATGGTACGTCACTGGCACTTACTATGATTGGATGAGAACCTCGAAAAATAATGTTTGAGATGAATAACCCTTAACTACTGACTAATGTCTGAAGGACATAGGCCCTTAATTTAAGCCTTGTGTTACAAACAAAACAAAAATTAAAAAAATATAATATTCCATGCCTGTAAGAAATTAAAAATATATAATGTCTTTTTGTTGGTTTTAGTTTTAGCCATGATGCCGACAAAATTAATTTGTGAAAGTTCTTACAATATACAAAAGATTTAAATTCAACTAATATACGATCCTAATTTAATGTAACCCAGTAAATCAATTCCTGCCATCTGTATTTTGGTTGGTACGCACAGAAACTATAGTCATTAATTCTTATTTCCACTTTATATTTACTGTCTTGATGCACGTAAGGATTCCATTGCTTCATTAATAATGACAATGTGCACATTTAAATGTCATAAAATAAATTTAAAATGAATACTATACTATTATTTATGAATTTTACATTTATTTAATTAACATAAAAATATATAATATTTTTACTCATCATCATAAAAAAGGTAGCAGCATCGACGATTTAGGGCTCCACGGACTTTCATGTAAGAAAGCGCAGGTAGGTTGTCCCGTCACGGTCCTCTAAACCGTAGAGCTCTTATCTCTATAAATATTTCCTTGGTTTTAGATTATATATTATAGAAACCATGGCAGGAAACCCGACGGAATGACTTTGATCCCTTAGAAAAAAGGCATATCCCTAGTGAAGGGTGAGAAAGATGACTACGTATCTGTACTACATGCTGTGGAGACATTTAATATGTGGAATCCATGTGCGATGAAGTTCGTAAAGGAACCGTATTAGTCACTGATGATAAGAAGGCTGGAGTTTTACACCATTAATATACCCAATTCAAATTCAGCGAAGTTTATGGCACGGGCCACGGACTGTAAGACTGTATGATAATTTTAGTTTGTAATGATAATTTTTTTTATAAAAAATATTACATATTTGAATGTAATTGAAATAAATATACATTTTAATGGGGCTCAAATTTAAGTTTCATCACATTATGTAGGAGTAATCTTTATAAGGTTTTGATTTTTCATTAGGTTTTTATTTTCATCTCTATAAAAATTGATTTCTGTCTCCCTAAAATTCAAAAACGGTTATATTAATTTTGATTAAATTTTTATTGTGTGTTTGAATGGTTCCCTGCATGGTTTTGATTCACTATTGGACCCGTTAGATGGCGCTGTTTCGAGATCCGGAAATCACCCATGCGAAGCCGGAGCTGATTGTTAGTAATAAATAAAAAATCAATCCATTAGTTTACCACACAACCCTTCTAGAACTCACATAAGTAGGAGGTGCACTTAAGTCAACATAGTCTACATTTTGAAATACGGCAGCACCCTACGTTTTTCTATACAGAGCCCAAAATATTTCTATTCCAGTCTCAAACTATTGCGTGCAATACATGACTTTTGCTAGGTTAAGTTACCAAACGTTTTATAATTCTGACATCCTTATTCAAATGTTTGCGAACTAATATACTATTTCTTTTAGGATGCATAGATATTAGATATGATATATTTTCTTTCATATTCATTTTACAAAAAAAAGCTATTGATGTTAATAATCAATAACAAAAAAAATTATCTTCACATAATAGCAGTTGGAGTCGGTGCTGAGAAATAATGTATGTGGGAATAATTACTTTGTGTTTTTGGGCCTTTTCCAACATTTTTGTAAAAAAAACTAGAATGTCATCAAAGTAGTGACATTAAAAATTCACCCCTATTTTCCACCTTTAAGGGAAATCATTTTTTAATTTATATTGAACTACCCCTGAATTAACACATTTTTAGTAAAAGAAGAATCATTAAAATCGATTTAGCTGTATCCGAAAAATCGGTGAACATACGTAAAAAACGTCGAAGGCGTCGATTATAGTAGATAGTAGCATATCGTTCTTGGAACTCGTAAATTCATTAAAAATAATTGTACGGACTTAAAATATCTTCACCTGAGAGGAGAAAATATGCCTTCAACTTTAGTACCAAATTTCCGAGGGTTGTTACATTATTTACTTAATATTATATACAGTGCAGACTCGTTTTATAATGTTAATATTATTTACAAAAATAAACATTTTAAAATTTAAATAAAATTTTGTAAATTAGTCATGCTCTCCTGATTTTAGATTTAGCGAATTTTAGAAACAATTCTTTAAAATCAAAAGTGAAAATGGTTTTATAATTAAGTCTCGTCGTATCTGCACTAACCATTTTAAATATTCCAATTTCAAAACGGACTTGATAAATGTACACGATAAGCCACTAAAACCACTTTTTAATATAAAAATAGCAATCAATTAATTTAAAAAAAAAGTTAAACTATCATTTATCTTCCTGATGATTTGCTTTTATATCACTTATATGTTCAGTATAATTATTAGATACGATTTCATGCGACAAAACGTTGGATTCTTGATTTTTAGGCGCTAGTAAAACATACCTACGCGCTTTGCGCTTAAGGCATGCAATTAAATGTATCTGGCAATACAGTAATTTGTTATTTAGAGCCGCTTTATGGTTACGTTTAAACGCTGATAAAACACAATATATGTTATTTTTAATGAGAAATAATATTATACCTACTCACCTAAATATTTACGCTCGTAATTGTAACTCGTATAATGACACTGCATGTGCATGTTCCGCATTAACAAAAACAGACAATAATAATAATAATAACCCCCCCGGGGACCACCTTGACGTGGTGGGGGGCTTAAGGGGAGGCATGAACCTAACAGCGGTCACTACGAACTTGACCATACCCTGTAAAATTACCGATACAGGAGGTACATTTTATTAACCACTAACATCTTTGCTAACCCTCCCCAACTAACGGTCCCACACCCAAACCCAAATGGAGAATAATTATGGTATTAACAAGAAGTAAACGGCCCCAAGTGCTCGGCGGACCCAGTAGCAGCACTGGTTATGACGGAAGCCAGCCTGAGACTGGGCCTAGGGGTGCGAAGAATCCCCGAGTGACGAAAGCAACCCGTCGAACGACCCAAGCGACACATATGGACTCCGACATGCAAAGCGATATAATCTCATCGACACCCTCACCTTTTCATTCATTCGAGTCATCTATTCCATCTCCACGTTCATACCAGACTTCAACGAGATCAGACTCTGTATCACCCATGTCTGAGGACGTTGTGCAGGAGGCTGTCGCCACTGAACCTGCACCCGCCCCAGACAGAAATCGTGCGCGCTAAAGATGGACAGAAGAAATGAATAAATTCATCTGGCGCACGTACCTTATAGCCACTAAATTAAATACTAACAAAATATACCTCGATCATCTACATAAAGAATTCACTAATAAATATCCACAGATGCAGGCATCAAGACAAAGGTTGGGAGATCAATGCAGAGCTATATTCAGAAATAAATTACTTCCCCAAAAAACATTAGATCATATAAGGAACGAAGTTGCAGTATACTTACAACAAACACACAGTAATACCAATCATATACAAACCGACTCGATCACGCAATCACACACCCAACCACATTTTAGCAATCAGCAAGGCTTGACACAAAGAAGACGATGGACAGCTGAACAAAACGAATCTATTGTGAGAAATTACTATAAAATCACCAAACTTGGAGAAAATAAATCAGCTTACCGTAGACCCCTCCATCGAGCAGTCATAGAAGAACACCTTGAGTTAACAGGTGTAAGTGAACAACGAATATCAGATCAGCTCAGAGTAATATTGAACAATAAAATGATTAATGACCAAAGACTTCAAAAGATACGTGAAAATATAGCAAGCAACCTGAATTCCCGACGAGACAATATGAAAAATAATTCATCACATTCATCACCCGAAACAGAAAACTCACAAGAAGTCGACGCTCATCCATTCATTATAGAAAGTAACACTCCCGTGCATACACTTAACTTAACCTTACAACCTCAACCTGACGAATCAGTGATATCCACTCAAGCCTCTGAACCTCAAAAAAACCAAGCAATAGAAAATAATGACGCGAAGAAAATCCAGGAACTGTTTAGAATAGCAATAGACAAATTTCGGAATACCAACCCAACTAAACGACCTTATATACCAAAACAGAAAACTTCTAAAAGGCTGGCACAAATTTTAGATTTTATAAACACTAAAATATTACCAAATCACATATCGAGAGAGCAGGATTTTGAGACCACTCAGATCATTATTTACTGCGTGGCGTACACAGTAGCTATAATTAACGGAACCAAAATCAGAGACATAAACACAACACCTACCCAAAGTCGAAATAAAGAACCTGCTTGGCGGAAAAGGTTAAAAAGAAAGATATTGGATTTCAGAAGAGACATTGGAAGGCTAACAGAATATACCAAAGGCGATAGAAGCAATAGACTCACCACTTCAGTGGAAGCAATAAAAAATAAATACCGAATACATTCCCAGCACGAAGAGCCCAATTTAAGCAATGAACAATTCCTTGACACACTTAAACAAAAACTGAATGCGGCATCCAGCAGATTAAAAAGATACCTTAATTGCACACTTAGAAAGTCACAAAATAGCCAGTTTATCAATAATGAAAAACAATTTTATAGGAGCCTGACTACAGACACACAACACGACACATATAGAAATAGGCAAGATGCACCATTACCACCTGCCAATGAATTACATAGCTTCTGGTCTGGTATTTGGTCTATACCGGTTCACCACAACACTGAGGCAGAATGGCTGAAATCAGATTCCGAAGTAACTGATTCTATCACACCAATGGCATTTGAACAAATACCTCTGGAAGTATTTGTTCATATATTAAAAAAAAACCCATAGCTGGAAAGCACCCGGAAGTGACCGTATACATAACTACTGGTATAAGAAACTTTCAACAATTCACCCTCTACTTCATAACCATATCAATGATTTTATACAAAAGCCAGACATAATGCCCCGATACATTACACAAGGCCTCACATACATGATTCCGAAAGGCGCAGATCATCAAAATCCTACCAAATTCAGACCTATCACATGTCTCCAAACCATTTATAAACTACTTACAGCATGTATAGCCGAACTCTTACATCAACATATAGCCACAAACAACATCCTTACTGAAGAACAAAAAGGATGTCTAAAAAGTAGTCAGGGGTGTAAAGAGCGACTCATAATAGACTCCGTAGCAATGAAACATGCTGTTTCTAAAAGGAAGAACATCAATACAATGTATATTGACTACCGAAAGGCATTCGACTCCGTACCGCACAGCTGGCTCCTACATGTACTTCAACACTATAAAATTCACCCACAACTTATACATTTTCTTGAAAAATCAATGCAGCACTGGACAACTACATTAAAAACCATAGGAACGTCTTGTATAGAAACATCAGAAATTCCAATACGTCGAGGAATCTTCCAAGGGGATGCGCTTAGCCCTGTATGGTTCTGTCTCGCATTAAACCCTCTCTCGCAAATGCTGAACAAAACCAATTATGGTTACTCTATCATCACACCACACAAACACACCACTCTAACACACCTGATGTACATGGATGACATAAAACTATACAGTAACAATACACAGTCATTGCATCGCCTCGCAGACATCACCCAATCTTTCTCAAACGACATTCATATGGAGTTTGGGATTGACAAGTGCAAAACTTTCTCGGTTAAAAGTGGAAAAATTAACCCCAACAGCTATAGCCTAGTAACAGGAGACACGATTGAACCTCTAGAACCCCACGCCTCATATAAATACTTAGGTTACCAACAAGCGCGACAGATCCATCAAAAGGAAACGAAAGAAGGTCTCAAAAAGAAATTTAAACATCGCCTCAATAGTATATTCCGGTCTCAACTCAACTCCCGCAACATGTCAAAAGCAATCAATAGTTACGCAATCCCCATACTAACATACTCGTTTGGTATAATAAACTGGACTCAAGGTGACCTTATCAATCTGCAACGTATTATAAATACCACTCTAACGACTCACCGCAAGCACCACCCTAGATCATGCGTGCAAAGGATGACTCTTTCAAGATCCGAGGAAGGACGAGGTATAATAGATGTCCTCAACTTGCACAATAAACAAATCAAATCCCTTCGACAATATTTCCATCAACGCTCAGAACACTCACTTCTCCACGAAATAGTAACCTTAGCCGACAAACGCCTCACACCACTTAACCTTGTGGACCGAAACACACAACGTAGTGAACGGATCACTGACGTAGAAGAGAAGATGGCCTCATGGCAACAGAAGTCCCTACACGGAAGGCACTATCACGACCTGCAGCTGTCATATGTCGACAAAAAAGCGTCGAACGCCTGGCTAAGGCGCGGTGAACTCTTCCCAGAGACGGAGGCATTCATGTTAGCGATCCAGGACTAGGTCATCGATACCCGAAACTTCCAGAGACACATAATACGTGCACTTAACCTCCCCACTGATACTTGCAGACATTGCCACTCTAGCCCCGAAAACATACAATACATAACATCCGCCTGTAGAGCCCTTGCACAAACCGACTATAAGCATCGGCATGACCAGGTTGCCTCCATAATACACCAATATCTAGCCCTTAAATTTAAATTCATACAAAAAATGACACCATATTACAAATATAAGCCGGACACCATATTAGAAAACAATAACCATAGAATCTACTGGGACAGGACCATTGTCACGGATAAAACTATTCACTTCAATAGGCCCGATATCACAGTGTATGACAAAAATAACAAAACTACTTACCTTATTGACATTGCCATACCAAACACCCATAACATTCAATCCACCATAGCTGAAAAACTTACAAAATATCAAGATTTAGCTATAGAACTCAAGCATCAATGGAGAGCAGAAACCATCCATATAGTCCCAATAGTCATCTCATCTACCGGAGTTATACCTAAAAGCCTACAACGCAGTCTAGATATTTTGCAAGTACCCCAACACACACTTCACACCCTGCAGAAAGCTGTCATTCTCAACACCTGCCGACTCACACGCAAATTCTTCACCACGTCATCCGTCACCTCTGCTTACACCATCACCTAGCACCTGCTCACGCTTGGCTTCGGCCCGTGTGATTAGGTTTTAAGTTACCTCTTTAATAGGGAGAATATAGATATGTACAAAATATAATAATAATAATAATAATAATAATAATAATAATAATAATAATATTCCACAACTATCACACAACGCCATCTAGTCCCAAGCTAAGCAGAGCTTGTGTAATGGGTACTAGACAACTGATAAACATACTTATATATTTCTAAATACATAAATATTATAGATAAATTACACCCAGACACAGAACAAATGATCGTGCTAATCACACAAACATTTGTCCTGGGTGGGAATCGAACCCACGACCTCCGGCATAGCAGTCAGGGTCACTAACCACTAGACCAATAGGTCTGTCAAACAATATAAAATATCTAGGTATCACGCTTGACACAAATTTAAATTTCCGCAAGCACATCGATTTACTTTGTGCTAGAGTTCGTAAATTAATATATATTTTTAAATATCTTCGTAACATCGCTGACTTCAAATTGATAAGACAGGTCTATTTAGCTTTGTGTCAATCCATACTCACTTATGGCATTACTTCCTGGGGTGGAGCTTCTAAAACAATATTGCTCCCATTAGAACGTGCTCAGAGAGCAGTTTTAAAGGTAGCCACTTTCCGTCCATTCATGTTTTCTACACATCAACTTTACTTGGCATGTAGTGTACTAACTGTCCGTCAGTTGTTTATCCTGAACATCATATTAAAACAGCATACCGAACTTCCATTTAACTTAAAATCCATAGACAGGGGAAGAATGGACTTAGTTTGTGTAAACCCTCAAACCAAACACGCATTTGTGAACAAATTTTACATATTTTTAGGACCCTTTCTATATAACAAGCTCAACAAGTCACTAAAGGTATATAGTCTAAGTTATAAGAACTGTAATATAAGTGTAAGGGAATTTCTAAATAAATTAAATTACGAAGACACAGAGAAGTTGTTAGAAATTCTAAAATAGCTTGTATTAATTGTAGATAACAATTTATACAAACTATTTTTAAAAAATTGTTATTTTGTTATTTAGTTATTTTATTTATTATATAATATAGTTTAATTATTTAAATATCTAGTGTCCTACATTATTAAACCCATTGTGTAAGTGATGTCTGAAACACAGGTACTCAACCTAGTTCAGGCAGGTAGCTAATATTATAAACTTGACTTTTTTATTTTTCTTTTGTATATTCTACATTATTAAGCTACACATAGTTTTAATTTTATCATAGTATGTTATTTTTGTTAGACTTATTGTTATTTTATTTAATTGTAATCATATTCATTCCTGTATGTAAACATGTGTAATTGGAAATGAAATAAATATTTATTATATTATTATTATTATGGTTTACCGTTATCTAAATTTATTCATACAGTATAGTTAAAATAAATAAAACAGCGAGTCGAGTTGTTATATTTGTTACTATAGTTTTTATCAGTTTTGTCTTACATAACATATACTTACCTATGTTGTAACCGTGTAGTGGCTTAGTAAGATATCCACTACGCTAAATCGCCTCCAGGGTGTCATAAGAGGGTACTAAGAGAAAATGAACAAGATATGGGCAGCAGTATCTCCCTGGTAACAAGTCAAAATAATAAAAAACTGCGGCTGCCAATCCACTTGCCAAGCATGGTAACTATGGCAAAGTCCCTCCATGAGACAATCTATGAGGGAGGCCTATGTTCAGCAGTGGACTTTTATAGGCTGTAATGTTAGGATGGATATATATGTTTCTATGATATATGTTTTTATAGATTAAGGGTGACAAACGAGCACACAGTCCACCTGATGGTAAGTGGCTGCTGTGACCCATAGACATCTACATGTATCCTCGATTAAGAATCAAATCGTAGATGCATTGTCACCCCAGAGGACTAAGATGGAATGCCTCGTTTCCAGTGAAAAAGGATCTCCGGACCTCTACCCTCACCATATGAAACACAGCAGTATTAAGCTGCTATTTTACACTGGTATTCTGTGAGAGCGTGGTCCTCCCCCGGTCGAGCCGACCCATTCCTACTACAACCATAACATAGCTGCATCCTGGCTTTACTACGTATAAAATATATAAATATGTATACATATATTATTGTCTATATATAACGGCTGATTTTCAATCGTCGGGTAAAATTTATCCAGCAACTAAACTATAAGTTGACCAAATAATACTACTGTAATTTTGAAATTTGTTTATGTTGTTTTTGATTCTATGTATTAATTTTATCTAATATGTGGTGTTAATGATATTGAAAGTCGTTCAGCAAGCTACAGGAAGTGTTATGCTCTTTGTTTCCCTGCGCAATAGAATACGTAATGTAGATATCCGCAGTATAACTAGAGTAAACGACATAGTGTAATGGATTAGTACGCTGAAATGGCAATAGGCCGACCATATAGCTCGAAGAACTGAAAACCGATGGAAAGAAAGGTTTTAGCGTAACAGCCGTAATTGAAGTGGGTCGCCCCCTCCCCCACTAGATGTAGTAACGACCTAGTAAGAGATGCAGGAAGTCGGTGGATACAGGTAGCTCGGGATGTGTGTGTTTTTGTCACTCCTTGGGGAAGGCCTTTGTTCAGCAGTGAACTTGTGATGGGATATAATGATGATGATAATGACGTTATGTGACAGGTCCAATGGTTGTTAACCACATTACAATGGAAAAGAAAAAGCACAAGAAGACGTAATAGCAAGTGTGATTGAAAACTAACCGAATTTGGGCTCACCTATTAGTATTCTACAGCCGTCTGTACCCCCGATAGAACAATCGATTTATTATGTATACAGTAAAGTATGCCATTCCGCACTGACCTCAGTTATATTGATTCGCTTTCAAAACAATAGACTACGGATTTAATCTCTAAAACTACGATGTAATATGTATCGTTATTGAACGCCTTTATGGTTAGTCTTTCACTCATTAAACTATCCCAAGCCCCATTTGGCAAACTCTTTACGCTCGCAGTAAGTAATATCCCGTAACTTGGAAGTTGTTTTATGTGTATCGAAATTATTCTGGTGCTAGACAACATTCAACACACTTGTTGCAGACATTCATTTTGTTAATTATTGTCTCTTAATTTCTGTTTCATGAAGAGTTTTCAAAATTATAACAATTTGATTCCAAAGTAAGGTTTTAGTAATAATTTGTTAAAAATATAGTTACATTAGAAAATTTTCTAACGATTTTAAGCTGTCAAAATTTACACGATCCAGCAGTTATAGCTACAGCAGCTAGTCATAACAGCTGTATCGCTAGAAAGATTAAGAATAATTAACATTAAGCATTTATATTATCAGAAATGCAATATACTTATACACCATAATTGCTTCGTAGAATATATTTAGATACTGATCAATTTCTTACTAAATGTTGCAGAAAATATTTTTGCATGGAATGTGGAGTAAAACGTATAAGAGAAGAGTAGTGAAGTAAGAAAATATCATTTTTCTAACATGCATTTGGTACTTCCTGATCACAGCACATAGCTGACTTCATTTTTATAGGAGGGTTATAAAATACCGATTCGAAGCATGAAAAATAGCAAACAATATGTTAGAGTGGTTTTCATGTCATCGTTACGAAATTTTTACTTATTCCCCCCCCCCCCATTGCTTTTGAGTCAACTTACTAAGGATACATTTGTGACTAACGTGTGAAACAGTTTACAATTTTTCATCGTAATAATACACTAATTGCTGAAGTTGTACAGCTTTTGAAATGGTCTCCTGCTTTATAAAAGGCGTGGAGGTGTAATTAATCACTTACACTTTGCTCTTTTATTGGTTGACCTGCTTTTACGCTTTTACAGCTGAAATTTATAGAGTAAATTCACGTAGAGTTTTTTTTATAGGCTGCAATGAAATAATATCAATGAATAAAACGTCATGACGTAGTAAGCAGAAAGAATGAAAGTATGAAGTGCTTGTGGATTTTTCAGATAAATAATGTTGGAGGTTTAGAATATTAGTAAAAGATGCACGATATTTTAATAGGAAAGCGACCTATAAAGTATATCGTCGATTTATTCTATATCGGCACGTAGATTTCAGCTGCAGGACAAATGGATTGACGATCTTAGTGTCATCGATCGTAGTACCAAATGTCTTAAACTTTAATGTGAACTTGTTGTCTGTCGCGTGCCGAAATATTTTACGGATAATGTAAACATAATGATTATACTGTAATCTATCGGAAGGTATAAGATTTTTCCGGTATTTCTCATAATCACTTTTTATTTCTCATGAGACGGATATATAATAATTGATATATAAATCATATCTCTCTGATCCTATTCGTGCAAACGATTTACACAGTCATCTTACACAAAATAACATATCTGATCATCATTACAATTGAGATGTCGCAATCGATGTACAAAAGTAGAAAAGCCATGGTCAAATTCCATTATGATTGCATTCAATAAGCTATTTATAAAAGACTATAAAGTTTTTAATCGAATAAATAAGAGCGACTTCCCGAGATGTGACTATGACCTTCACATTAATGAACGGTGTTAAGGTACGCGTACTCGTACCACTGGCGGCAAAACATTAATCATAAGTTTATATTAAATGTATATTATAAATAACGATATTAGGCTCGGTAGCTCTAAGGGTGTGCGCTCATCTTAAATTACTCTCGACATAAAATGGGGCAGCGCACAGAAGTTTGTTTATTAGCTATTTTATTTTACATATATAGATAAATTGTGTTATTTAAAATAAAATATATAGATAAATTGTTTTATATAAAATATAATAAATTATCTATATATGTAAAATTTTATATTATATTAATATAAACAATGAAAAACTACTTATAATATTAAATTTTATTTTATATTATTAGTAGTTTTTCATTTACTCTGTCAATAGATAATATATAAGTGAAGAGCAACAAAAAAAGATTGCAATCCATCTGATGGTTGCAAACACAGCAGATTTAGGTCACCTGAAAAAAATATGCTACTGATCCCTATAGTTTGTTCCCTGTGTTACTGAATCGCTTTAGTCTTTCAACGTTGATACCTGCCAAAAACTAAAAATAACTTTCCAATAAACTAAAAAATAATATTTTATTTACATAAAACTGCACCTTAAGTGAGATTTTCGGGTGCTTATTGTATGATAATATCATGACGAGATATAATGGCTGTCAAATTTAAACCTCCCATTTAATGCTCCGTTTTTATGCATACATTCTACTTGTAGCACTGATATTCGGCCCACTATTTTATTTTAAACTTTGACAATAACGAAACAAAGATTTAGTAGCACCTAACAAAATTCATTGAATTATTTCAGCATTTGTGAGAAGCTAAATCCAATTACTTGCCTGACTTGACAAATTATTTTATTAGATTTATCCGTTCACTTGTATTTTGTTTTTTAATTATAAATATAAACGAGGTTTAGCCGGCTAAACTGGGTGCATTCGATTGGGGATAGGTAAACTTGGTTTGATAAGATTTGTTTATGGTACGAGTAATGCCAGAAGAAACCTAGGTTCATTATATATATATATATTACCAATCCATTCTCACCTAAATTCTCTACTTCTTGCGGATTGATGACCTCCTTTTGCTTGCTCATGGATTCCGCCATGAGTAGGTTGTGGAGATCTACCTTGACTCGACATGTGCGTTGATAGTTCTAATCGTATTATTGCATTACCGTACGGACAGATATCCAAATGCATGCGGCGAGACTTATGCATCTTCAATACAGCTCGTATTAAAGAAGCGATCGAGATCTGTCTGCCAAAAAGAGTCAACTGTTGCAGCAAGCGGAAAAGCGAATGTAGTAGCATCTATTCCATGACACCCGAGATTTGAGTGAGATTGAGGGTTTCTACTACAAATTTCCCTTCTTAGCCGCGTCTACGTGCTGTCTACGGGAGTCATTACAAATCGTCTCGCGCCCAGACTCGATGACTTCCAGCCTCCCAAACAAGCCGGTTTACGAAAAGGCTCTAGTTCCATAGACTACATACATACGAGAGCGACACCGAAAATTTTTAGAACTGGCCACTTGTAAACAACACAATAAAAAATTAGTTCAAGTTTTGAAAATGGAACTCTTTGCACATATTATTGTGCATGTATTTTATTAATTTGTCGTTATTTTGCGATTTGGCGACGAATTGAAAATTGTTTGTGTCACTGCATGAATTTAACGCGAGAAAATTTTCGTACAATTTTTTTTATGACATTCGATGTCATTTAAGTCAACAAGAAAGTTATGATAGAATTCGATTAGCCTTTCACGATGAAGCCCCATCTCGTTCCACTGTATAAAAGTTAGCACTGATTTAATGAGTTTAAATGTGGTGGCACTAATCTCACCGGTGATCTGCGTGAATGACGGCCTTCTAGGACGACGACTGAAGATAACATCAGTGTTGTGCGGTGTATGTTAGGAGACTGACAAAAGAGTGACTTAACTGAAGCTTAGGTATTGGTATAAGTCAAGTGCACAAACTCCTCCATGAACATTTAGCGGTCTAAAGTCTAAGTCGGAAGGTTTGTGCCCGGTGGACACCTCATAATTTGACAGAATGCCAAAAACTCCGTCGTGTTGATTGGTATCGTGAAATGGTTCAAAGATTTAACGGAGGTGACTGAAATGCTGTGTTCGACATACTTATGGGTGACGAAAGCTGGATTTATGGTTATGATCATGAAACTAAGAGATAGTCTGCTGCTAAAGTGAAGAGAGGTCGAAGTTCTTCGGAAGGACAGGTCATTACGCAACAATTGTTCTAGAGGATCAAAAAACAGTTACTGAAGAGTGGTACACTAACAATTGTTTGCAACTTGTCTTGGAAAAAGTTCGAAAGAAACGACCTCGCAGTAGGATCACACACCGCCAAGCAAACAATCGACTACTTAGCGACTTCAGATGTGGAATTACTGGGTCGCCCGCCCTATAGCCCCGACCTCGCACCTTGCGATTTTTATTTATTTCCGAAAATAAAAGAAAACTTCGAGGAAAACGTTTTATAGACGCCGAGGAAACAGTGACTGCAGTTCAAAATGTCGTCGAAGAATATAAGGATGAGTGGGCAAAGTGCTTTTCTCAGTGGTTCCATCGGATCCAGCGATATATTGATGGAAATGGACACTGTTTTGAAAAGATATAATAAAACTAATAAATTGCCAGTTTGTTCAGTTTTTGATTTTCTAAGAACTTTCAATCAAGTCAAGTCACTAATTGGTATTGTTACATTAAAAAGTGGTTTTAGTCCGTATGGAGGAGTAAACACGACAACTTTTGAAAATATCAATTGTTCAGCTATACCTTACTTTTTAATCTCTTCATTTATCATGTGGGAAGTCGTGGAATGTAAATGACAGTTTAATTTTGTTTTGTTTATTATAATTAATTTTTGTCGACTGAGAAATTCCGAAATTTTCGATGTAAGCAGCCTTGCATTTATTTTACTAAATACACTTTGACTCACTCCGGGCTCGGCCGCCGTCGTGAGTGGATTATTGTATCGTTTGTTTACAGCGGCTCGTGATCGCTGTAGAAATACAAAATATTCCAAAAACCAAATTTGATACCTACTTGACCAAATATATTATTTCGCTAAAAGTACTTAGGATTTATATATAAATACACTTTTACGTCTTGGACTTTATGGAGTGACCTGAAGGTGTACTTCGGTATCTGCTACTGGAACTCCTCGAAGAGTAGAACTAGGTGTGCCGAGATTGTGCTCGTTACGTTAGTTATGATAAGGCCTTACCTCCGAACTTAATAGTGACCTGAAAGTGTACTAGATGAATGCTATTCGAACTTCTCGAAGAGTAGAGCTAGGTGTGCCGAGTTTGGCCTCGTTTGTTAGTTAAGATGAGACAATACCTCCGGACTTGATAGAGTGACCTGAAGGTGTACTTTAGTGAATGCTAAATTAAAATATTCGTTACGACTAGATGAAAAACTTTTTGAAAACAAAATAAAGTTGATGAGAAAAAAGATTTATTAATGAGTCAGTTAAAAAAAACTAGTTTTTACGATAATACCTGAGTACAAATACCTAAAAATTAAAGTAATATTAAAGTCGATTTCTGATCGTTTTAAGATAATTCTCTAAAAAGTTTTTTCAATTAAGAATTTCAATAAAAAATTTTGAATCTCAATAAAAATAACAGTAAAATTAAAGAAATAACTTATGTGTATTTAAAATACTTTAAAAATTGACGTTTAAGGGGAAATATAATCTCAAATGGCTTAGCAGGATCCTTCGTTATGCCGAAAACATTGCAGCATTAGTTTTGAAATAAATATATGGTAAAGTTGAGGATTAATATTAAGGATTATGTTAGACGAAAACACGATTTCGTAAAATTTTCTTGATAGAAAAAAAATCAAAGTTACCTCCAAAATAAACAATAAACCGCTGTTATTCATAAAATACTTTAAATAAGATCATGAAACTTTGCATACTAACTGAACTAACTATAAAGCAGTGCTTATGTTATTTACTTTTTTTAAAATACCATTATTTTCACTGTAAAAAGAAATTACCTAATTTAACGGCCTCTTGAAGCGTGATTCCTGCCATCCGGTCACTTCGCTTTGGCCTTTGAAGGGGGAGGTTGTGTCGCTTACGATCAGAATATACATTACGCAACAGGACGACGTAAAATTAAAATGGGAAATAACCGTAATAAAAATAAGAAGCGACTGGCTTGGCGTTAAGACAGGCATAAATATGATAAACCTAATGAAATAAGTGTCTAACGACCTTTCTACTTACTGCATTAGAGATTACAAACATGTCGGTACATAGCATACGACGCGCGGGCAAGTGGGGACGAAATTAGAATTTGAGCTGACTTACTATATCCCCTTAACATGAGCGCTTAAGGCATGCATGTACATTTGGATTTTCTAAAAGTTTTTGTCTATATTACCTACAATTCCTTATAAAATGATGTAGGGTCTTTTTAGACGCTGCTACATCATAATAATGTAAATCTTTTAACTTTTATAAATTGTACTCACAAAGATTTTTATTAGTGCCTTTTTTATTAAAAGTTGATACGTGTCTTTAAGGTATTAAAAATTAAAGTGATCTTAAATGTGATTCGATTAAGTTAAGAAACATTTATTTAACTATTGTATGCCAAACTATGGACAATCCATGAGTATTTTAGAAAAGCAAAACAAATCACCTCCATTATTAAGGCTAATCACATTACTAAGGCTCCAGAAGCGGACAGTAACAAGTGTTATTACTGGATATGGTTCTTATAACAAACAACTTTTTACCATAAGCGTTACAGTTCCAGGAGTACATCTAAAGAAGATACGCCGTCTTAGACTACAGCAGTAACGCGGAGGTTACCACGTGCAAGGCTAAATATTTTAGTTTGCCGAGGTCGCCCTCCGAGTTTGTAAGGGATTATTGATTCTGATGCCCACACGAAGTACGTATCAAATTCTTAAACTCATTTTAGACGTGCAGTTGCAGAAACAACTCATTGCAAACTAAGATTGGATGAAGGCTAGAATGCAGTCAAAGGGTTACGGGAAGAACCGCTACAAAGCCATCTTCAAAGAATATTTATTTGAAATTTTTTTGAACCCAGTAGTCACTAAATAATAATCAAGTACTCTGACTATAAGTGACTGGCGTATATTTTGTAAAATATTATTTGAAGGCTTTAGTTTTAAAGGTAGCGAGTAGTTGAGAAATGTTTTTATCTTTTATATCAAAGCATATTTGCATTCGATCCATGACATCGTAAGCGCGTGTGCCGTTTTAAATAAATGTTTGTAATCGTCTTGTTTCTTACCTTTTTGCCAAATAAATCTTTTCGGCGTTTAAGCGTATGTATAACGCTTACCTGTTTACATGATCTGCATAACGCTAAAGTGTGAAGAAATAATGTGTCGTAACAATGCGAATATTTTTTGTCATGTTAATTTGGCGTTTTATTTCCCTCCTTTACTAAGAAAAAAATTGTAAAAGTTAAACAATTTTTATGTTGATCCTTTTTTTTTTGTGTTTTACAGGTGGCGGTAATTACATATTGATTTTAAATAACCGCGTGATGTGCGATTAAGTATAATGATAGCAATTATACCGTAGTCATTAAAGGTCAACTGCCTTTTTATTTTCACAAACGTAAGCAATATTATGAAAAGATCATTAGTCTTTCGTGGCTATCAATTATCTTCAGTTCTTTTTTGTCCACTATTCATTCAAACCTCTTACAGTAGTAATGAGTAATTTGCCAGCGTTTCTTTTCATCCTAATACAACGTGCGCTTTCCCCTCCCGCTGCATCTCCTCTTACCATCAGACGGGATTATAGTCAAGTAATGGTTTATTATAAGTAAACAACACCATCAGCCGATGACTTAACTCAACACTATAATATCTGTTTGTTTGGGTTAACATCTTCCGAACACACGATAAACTATGGTTCATAAAAGATAGCTTGATCTCTGCGACAGCTGTCAGTAAAATCACGCCTATGAAGTCCTGAATTTCTTAGTAGTACAGACAGTACCTGTCAATGTCATACTTTATGAGCATGCACTCGGCACGGTACTATCTGTACTACTAAGAAATTCAGGACTTCATAGGCGTGATTTTACTGACAGCTGTCGCAGAGATCAAGCTATCTTTTATGAACTTTATATACCTACTGACGTAATTTTAGACTAAAACATTTACATTTACTACTTGTTAGTAAACATAAGCTACAAATGAAATTTACACCTGAGATTCAGAAAAGTCAACACCCTGAGTTCTAATACATTTGCTGGACGTACGAAATTGATGGAAATTACTTTTTAGCAGACTTCAAAAAAAGAAAATGATCTCAATTCCAGTCTATGTTCTTCTTTTGTTCCTTTGTAAGTATGTTATTCAATATTTTTGTCAACTATGGAGCAGTTTTAATAGTTCTTCTATTATTAAATAGTTTATACTTTAGGGATAGTTCTACATATATTTGGAGAAAAATTTCACCCCTCAAAAGTATTTGATGAAGTTTTTACTGTTATTGTATAGAAGACAGGCGCGCTTTTGATAGTCCGTAGTCTACTCAAAAGGGTCGAAAAATAAAATTTTGTTGCACGTAAAATTTCACCTTGGTAGGTAATATCATCATCATTCATATTTCTGCACCTGGGTGTTTCAGTTTAAAAAATAAAGAAAGTCAGTAAGACTTTAATCACTACGATGATAAAAAATTTATTCTAGTTCCGTTGTAATCGACTCCAAAGTTAAGCAATGTCTCTTTACCTTCAGGTAGATTGTTAGCTCCTTTATCACCCTCATATGTACAAAGTGACAAAAATCCAAAGTTGATTTATTTTAATAGCTAATTTGGAACCGTTTTTTATAATAATTTTGATATAAATACCCAGGTAACGGTAAAATGCACACAACTTCTGGACATACTCTGGAATTTCGGCCACGGCGGCCTGCCTTGACGGAGGCTAGCCGTCGGCGGAGGACAGGATTATAGTGCCCAAGTGTATGCGCAAGCACAGGTGCACTGTCTATTCCTTCACTCTCATAATCCGGTGAGAAGGTAAACCGACACGACCGGAGAGAGATCAGGTGCAGGACCAACGGCTTTACGTGCTTTCCGAGGCACGGGGGTGAGACACCACCATTTTCCTGACTCCGGGCAGCTACTGAGAATTTCTTGACAGAAAAACTCAATAATTGATTTTTTGGCCCGACCCGGGATTCGAACCCAGGACCTCGTGATCAGCAGTCACACTACTAAAACTTCTAAATCAATGAGGCGCTCAACCTGTCAAGTTTTGGAGTTAGGAAAATCCGACGCGCCGTCCCAATGCGAATATTATGTCCTCGTGACCGACATGTTTTTGAAAACAAAAATAAATATTTTTATTTTTATTTTCAAAGACATGTCGGTTTCTCTATGTTATCGTTTTAATTATCCTTTACCATAGAGTACACAATAAAACAGTACTTAAAATATTAATTAATTATTTGGTGCCATCCTGTAACCGTGTAGTGGCGATGTACCAATATCCACTACCCCATATCATCTCGTGGGTGTCGTAAGAAGCGACAGTGGGAAATAATAAAAAAATCAGCAGATAGGCTGCTGCATCTTCCTAATAAAGACTAAAAATAAAAATACTGCGGTTGCCAACCCGCTTGTGAAGCGTGGTAACTATGGAAAATATCCCCACTATGAGGCAACCTGTGGGGGAAGCCTATGTCCAGCAGTGGACTTTGATAGGTTGTAACAGTAACAGTAACGGGTGCCGGTGGGATCGGACAAATCAATTTGGTCGCGAGCTATAAACTTTTAAGAAGCTTGTTTAACTTTTGAGCCCCAATGGCTCTCCGGTGCTTTACTCCTACATGCCGTGTTTTTACAACGAAGCAAGCGAGAAATAGAAGCTACCAAAAAGGTAATAAGCTCCTAGATTCTATAAATGATTTTGTTTTATATTACTTCATAAGGTAAAGCTTAAAATAGAATCAGAATTAAAAACAATACAGTGAACAGATTCTGCGATAGAAATAATGCACAGAAAAGGAATACCTAAAATGCGTATATGGTATGTGGCGTGAATCAAATTTATAACGTTCCTTGGTTTCGACGACAGCAGAGTAAATTTACCCGTTATGGAATATTGACAGCGTTATTTATGTAATGAATGACTTTGTAAACTATTGAATTATCTGCATATATAATAGAAGTGTATGCAATGATTTCAAATGGAATATAAGTAAATGAGTGTCTGTCGTTAACATTCCGATGACTCGATTGATGTGGGTTATTCGTATGCCACTAAGACATAAACAACCATTATTAAATGTTTTGTTTGCTCTCCCGGCTATTCTTCGGAATAGTTGAACATGAAACAATCATGTCCATTACTGACCTGAAAATTTTCTAACGCGTCTAGTGATGTAAAATATCTCATAAAATTGCATTTTTTTTCTTATTTCATATCGCATAATTGAATTTTCAAATAAAGCCAGGAAAAAAGTAATGTTACTTTGATTATCATTCTCAGTAGACTTTTGGAGACGAAACGTGTTTTACAATGGCTCAAAGGCCCAGAAGTCGTGCCAAAATATACCCGAAAAATATGAAGATTTTTTCTGTAAGACATTGATAAAATGAAATGTCTTTGATGATTATGTAATTAAATAACGCTATACTAATAGATCCTACCGAAGCAAAACCGGGCCGGTTGCCAGTTAAATTATAATGTTTAACGCTAAAAGCACCAATAAAATGAGAAGTTTTTTTTTAAATAACATTAATCTAAATATTTGTTTAACGGTATGGCCAACGTTAATAATAGTTAATTATAGAATTGAAAAGTAAACAAATTACTATATAAAAATGAAATATGCTTATTAACGTTGGCCATTATCGTTATACAAATATTTAAAATGTTTGTACCCCTATGGGTACAAACATTGATATATTACCAATATATCAATGGGTACAAATAACTTTACCACATTCCTACCTCCGATAACACATATAAGGGCGCATATAATATAATACGGGTAAAATAGAATTAAATAGATTATGTTTTATTCTATATAGATCACATAACATGCATACTTAATAAACGTTAATTTCTGAGAGCTTTTTCGGATTTTAATGGTATTAAAAATACTCTATCCTGGGTTGCAAGGTGATTTAGTGGCTTGAAAACCTACAGGAGATACTAACTATGTACCTATACTATACTTACTCCTCTTAGACAAAGGGTTCTGCTAGAAATGGTCATCATATAACACCATATTATAATAGATCAGAGAAACACAGACAGGCCTATTGGTCCAGTGGTTAGTGACCCTGACTGCTGAGCCGGAGGTCGTGGGTTCGATTCCCACCCAGGACAAATGTTTGTGTGATGAGCACGATCATTTGTTCTATGTCTGGGTGTAATTTATCTATAATATGTATGTATTTAGAAATATATAAGTATGTTTATCAGTTGTCTAGTACCCATAACACTTGCTTAGCTTGGGACTAGATGGCGTTGTGTGATAGCTGTGGAATATTATTATTATATTATATTATTATTAAACATCATTTTGAAACTGTAGTGAATTTTCAATAATAAATAAAAATTGTAAAAATATAGTGATAAATATCATCATTATTTTATCATTATAGCCCATCGCAATTCCACTGCTGAACAACAAATGGTCCTAACCTACCTGCATCCATCGACATCTCAAGGATATCTGCAATAGAATCGGAATAGCCGACATTCACAAACGGATTAGTAAACTGTAGAGCCAATGGGCTGGCTTTTTAGCTCAAAGAACCGACAACCGAACGAATGAGAAGTGGCAGAATCGCACCCGTAACCGAAGCGTAAGGCAGCTCCCAATTAAATAGTTTGACGACCGGGGAGAAATTTTTTGATTAATTATACTCAATTTTTTCCATTCATTTTAAAATCAAGTGAAAACAGACATTCAGCTTCGAAATAATTCAAATAAGTATAAACTATGGATTGCCTCATAGTAATAGAAAAGAAAAGGTTAGAGATATTATATTATGCATAGTCGCCACATTTGACATGCGGGCTGGTAACCACAGTTTGTTATGAATTTCGAGCTGTAATCGGTAAGATGCTCCTGCTCATATCCTGATTCAGCTGCTCTGTCGCCACTTATGACATCCACGGGATGAGATGTGGTAGTGGATTCCTTTACGCCGCCAATACACGGGCTTTTTTAATATAAAGTGGCAAATTATTTTTTATAAAAGTTCCGATGGTGATCGCTAAAAGTTATGATTAAGTAAACGCTTAGCCCTAAAAACTGTATATCAATTTTTTGATTAACAGATATTTAGTAGTATGTTTTACTTATATATATTATTTTGTTAAAAATGTCGCATTATATTACAACTAATCCTGATAAGGAATTGAAACCGATTCCCAAGGCAGACGTGTTTTATAGTGCTTACGCCAAACTCATACAAATTGCATATTAAAAACATTGCACACTGCTAAATAAACTTATGTGGAATCATATTATCAAAAGTACGAAATAGTAATAAATCGTGTTTTTTGGAAATTATATTAAGATGCAAGTTACATACTGATGAAATATGAATAATATTTTTCGATCTTACCGACATAATAAAAAACTGAACTGGTTATTTACATAAAAAATCATGAGAGCAATTAGTTTAATAATTTGTGTTTAAAAAAATACGCACCGAATATATCTCTTGACTCGAACTGGGGTAGCACGATTTCGGGACCGCCCGATGTAAAATAAATAAATAAATTTGAGCTATTATTTTTTTTCATTCATTGTAAGGCGCTAGCAAAATTTTCCTTCGTATACTAATGATATCATTGCCTGAAAACACGGATAAAACGTCATTTTCTAAAAACGAATCCTAGCAAGATCGATTTATTGCCCCCGAAACCCCCAGCACACTAAATTTCATGACAATCGTTGGAGCCGTTTCTGAGATTCCGTTTAAATATATAAATGGTGGAATATATATATATAGTTAGTACCTGGTTGACCGAGCTTTGCTCGGTATTTTTCGCTCGATTTTTTTTAATTCCTGTGTTTTGGAAATTATATTTAAATACAAATTACATACTGATCTTAGCGACATAACAGAAAAAACGGAACTGGTTATTTGAATAAAAAATTATGAGTGCAATTATTTTAATTTAAATTTTCGTGTTTTTAAAAAATACTAAAAAAAGGGTCCGAAAAAATAGATTTTCTCAAAAAAGAAAGGAACTTGAAAAAAAAATTAAAAAAAGTTGGTGGGTCTGTCTCGAACCGGGGTTTTACGATCCTGTGACCGCCCATTATACCAATTAAGCTATATATAATCATTAACAATCAGTCAAAATTTACCTTCTTATTCTAACGATATTGTATCAGTTTTTCATTGCCTAAAAACACGGACAAAAAGACATTTTCTAAAAATAAATCCTAGCTAGATCGATTTTTTATCCCCGAAACTCCCTGGACACTAAATTTTATGAAAATCGTTGGAGCCGTTTCCGAGATCCCGATTATATATATATATATATATATATATATATATATATATATATATATATATATATATATATATATATATATATATATATACAAGAATTGCTCGTTTAATAGTATAGGATATATCATCATCATCATTACAGCCCTTCGCAAGTCCACTGCTGAACATAGGCCTCCCCCAAGTAACGCCACAAAGCACGGTCCTGAGCCACCTGCATCCATCGACTTCCTGCATATCTTACCAGGTCGTCACTCCATCTAGTGGGGGGTCGCCCTACACTACGCCTACCGGTACGAGGCTGCCACTCAAGAACCTTTCTTCCCCATTGGTTATCGGTTCTTCGAGCTATATGGCCGGCCCATTGCCACTTCAGCTTACTAATCCGTTGGGTTATGTCGGTCACTCTGGTTTTACTGCGGATATCCTCATTTCTGAGTCTATCACGCAGGGAAACTCCGAGCATAGCCCTCTCCATAGCTCGCTGAGCGACCTTGAGCGTCCTCATACGGCCAGCAGTGAAGGACCACGTCTCAGATCCGTAAGTCATCACTGGCAACACGCACTGGTTGTACAATCTAGTTTTTAGAGATTGAGGTATACCTGACGAGAAGATATGTCGTAATTTCCCGAACGCTGCCCAGCCGAGTTGAATCCGTCGATTGACCTCTCGGTCGAAGTTGGACTTACCTAGTCGGACTATTTGTCCCAAGTAAACGTACTCGTCAACAACTTCGAGCATAGTGCTCCCAACAACTACCGGCATAGGTGTGACATGGACATTAAACATGATCTTTGTTTTGTCCATGTTCATCTTAAGACCTATCCGTTGGGAGGCACTATTGAGGTCATTGAGCATAGTGCTTAAGTCCTCCAGCGATTCTGCCATAAGGACTATATCGTCGGCAAATCGAAGGTGAGTGATGTACTCGCCATTGATGTTAATACCGCATCCTTTCCAGTCCAGTAGCTTGAAAACGTCTTCCAATGCAGCGGTGAAGAGTTTCGGGGATATAACGTCACCCTGTCTTACACCTCTCTGCAGTTGGATAGGTTTCGAGCTCTGGTTCTGTACTCGGATAGCCATCGTAGCCCTACTGTACAAACACTTCAGCACTTCGATACACCGACAGTCAACTTGGCACCGCTGAAGGGACTGTAGCACCGGCCAAATTTCGACGGAATCAAAGGCTTTCTCATAGTCCACATACGCCAGGCAAAGTGGCAGATTGTACTCTTCAGTCTTCTGTACAATCTGCCGCAGGGTAAGTATGTGGTCTATGGTACTGAAGCCTTTTCGGAAACCGGCTTGTTCGGGAGGCTGGAAGTCGTCGAGTTTGCGTGCGAGACGATTCGTAATGACTCTCGAAAACAGCACGTAGACGCGGCTCAGAAGGGAAATCGGTCTGTAGTTCTTTAAGAGAGCGTTGTCGCCTTTCTTAAAGAACAAGACCACCGCACTTCTGCTCCACGCCTCTGGAGTAGTGCCACCATGGAGGACGGAATTGAAGAGCTTCTGAAGGACTTCAAGTACCGGTGTTCCACCCGCTTTCAAAAGCTCCGCTGTAATTCCGTCCTCGCCTGGGGCCCTGCCGTTTTTAAGGTGCTGGAGAGCCCTTCTAATCTCGCTTAGACTGACGTCCGGGATATCATCGGAATAGTGTCGGATAAGACTTGCTCTTGGATCGTTACTCACACTTGCGTGTGGCTCCAACGATGATGTGTACAGCTGCCCATAGAACCTCTCAATCTCACTCAAAATCTCATGTGTCCCGGAAACGATGCTGCCACACTTAGTCTTCAGCTTTGACAGCTGGCTCTTACTGGCAGACAGATCTCTGGCAAAGACTTTGGAGCCTTCGTTCCGCTCGATCGCTTCTTTAATACGAGCAGTATTAAAGTTGCGTAAGTCTCGCCGCATGCATTTGGAGATCTGTCTGTTCAGTTGCCTGTATGCTGTCAAATCTGTTGACGATTGCAGCCTCATCTCCCGTCTAACAGCCATGACATTAAGAGTGTGATCGGAGAGTTTTTGTGTTCTTCTGCGGCGGGTCTTGCAGAACTTAGCTCCGACCGCATGGACAGTTTCCACGAGCTTGTCATTCATATCGTCCACTGCATTGCAATCTTGTAGGCACTGAAAGCGGTTACGTAACTCGAACTGAAAGTTTTCGGGATTCTGGATTAGAGCACGAGGGGGACGGAGCGTTGACTTCATTAGACGAGACCCCTCCAACTTAACGTTTAGGTTCAGTGTGCCTCTAACCATTCAGACATCACTGAACAGTTGGCGTCTGGTCGTCATAATGAAGTCAATCTCATTTTTTGTCGAACCGTCGGGGCTCGATCAGGTTCACTTCCTGTGGGGCCGCTTCTGGAAGAAAGAGTTCATCATAAAGAGTCCCTCTTTCTCCATAAAGTCGGCCAGCTGCTGGCCCCTTCGGTTCCGTTGCCCTACTCCAAATTTCCCTAACTTCCGCTCACCGCTTTCTCTTGTGCCTAGTTTTGCGTTGAAGTCTCCCATCAACACCGTGTAGTGGGTTTTGGAGGAATGCATGGCTTTGGAAATATCCTCATACATTTCCTCCACCTCCTCATCGGGATGTGCCAAGATTGGTGCGTAAACCTGTATGACCTTCAGCGAATACCGTTTGGTGATTCTGAGTATCAGGTACGCCACCCTCGTCGACACACTCCCAATCTTTACAACGTTGTTGACGAGAGACTTATGGACGATAAACCCGATACCTCCTTGGGACAGATGGTCGCCCTCCCGGTGATAGAACAAGTTGCCGGATTCGAGAATCACCGTGTCCTCCCCCTCTCTTCGGACCTCGGATAATCCTATAATATTCCAGCGCAACTTGTCTATCTCTTCTTCCAGCTCCAGGATCTTCTCGTCAGTCCTCAGGGTGCGTGCGTTAAATGTTGCCAGGTCGAGTCGTCGTAGGTGGCAACCGAACCTCCACCGGAGATTCTTAGCACCACCCCCTGCCCCGCCGTTACCATGGTCGCCACCGTAGCCAGGAATAGCGGGGCCGCCGGGGACTGGGGGCCGTCTATTTGTGTAATTGTTCATGGGGGGTATATTGCCATAGTTGCCACGCTTGGCGAGCGGGTTGGCAACCGCATTTTTTTTTGTCTTACAGTTGCTGTTATCAGCAAGATGCTGCTGCCCATCTCCTGCCTGTCTCCCACTGTCGCCTTTTACGACACCCACGGGAATATATGGGGTAGTGGATATTCTTAACCGCCACTACACGGCACAGGATATATATATATATATATATATATATATATATATATATATATATATATATATATATATATATATATATATAATGTTAGTAAAGTAAAATATATGTACAAGAATTGCTCGTTTAAAGTTATTAGATTAGATATGCAAATGTTTAATATGTTAAGCACTACATACATTGCATGTATGTATTTTATATCCATATAATATTGTATATATTATTCATCATGCTGCAACACGAGAGTAGAATAAACGCAGTAGGAATGCGGTCGTGAAGGAGTATGTTAGGGCTGAATCTGAGTGACAGGGTGAGAAATTGTGTGATAAGAAAAGAGTGTGGTTTGCAAGATAGTGGCCAAGATTAAGAAAGGAATGCTTCGGTAGTTTGGTCATGTGAAACAAAATGAACGAAGAAAGAGTGACAAAGCAAATTTATGTTCCAGAAGTATGGCAGGGTCGGAAATGGACATCCTAAGCGCAAGTTTATCGACCAAACTGGCAATATATTAAAAATGGGCGTACCCTTAACCGACGAGCACGTAGTAGGTATGTGGATGTGGAGGAGGCGAGAGAGGTGTGTTAGGATCGTGCCAAATGGAAGTCTATACATATATATATATATATATATATATATATATATATATATATATATATATATATATATATATATATATATATATATATATATATATATATATATATATATATATATATATATATATATATATATATATTTTATATGTATGTATGTATATACATATATATATATATATATATATATATATATATATATATATATATATATATATATATATATGTACAGACTTATACTCCATGAGGCAAATAAGACTTTTGATCCGCTAAAACAGCGCAATTTGCCACCCAAGTAACACAGGGAGCATTTTAATAAAAGAATAGTAAACTTATCCACATAGTGCAATTGAATCTACAATAGGATTTTTAGAAACTTCGACTTAGACAGAGACTGTTGACTCCCGACGATCTCTGAATATTTCAAGGAAATCTGTCAGCGCTGCTTTGAGAGTTCACATCCCAACCCACTAGTGGTAAACGCACCCACCTACACCCCGACTCCAAACGTTACGGAAAGTGCCCGGAGGCCTTGTAATAGAACCCCCCCTTCCACTAGATTCCTTACTTAGTACATCGGATGGGACACAGCGAGTCACCCCTCTACACCGCGTACGCACCGTAAAGCCTCATTCCTGGGCGGTTCTCACCGCCCAGAACATCGAACGATACGAGTTATCTGTCAGGGCCGAGGGCTGCCACCCTATTTTTGGACGGCCGTTAGATAACTAATTTACGTGCATTGAAGTAATATGTACTTACATACGTACTAGAACAGTTAATTCAAGCAAAAAATGTGTGCCACTCATATGTTCTCACATGCTTGGGGAAGAGTAGTGTGACGCATGCGCGGTTGGTTTTTTAGGTATCATAGATTATACGTAGGTAGAATCATCAGTATGCAAGAGCAATTATTAAAACTTGTCATTATTTGTTTGCACATGTTGTTGTCACTAATTAAGGATAATAATATAAGTCATATAAATAATATAATTAAGGATGATATTAATACCGTTGATGTACTAATTAAGTAATCTTGCGGAACGGGGGGTGCGATTAAAACGTTTCGGGGCCTCCGAAGACTTTCCGTAACGTTTGAAGTCGGAGCGTAGGTGGCTGTTTTTATCACTAGCGATTTAGGATGTGTCTCGACCCTTTCAAAATAGTGCTGAGAGATTAGTCAGGAATTAACAGTCTCCGTACAAGTTGGAGTTTCACTGGTACCAGCGAGCCACGGTGACTTTGCGGATGAATCTATTTTGGATGACGGAGGTCGTACAAATGGCATTGAGCAGCGTGCGCGAAAACAACGCTTGCGTAGATCATAATTGGTCTTACGCAAGCTCTTTAAAAATGGAGCTAGTATCTTAAAGGGCGTTTACTCTTGCTGTTAACTAGCGGGTGGAGACTAGTGACGATTTTGGCACGGTTGCGACCGTAGCAAATATATTTCGCGAAGGTCATGCCACGGTCGAAAGTGACCCCTAGATACTTGGCCGTTGATTGCCAAGGGATCTGACGTCCAATCAGGGTGATCGTACCAATCAATTTCTTGGGATTTTTATTTTGACGATCGTGAGTAGGAGTTCTTTGAAAGTATGCTACACTTGTCTCAAGATTCACTTCGATTTTTCATAAGCGAAACCTATCACCTAAGCGCTTGACGGCTGCTTGGAGCTTCTTGGTAAGAACTATTTTGTTGTGATTGGTGAAAAGAACAGTGTTAACTATTGAGTCTTTAAGAAAACATCTCTAAAGATCCAGTAACAACTTCTCATTCTTCACGAGTTGTTACTCGAGAAGAGTGTGAAGAGGAGTGGGGAGAGTACAGAGCCTTGAGGGACCCTTGAGGGGACGCTTTGAAAAACGGATGCCCTCTATTCGATAGCGAAAGTGGCGGTTGGCAACAACGACTCTGATGGTGTATGTGAGCCTATCAGGCATGTTGAGTTTATACAGCTTGTAAAGCAAGCCGTCGTGCCACACTGAGTCCAAACGCTTTTGCAACATCGAATAAGAGAGCGCCGGTACTAGTGTTCCTGCGACCTCTTTTTGGGAGGTTGAAGCTTTTCAGAATGTATTCTGTAAGGAGATGTAATTGGTTAGTACACAAGTGTTCGACTCTGAAGCCGAACTGCTCGTCTGAAAGATGTTTGTTAGCAAAGACAAATTGTTGGAGGCAATTTAACATGAGTCATACGTATACTTTTCCCAATGTGCTGAGGAGACTTATGGGTCTGTGGCTAGAGGCTAAGTTGCTTGGTTTCCCTGATTTTGAGATTACTATATTGCCCGCTCCTTTCCAGGCGTCCGGGAAGAAACAGCTGGTACAAAAGAGCGTTGAAAATGCCCATTAGGAGGCAAACAAGTGGCGTTACGAGTGATTTAAGAACCCCGTTGATAATGCCGTCGGGGCTGGGTACTGATCTCTTTTGAGGTTTTTTAATAACTTCTGTGACTTCATTGACAGTCATAGACTCTAAGGGGTCGCCTGTGAGTGGTAGCGCAGACCTACGCTCGATCTCCGCTTTAACATCTGCGAGGCATTCGGCTTTTTCAGAGCAGTCAAAGGTGAGATCTGGGTTTTCTGGCCTAATGAGAGACGGCACGATTGAGGATTGTTCTACTTTCAAAACTTGTGTGAACTGCCAGAAAGCAGTTTAAGATGGCTCGATATCCTCCAGCAGATTATCCCACTTATCGTGTCTGAACTCGGTAAGATCTGTTTGTTTTGTGTTTGTTTCACCTCATTTTGGAGATTTCGCAAACGAAATTTATTGTCTATTATACGATCGTTTATCGTTGATCGTTGTCTATTATTCGATGTTTAATGTCCATGTCACACCTATGCCGGTAGTTGTTGGGAGCACTATGCTTGAAGTTGTTGACGAGTATGTTTACCTGGGACAAATAGTCCGACTAGGTAAGTCCAACTTCGACCGAGAGGTCAATCGACGGATTCAACTCGGCTGGGCAGCGTTCGGGAAATTACTCTCCTCGTCAGGTATACCTCAATCTCTGAAAACTAAAGTGTATAACCAGTGCGTGTTGCCAGTGATAACTTACGGATCTGAGACGTGGACCTTCACTGCTGGCCGTATGAGGACGCTCAAGGTCGCTCAGCGAGCTATGGAGAGGGCTATGCTGGGAGTTTCACAGCGTGATAGACTTAGAAATGAGGATATCCGCAGTAAAACCAGAGTGACCGACATAGCCCAACGGATTAGTAAGCTGAAGTGGCAATGGGCTGGCTATATGGCTCGAAGAACCAATAACCGATGGGGAAGAAAGGTTCTCGAGTGGCAGCCTCGTACCGGTAGGCGTAGTGTAGGGCGACCCCCAATCGATGGTGTGGTAAGACATGCAGGAAGTCGATTGATGCAGGTGGCTCAGGACCGTGCTTTGTGGCATTACTTGGAGGAGGCCTATGTTCAGCAGTGGACTTGTGAAGGGGTGTAATGATGATGATGATGATGGTGATATGCGATGGTGATCGTATTTTCTTAGGGCCGCGTTCTTTTCTCTGATCAGCTGTCGAATATCACTCGGAAGCTTCAAGTGTCAATTGCTCGACACGCGAACCTTTCGAGAGCGTTCTTCGACTTCTGAGATGGGGTGGGCTAATAAATTCTGTGTTTTTTGTTCTTAAAAAAAAGGATCAATGTTCCGCTATTATAAACGTAAATACTCATTCATGACGTTAAAGAATTTTTACTTATTGAGTATTCTTTTGAAAATATGTTTATACAGAGATCTACTTTTTTATCTAATATATTACGTAATACCATAGGCAATTGTTATCTGAAACATATATATATATATATATATATATATATATATATATATATATATATATATATATATATATATATCGAGTCGAGCCGACACATTCATGCTGCAGTCATAATTCAGCAACTGCAAAACTTTAATTTAAGTTTAAAAAGTTTTGTTAAATTCATTTTATATCTTATCATCATTACCATATGCCAAAATTTTCCAAATTACATTTTTGTGCGTTTTAATTTATTCTCCTCATTCAGAAACTACCGGATGAGATGACATAAAAGGAATTCTCTTACTTCACCATAACAAGGCGATATATTGGCATAAACTGTCAACCAATGTATGAATTAACAAAAAATGAGAGTATTTAAATAATTCTACTAAAAGATAACACACTCTTGCTGTATAATAATGGGGGTGGCGGCCTAAGAAGTTTAAATTAGAGATTACAATACGTATCTTGTAAATAGCAGATATAAAATACATGTAGATCACCGTCAATAGTGCGAGATTTTAGGTACTCTTATCACCAATACACCCGTCAAGTGTAATCATGACAATTCTCGCAAAGTAGAAAGTTAGTAGAAAGTTTGAAGTCCATCTCCAACCGTGGACTTACACGGACTCATGAAGAAAGTAAATATAACCACACCATAGATAGCCATAAACGTAGGTAGTGAGTTATAATATTGTTAACATTATATTATTTTTATTATCATATGGGGACATACATACAAGGAGAATATGGTAAGGAAATTTCCACCACGCTGCCCCGCTGCGTTTTGACTTCACATGCATAACTTCTCACGCAATAACTGTTTTTTAAATCTTAAATATTATACATGTTTCCTGACGATGTTGACAATATTTTCCTTGACCATCGAGCACGTTGACCTCACTGAAAATTATAATTATATATTTGATTTATAAATAAAGAGATCGAACCCGGGCTGCTCCCGTACTGTGTAAGTTACTGCTGTGAGCGCTTAACTTGTGAACTACTATAGCTCTCAAACCTGAGAGGAGGCATGTGACATATATGTATATATGCTGTTAGTTTACATTCTTTTATGTACGAAATGCTAAGTTGAGTTACTATTTGACTTATGTCGTGATCTACTTTAAGCACAAGCATTTTAAACTTACTTGTTTGACGAAAAAACTGTACTGTTTTATTACTAAAATTTATTCTAAAAATGTAAATAAATACTAACAAACAAATAAAACTAATATATAACACTAAAAATAACTATAAATAAGACTAAAATATGTGACAAAAATAAACTTTTCAATAAAAACTAAAAATAATCGTAAAGCGAACACTGCTACCTTGGAAGTGCTATTAACTATTCTGTGTCACTACTTAGGAAATTTTACATAAAAGCTCACTTAGATGCAAAGATATAAAAAGTACCTACAATTCTATCTGCAAGGTTACTTATAATATCAAAGTTATTTTTATTTTACTGTAGTAAATCTATTTCCAAACTACTTACATCACGAATTACAGATAACAGTAATATAAAGAAAAAATAGCTGTTGCATAATTCAATTTCGATAACGGAATAGATAAAAATTGAAACACACAAATAATATATAAAGTGTATTACGAAAATAATGTTGAAATTCATACGACGTAACCCCAAGATATAAGGTCCTCTAATGAAATGATTTCAGTAATAAGACAGTTTGAAACCATAGGCAGCTGTTGCGATTATTTGTGTAGAGAAAATAGTAGGCTCTTGTTAGTAGTTAGTAACTTTGTGTGTTTTAACGATCATAGGTCCATTAAGGCGTTACAAATTAAAACAAGAGAATACGTCAATAGACAACTTAAGTTTGTTTTCCAAGAAAATACATAGTGACGTTAAAATTACTAATATTTTCGTTAATCACTCCAAATAATACATAGTGACGTTAAAAATACTAATATTTTCGTTAATCACTCCAAATAAGCTAAAAATCATTGTGTTGAGTGGTTCATGGCAGTAGTCAAATGGCGGATTGGAAATGATGACCTAAGTTTGCATTCCATATCAAGGCAATTTCAATGCTTATATTGTTGAATTCTTTTTATTGCAAATAGATCAAGATTTGTTTTGTTAGAATATCTTCTGTAACATTAAGCAATGATTCAGCTTTCGTGTACATTCTTGGAAAGAGCTACATGTACGAGAGTATTATGCAGTATGGTTTGTGTTGATCGATAAATGAAACCATCTACCCGATTTCGTAGGTATCATATTATGACACAAATAAAATAAAATTCGGGGATACGGCAACCGACGGATAAATATCGAGATCGTTGGATGGTATCCCTTGTCATAATGACCTAATAATTCTTTAATATATTTAACGTATCCTATACCTTTAAAGGAGCAATTCTTGTGTTGTGAGAAAATATATTATTTGGAGTCCTTTTTTAGTATATTTTTTTCAAAACACGAAAAGTAATGATGGAGAAGATTGAAATATTTTATTCATATTTCATCAGTGTGTAATTTGAATCTAAATAAATATAATTTGCAAAAAACACGATTCCTGAAAAAAATACCGAGAAAGCTCGGTCATCCGGGTACTACTTCTATTAATTTGGAAATTAATTGTCTTAGTCTAGTTTTAATTTAATTGTATAGAACTTATTCACCATGTGCTTTGTGGTGAAGAAACAACATCGTGAGGAAATCTAGTAAACTAAGGAATGAAATGTTATGAAGATTATTTTTTACATATATATCATACCATAGGGTGACAAACGAGGAATAAAAATTACAAAATCTGAAACCAATATTATTTTTACACTTTAAAAAATTACGGAGTGAAAAGTCGCGAAAATAATGAACGCGGAAACAATTCTTAACATTTTTTTCTTTAAATTTATTTTATCAATTAGAAGAGAAATGCATTCTGATTGCCAGTTAGTTTTGTTAAACAACATAACCCATCTATAAACATCATAGGTAAGTTAAAATTGCTTCATTATATCAAAGAACCTTTAACTCGTAGTTACGAGTGACTAATCGGCTGTAAACAAATATAATTAAGTTCTATTAAAATTAACGTAATTAAACTCAGCATGTTCTGATCGCATCCTGGTTGTTTATCAAATCAATGCCTGTTGTTTCTAAGTTAATTTCGAATCATCATCACTAATCCGCTGTAAGCAAATATAATTAAGTTCAATTTAATTTAACTCTATTAAACTCAGCGTGTTCTGATCGTATCCTGATTGTTTATCCAATCAGCGCGTGTTGTTTCTAAGTTCATTTCGAATCATGTCGTAACATAAATGCTTCTATAGCCGTTGTTTTTGTTTTAACTATCGTTATGCCTTATAACTAATATATATTAGATCTTTACCTATAACTAATATGTATTAGATCTTTACCTATGAAATTGTCGTTTTTTATGTAATACGACAAAATCCCAGAAAATTTACAAAATTTGTCATACACAAAATTCAAAAATGTTATTAAACTAATTTTGTATAAAAAGGTTTATTATAATATTAAGGAATTTATGGATGATAATAATCACTGGTTATGGTGATCGCTACCAAGCTATTTCCAATTTGTCTTGTGTTGTTAATTGTAAATAAGATTGTAAGCCATTATTGGAAAAAAATAGTCCCGCTGGTTTTCTTGCTGGTTCTTCCCAGGACAGAGGTTTTTTTTTTGCGAACCAGTGGTAAATGCAAAAAGTGATTTTCAATAAGTTTTGTTATAATCTACATTTTCACGTTTTGTGTTATAATCTACATTGAATAAAAAAGTTAAAAAAATAAGTTAACGTGCAATCGATGCATCTTTGCCAAAGCAGTTGCATTTTATTGATGCCTTTCTTGAAGAAATCACCTTGTACTGCCTCTCAAGTATTGAATTTTTCCCCGCCAAAACGTTATCCAAATTCTGCAAAAAATAAAAGATTTGATGAGTGAGCTTTCAACCCCAGCAGTTGTAACTTGGAGACTGTCTGTTGTGCAATATAAGGTCACGCGTCGTTGTGCAGGAGCAACGGGGACGAGTGATAAACCAAAGCTGGTTGGAGATGTGCGAGCTTCTCCATCTTTGCTTTCAGTAATGTCCCCAACCCGTATGTTAAGAATCTGTTATGAATCACACCGGCGCTAAACCACCAAACAGTGACTATTACTTTTCTAAAGGTAAGTTCTTGCTTAGGGTATTGTTTAGGTGCTGAACCGGGATCCAAGCAACTTGCTGAGCAATTGCGATTGTCATATAGAAATAGTTAAAAATTCCTTCGTTTGTGTGTGCAATATAAGGCATACGAGTATCTTGATGCGCGCTAGCGATCTTTGAGTTCGTGGGGCACCCATTTGTCAAGCTTTTCTACCTTACCAATTCGGCGCCAAATTGAGAATGGCCCAATATTGTTTTGATGCTAACGTCGAATTCAGCCGTAGATTGAGGATCATCAGCTTCAGCAATCGCCTTTAATTCGTCATTGTTAACCAAAGTTTTCGGACCACCACGGAGTACATTTTTCAGGCCGAAATTTCTGAAACAGGGAGAGAGAGAGAGAGAGGCAAACTAATGACAGGTGGAGTGGAGAGTTTGTTTGTAGTATTCGCACCATAAACGTCGTTGATGTTGCGTGCAGCTTGTGCCGCGTTGCTGCCACTACGGTACACATATTTTTAACGTATCTTTGATAACTAGATTTCAAATGAGATGAAAATATAGCGCTCATTAATAAACAAATAAATAATTTTGAAAAAAAAAATCCATATTTTTAGAATAAAATGAATTTGGATTCCAATACATAGTTTTCTTATTTTACTATCATCTGAAGTAAGAACTACATACTTTTTAAGACTATGAAGTCAAATTAACCAACTGCAAGTAACACGCTGTGTCTCTTGTTTCAAAGTCATTCATAAATTTAATAATGTCACATCATGTTAGGTTTTTTTATATTACGAGCGTGGCAAGCGAGTACACAATCCACCTGATGGTAAGTGGTTGCTGTGGCCTATAGACATCTACATATATCTTCGATAACGAATCAAAATGCAGATGCGTTGTCACCCGTGAGAAATAAGATGGAATGCCTCGTTTCAAGTATAAAGGGTCTCCGGTTCTCAATACTCACCAACGAAACACAGCAGCGTTAAGCTGCTATTTAAAGCTGGTATTCTGTAAGAACGTTTTGACTAGGTAGACCATTTTTAGATCACTTAATTTCTTTATAGAAGGTGGCACAAACACGCATGCGCCTCATCAGATGGTAAATGTCTACCGCCGCCCATGAATACCCGGGGAATTGTAGGTGCGTAGCTGGCCTATTAAAAATGAGTAAGCTCGTTTTTTAAACGTCCTTCGTATCAGTCTACAAATATACTAATATTTTGTTATTAATCGACGAAACATCGTCGATTTATAACAAAATACACGACTTGTAAGTATTTGGAAGCGCTACATAAACTCTTGCTTCTTGGAGGCGTACACCAAGAGAGAATCTTGACTAAATTCTCCTTGGGTTCATGATGCTACTTCTCGGTCACTTATCGGGTGAGAGTGGGAAACGTCTTATTATATACCGCTCTCAATATAAACCGTCACGATCTTACACCGACGAACATTGTACGTAATGTCGTGCAGCTTCTGAAACGATATCACGATATGCGTGACAACGCTTCTGCTCATTTATCACAGGAACATAATAGGTTCCAGGAGATTCGTGTGCCATAGGCAAAAAAACAGTGCGAGGTCTTCACCATGTCTGCACCATCACCTGCATCATATACTGCCCTGAGGATAAATGTTTGACATCTATTCCGAAATTATTATTATTTATTATTATTAAGTATCAACCTTACGCATTATGACGCCCTGTAAAGCTTTAAGAACATCGGCATATTCGGTACCATGGGTCATGTAACAGATGACTATAGGAAATACCAGAAAAAACTTATGGCTTTCAATAGATGGCTGTCATACAATCTAGTTTACGTCAGACGTAAAACATCTAAACTAGCAACGAGTAGCAGTGTTCAAGTAGTGAGACGTCTGGTACTCCGATCAATCCGCCTACTAAGCGTGATTATTAAAGCAAATATTTTCTCCAGCAGGAGAGGCCATGCCCATTAGTTTAAGTAGTAGTGTTCGCCCACACTTCCCCGCGCGTCGTATGCTATGTACCGACATATTTGTAATCACTAATACCGTAAGTAGATAGGTCGTTATATACTTATTTCATTAGGTTTATCATATTTATGTCTGTTTCTTTACGCCCACCCAGTCGCTTCTTATTTTTATCACGGTTATTTCCCATTTTAATTTTACGTCGTCCTGTTGCGTAATGTGTATTCTGATCGTAAGCGACACAACTTCTCCCTTCAAAAGCCTAAGCGATACTAACGGAAGACGCCGATAGTTTAGGTAATTTCTTTTTACAGTGAAAATAATGGTATTTTAAAAAAAGTAAATAACATAAGCACTGCTTTATAGTTAGTTCAGTTAGTATGCAAAGTTTCATGATCTTATTTAAAGTATTTTATGAATAACCGCGGTTTATTGTTCAGTTTGGAGGTAACTTTGGATTTTTATTGAATCGAGAAAATTTTACGGAATCGTGTTTTTGTCTAATATAGTCCCTAAAATTAATCCTCAACTTTACCATACATTTATTTCAAAATTAATGCTGCAATACTTTCGGCATAACGGAGAATCTTGCTAAGCCATTTGAGGTTATATTTCCCCTTAAATCTTTACTATACCCATGTTCTAATTTAAGAAATTTACTTTTGGCGCTTTTTTATAATTGTTTGGAAATCATAATTGTTTGGAAAACTCGAGCAACCTAAATAAATATGACATTTTGTTTTGACATGGTCCGAATGTCACACTGTTGTCTGCCTTTGTCCTCAGGAATTACAAGCGTAACGCCATGTAACCAATAACTTTAAACTTCATTTTTAGTTCTAGATCTAGAGTAGTCAGGTGCATGTACACTAGTTAATATAAGCATAATTGCTAATTCTTATTGGATTAGAATATGACATTTAAAATTCAACATTAATTTTGCAAACATTGTTGTAAAAATTAAGTTAGTTTCTTACTCTTGTTTTATACTTACGTTGCTGTTAACAACACAGCAAACATCTTGTATTATTAACTAAAATATGTATGTATTACTTATATACAATTTGATTTTTACAGTTCAAAAATAAAGTATGTTACGACTTCAAAACCACATGGTAACTAAGACGTAGTTTCTTGTATAAAATCTACATTTTACGTCTTATATAGGTAATGGGATCCCGATTTACTTTAATGTTAATTAATTTCAATTGCGATAAATTTGTCAACTAGATAAGGAAAACATTAAACGTTGATTTATCTTATACTCAAATGTAAAATTCTTTTCGTTGAATATGGAAAATATCTGTGGTTCTAACCAAAATTCTGAAGGATTTGAGTAGCATTGGTAAATAATGTAATTTTAAACTGCACAAAATATTTAAGCATTGCACAAAGTATAGTGTGTTTCATAATATGCTACAATAGATAACATAAAAATCTTTTAGAGCACGCTTTGAAATAAAATTCTTCTTTATTACATGTATCGTCCATTCTTATATAGAAATCCAATTATTTATTTATTGGTCCTAGTTCACTATTAATTTACACGACAAATGTCATTTCTTACGACGTGACTCCGTACATAAGCATTTTCGACAAGATTACTGCTTCTAATTAATCCGATAAAATTAATTTAGCGTTATAATGTAAGAAAAGAGGTTGAAATATTACTAATTTTCAAGTAAACTTTTTTAATGACTATAAATTAAAACATTTAAATGCAAGATTAACTTTTAATATTATATTTTGCACTCATAAATGTTGTATAAATTAAGATAACCTTATATTACACAACCAACGATAAAGATTAGATAGTTATATTTCGTAATGAAATGTGTCCCAATTTTTATCTCAGGAGCAATAAAATATTTAAAATATAAAGATTAAAGGCAATAAAATTTAAGAAAATGTACTATACATACAATGCTAATTTGTGGAATAAAAATACGTAATATATAAACACTTACGTATGTCACCCAGAGGGGTAGGCAGAGACTACAGACTTCCATTTGGCACGATCCTGACACATCTCTCTCGCCCCCTCCACATCCATATACCTACGCATACATGCTCGTCGGTTAAGAGTACTCTTAATTTGGCACATTTTTAATATATCCCCAATTTGGTTGATAAACCTTTGCCTACGACGTCCCTTTCCGACTCTGCTATTAACTTCTGCAACATAAATTTTCTTTGTTATTTCTTCGTCATCATTCATTCTTTCCACATGACCAAACCACCAAGGCATTCCTTTCTTAATCCTGGTCGAAACATAATCTTGCAAACCACACTTTTCTTCAGATTTAGCCCTAACATATTCCTTAACGACCGCATTTCTGCTGCGTTTATTGTACTTTCGTGCTTCTTCTGCCACACTCAACTTTCACTGCCATATGTTAAAGTAGGGACCAACACAGCATTGTCAATTGCCATAAATACCTTTTTTGACATATTCTGATTTTCCACAATAAAGCGAAGGCCCCATTTACTCTATTTCCTACGTTCACACGTCGTTCTATATCCTTATCATATCTCCCAAATATTACAACAAACATACAAATTACAAATATACAAATTCATCTACTTGCTCGATACAGTACTTTTCTAATTAATTTGTTTTACTATTTTATAGATATATTTTATACATATTATGCTGGTTATGGTGAATGTGAGACAGTGAAAGTTGTTAAAGTGGTTTATACATATAATGGAATATGCATCAGTAATTTCCTTGTTTTATACAAAACGTCTGACGTCTATATCACAAAATTATAATTTCTTGGTGTCGATTAAAAGTAATATATTATGTCTATAACTACACATACAAACTTAAATCCGATTTCCGTGTGTAAATGTTACCATACAAGGTATGAAAAATACAAGGAATGAAAAATATAAAACGAAGGGCATACTTTAACGGAATAGCTTATTCTAGACAGATATATATAGTCCAATGAGCGGCCCATTGTTATTCATCTTAATGAGGCTGATATTACTTACTTTCTTTACTAATGATTACTTATAGATCAAAATCATATGTGTGTTTTACATTTTTATGTAAAAGCTTATACGATTTTTAGGAAATTACTATTACCGGGGATTTAGCGTTTGAAGTTAAGGAGCCAAGTAACTGTCACCAGATGAAAATCGGTTGATCTGAAGACCTTTTAATAGCGTTACGTACCCCTAATTTCAAAATTATAGCTACAGATGCCTGCAATATTTTACTTGACAGTAATCTAAAATTTACTAAATGAATAATCTTATATTTTGAAGTAAACTAAGAAACTTTTGGACGTCTATGTACTCAACATTATAGCTAATGGACTACTTTAATATTCGAGTCATTTGCGACGTTGGTGACTTATCTAGCCAAAATTTTATGTGCATCTATTACTTCCTAATAAATTCAGTGTATTGGAATGTAATGCTTATTTATTAAAATCAATTGATTTTAACATTATGATAATTTCCTGCACATTTTTGGTCTCCCGTCCGTGTGTGTGTGTGTGTGTGTGACTTTTGGCATGAATTTTCTTACTAATAAAAATGTTTATATGACAATATATTACTCGTGAACTACTCCTCATTTAGTTTCCTTCATCTGCTAAAATCGGCATGAGGGAGCTCGCGAGGCAGTCACTATCGAAAACCAGTGAAATGCATCCTCATCGACGAATTGCATCAATGTTACTTAAATTGAATTCTAGTATCGTTACGCAACAGTTCGGCTGTTTGAATACTAAATTGAAACGATCTAGTAATTATACATGCACTTCTCCATACCCCGCATATAAATTAATCGTACGAAAGAAAGCGAATTGATAATTACACAAATATCAAATACCGTAATTTGCTTTAATTTCATATGGTGACTATTTCAATTTAGACATATTAATAAAAAATAATTATTAGGTTGAGCAGAGAATATCTAGATAATAATTCTTATGAATACTGAATACTTTACGGATTATTTTTTGTCCCAGTATTCATATAAATGCCTAATTTCCTGTACCTAAGTAACATTCAAGGCCTTCTATGTACACAAAGTTTATTTTTACCAGCAGGATGATACCAAATAATGTATTGTTTTCTCGGTTGCTTGGCACCGACTCATCATTTAAACAATAGCCATCAATACAAAAAAAATACTTGAATTTGCTACGTATTAACCACATAAAACAATATAACCAACTTTTACAAATAGCTTGTAAACATGGACTATTGAATCAAAGGAAGATCATATAGACTCCTATAAACGACGATATAACCTTGCTGCACATACTAACCAGTTGCAAGGCTGTGTACAACAGTCACAAATACGCCAGCCTTGCATGATAACTATTATGGCAAATTCTTCCTACCGTGGAGAAAAAGGTGAATATAAAATTTTTAAATGGTGTATAATTGAAATGGATTTTAATATCGTCTAATAAAGACGAAATAAGAAAATCCTAAACCTGTAGAACGTACAGAAATGTGGTTATTAAGAAGTATATTAGAGCGGAATCTGAATAATATGATGGGAATTTGCATGATAAGAGCAAAATGTGGTATGCAAGAAATTGTTGTGACTAGGATTAAGAAAGACATGCTTCAATGGTTTGAACACGTAGAGAATGAATTTGAAAAGAGTGACAAAGAAAATTTATGCTGCAGAAGTGAGTCGGTGAGTAAATAATACATTGAAGCTGGTTAAGACTTAAAAATTACCCTTCACCGACGAGAAAGTATGCGTAGGGTCTGTTAGGATCGTGTGCCTAATGGTAGTCTCTGCCTACCCCTTAGAGTAACAGGCGTGTAAATATATCTTACGGTATGTTACATATGTACTGAGGAAGGTTTAGAATCAGTTTAAACATATTACGTAAAATAAATCACATCAAGTGTCTTATTACATAAATAACGAATAGTAACCATATTATTTTTTGCTACAAACCACTTTATTTGCTTATCATCATTACATCGTCTTAAATAGCCGTAGCAACGACGCTGATGACCGTACGACAAAAAGCGCCCGCTTTGAAGGTCAACGAGTACAATAACATACCATACAAATAAGCAGTATCGTACTTCATCTACGTCAAACATTACTGTCGGTGCATTAATATGTTTTTTTTTAAATAATTATACTATCAACACGTGTATCTAGAACACAAGGCACACTGTTAATATAAAAACTAACTTTAAAGCTTCAACTAATTTAACATTATGTTACATCAAATATTCTGTAAGTTTACTAATTCTAATTATCGCTAGGTAGTACAAAAATTGAGTAACTTATCAGCGTCTGTCTTTACATCCGCTTAATACTTTAACTAAATTCATATTTATGCGGTTTTAACTGTAACTAAAAGAATTTTGGAGAATTATTTTGTTTATTCTTTTTAAAATATGGTAGCGAGCACACTGTCTACCTGATGGTAAGTGTGTACGGTGGACCATAGACACCTACATCTACCCTTGATTAAGAATGCAAACTAAATGTAAATGTAATAAAAAAAGGACAAAAATGTAAATGCGTTGCACCATCTCTTCCATCTCTGCAGAGGAAGTATGACTAACTGGACCATGACGCAAAGAACAAAGCCGATCTGCTGGGCTCTCTCTTTGCGTTCAACTCGACTCTTGATGACGGGGGAAACACACCGCCGACCATCCCGCGGTGTGAGTACTCCGTGGCGGATGTGCTTTTTACCCAGCGGTCGCTGCGCAGAGTACTCATCTCTCTTGACGTCAACAAGTCGAGTAGGCCTTTCCGGACCGTTACAACTCAGGTACATTCAAGAAACGAGCTAACTCCTTTTAAAAAAAACAGTAATGCATCTGCAAATCTTTGGTGTTGAGTTGTTCATGGGTAGCGGTAATCATTTACCATCAGGTGAGCCATACGTTCATTTACCCCTATCCTATAAAAAAATCCGTTACCAGGAGAAAAATTCTCTACACTCTTCCCTTCTATACTCACGCTGCTATTTTACGTAGGTATTCTATGTATGACTTTGCGTTTTTGAGAACTTGTGAAGGGTTGTAATAAAAATTATGACGGTAATTCTGTGAGAACATGGTCCCTTCCCGAACCAACAAATTCGTGCTGTACCTACTCGTAGCTCCAGCGCAGCTCTATCACATTGTCTAGAAATGCATGGAAGTGATGTTGGTGTAAAGTGATCAATTTATTAAAATATGCCACCACACTGGTAATTCGCATCTGTTCGAAGCGATAGCGTATCGATATTTAATTACAATAGTCGACCACAAAGCCATTATGAACGTTATGTCATTGCATATATGGCAAAGCGGTTGCGGTGTAAATGAATCAATCGCCGCCTTCTGTCCCTCGTGGGTCATAAGCTCATAAGAAACTACAATGGGAAACGCTAGAGATTTTTTAATAATCAACAAATGGTGGCATAAAAATTTACAGCAGCCTTCTAGTAGCAGTGTAAGAGGCTAAATTCATATTGCGACAGCGCATTATTATTAATAATAAGTAATCATTAATTTTCATATGAAATCGTCTAAAATAGCAAAGATACAATATTTTTAATAACTGAAATGCATTAATAAGCATACAGTTAAAATACATTCATTTCGAACATTAAGTCTTTACAAATTTAAATTTTTGCTAAAACTGCTTAAAATATTTAAAAGGTATTAAATTATAGAAAAGTAATAATAAAGATAAATAAGATTTATAAGCTTTATATTATAATTGGGAAATGGTTCAAAATATTACCGAATGTGTGTGTGAATGACACGCTCTGCGGTTAGAAGACGTGCTGATCATGCAATTGGTGGTGATGCCTTACACTTATACCATGTCTGCTGATCTGCAGGTGGTGGCGTTCACGAAGGGCTTTTTATGACCAGTGTGTCAATTATTTTGATGTGTACCTAAATCGTGTGACGTGCATTCACTGTAGGTAGATTTGATTGTATTCTGTATGGCGTTTGCACGCATTGACATACGCGACTTCGGTCGATGTTTGTGCTTACGCACTACCAAGTGGCCATGCTCTCTTTTACTGGTTCGCCATTTATTTTGATGCGAACTACGGTTCAGTTCCCAATTAACGTTCCTCTTCTGAGGAAGCGCTGTGTTTGGTTGGTGCCAAAGTGGTTATATTCTCTATGGTTGGCGCTTATACTACACACGACGTTGGCCTGTATGCGATAAGTACGTAATAAAATGTGGAAGAGCGATGCCCTTGTATAGGGTATTGTTATATTAATATTGTGAGTCTTTTCCAAGCGGGAAGGGATTTATTAATAAGGAAATGATTGATGTCAAATGTTCTTAAAATTTTTTGAGCCCTTTCTTTATGAACGGGGTTCCTCAGCTTAAAATAATTATAAGACACTACCAACAGCTTTAGATTGCTCTAGTAAATATTAATTCTTCCAGGGAACACCTAAAGTAATTAGCTAAGCAAACACAACGTAGATAAGGGTCCTTACAAAACGATCACGCCTTAATTTAATTAAACAACCTATAACTAAACCTTAAGAAATATCCTTGGGAAAAAAGTAAAGTTACAGCTTATATACGTCCCACTGCTGGGCACAGGCCTCCTATCATTTCTGAGAGGGTTTTAGGGCAAGGAAGTGTCCGCCGCGCTGCCGCAATGTGTTGGCGAACTTCACATGTCTTCGAAATATTTTTTTTCTTATTCCTCAGATATGCAGGTTTCCTCACGATGTTTTCTTTCACCGCCGAGCATGTGGTAAAATCTCCACAAAAAATTGCAATTAACAATTTCATTGGTGCCGGCGGGGATCGAACCCGGATTACTCGCGTTCTGTTATATTTACAGCAAGCGTTAACCATCAACCAACCACGGCACCTATCCTTTGGAAAGATTTATATTTTTTATCTGGTCACGTAAATTTTAATATTATAACAGACGGTCATTTATATACAACAGAAGAGAGTTACAATATCATCCCGTTAGTGTTTTTTACGTGGTAGAGCCATGCTGCAGTTATATTGTAGTATAGTTGTAGCACGAATGGGTCGGCTCGACCGGGGAAGGACCACGCTCTTACAGAATGCCAGCGTGAGTGTAGAGAACCGGAGACCCTTTTTACTGGAAATGAGGCATTCCATCTCAGTCGTCACGGGTGACAACGCATCTGCATTTTGATTTGTAATGGAAGATAGATGTAGATGTCTATGGGCCGCAGCAACCACTTACCATCAGGTGGACTGTGTGCTCGTTTGTCACCCTATCCTATAAAAAAAAGTGTCGTAAGAGACGACAGAGGCAAAGTGAATGAGGAAATAGAATCAGTAGTTAGAAAGAACAGCAGCTACCAATCCGCATGCCGGTCGTGACGCTAATGACAATATTCTTCCGCTTTTTTATAATATTAAACTAACAAGTGAACTTAAAGTCAACGAACGGTAAGTGGCCAATAAACGCACATGAACACTCGTAACCGCCTTCGTACAAAGAAAGCTGTAGATGCCTTGTTGCCTCTGAGGAACGCAACTCATTTACTATAAGGTTGTAGGTAGACGTGAATGCAGTATCAGACTGCTTGGTACAAGTATTGGTTATAGCTGGAGTTATAGCGTGCAGCTCAGTGCACTATATTGACTAGTAATCTTATTAATGGACCACGTGGTGTTTCTTAAAATACGTATAATACAAAAAAAAAACTCCATGACTAATTCTTGAGTAGAATCTTACAAGAAATTATTTTAGAATACTTAAGAAATGAAATACCTTTCAATGTTAACACAAAATTACATTTAAAGGTAAGCAAGATAGTGTTATTCTATCCCTATAATAATTTTGTTCGTCGTAGATGAAGAAACAATCGCATGTAGAAGTTGCTGGGTACTTAATTTCTATTTAAAACCACTAGTTACCATTTATTATTTCGTAAAGTTCACTTCACTTTATTCTTCACAACACATCGAAATGTCATTGAATCTACTTTTTATAGCACTGTCAACTGGTTACATGAATCAAGGAAGACAGTATAAGTTAGTGGCTTTACTTATTACTAACATGTCGTCGATTACTTAATCAAATGGCGATGACTGTAAAAAATATTTCTCAGTAACGTATTTCGTTTTTGTGAAGTATTAATAAGGAAAAACTTAGTTAATTGTTTACACACGTAGATACGACTTGTTCATATTTATAATATTGTAAATTGCTATTGTTTACTTCGAGTTTTATGGCCAGCGTACTGCCAATTTAGCTTAATAATCCGTTAGGCTATGGTTACACTCGTTCTACTGCGGATATCTTCATTTAGCTTTGATAATAGCATCCTTATAGCTCGAAAAACTTACGACCGATTGAGAATAAAGATTTTCGAGTAGCAATCTCGTACTAGTAAGCGAAGTGTAGGGTAGCCCCACATTAGATGGTACTCCATCTACGGTCCTGATTCACCTGCATCCACTGTGGGGTACTCCCCACAGTGGATGCAGGTGAATCAGGACCGTGTTTTATGCATTTCTTGGGGGAGGTTTATGTTCAGCAGTGGACTTGTAATAATAATAGAATGAATGAATGGTACAGTTTTCACTTCTAAATAAGGAAACAAAGAGGGAAGTTAATACTTATTAGTATTCTCTCCTAATGCAAATGTAAGAAACAGTGACAAGTTACTTTGGAAATTAATTATTTATTTACGTAAATATATCATAATTTTCCGTGTGGTAGTGGTGTAAGAGAATGCTTTATTCGCCCCGTTTCATACAAGGCGATTATGAGCAAAGCCACTTATAGTCGTCTCATGATATCAGTGTCTAAAGTACGTCTGATATTGCGGTCGTCAATCCACCAGCCAAGACTGACGCTTAAAGCAAACCCTTAGTACAACGGGAAAGAGTGAATAAGAAGAAGAAATCATCATCATTATTATTGCGCTCCATAATTAATGCCTGGTAAATGCCACTAGAGCCATCGATTATCGAGTAACAGAACTAGGAGAGCTTTCTGGAAAATGCCATGCAAGAACTTTCCTACTAGCATCATCTAGTATCGAGTGGCAGAACTCGGAGAGAACTTTCTACAATTAGTCGGTTGGGACCGGTATGTGCTCGAGAATTCTAGATGGTGGAATTGGATATACAAGCGAATACTTCTAAGCGATATAATGAATTTCTTGTGACTTTTCCTAATTTTCTATTTAAATAATTTATCATACAAAAATATTCGCGCAGGCACTTGTATCCATCCATCCATCGATCCATTACTGTATAACTGATTTTTACTCGTATACACTATGTCGTAGGTTACTCATATTGGCTAGGGGGAATATTTGCCATAGTTACCATGCTTGGCAATCTGGTTAGCAACCGCAGTTTCTTTATTATTTTGATTTGCTATCGTGAAGATGTTCCTGTCCTTTCCATATTTAATTATAATTAGCTATTCCTATATAAACATAGGGATTGTATGGGAATAGCTAAATATACCAATTACTCAACTCCAAGGAGTCAGTAACTCATTCATAGGGCAATGTATACACTTTTGCAACAAAGTCCCAAAAATATGCATGTACAATATATAATTTAATTTTTATTAAGCAAAAATAGTTTAATACTGGTTAATAAATGTATTATTTTTATCACCTCAATTTTCCCTACCCTGTCATCTTTGTATAATCATGTCCATTCATTGGTTGTCCGGAAGAAGTTGCTATTAGCTATAAGATCGCCCATTGCATACTTCTTTTGTATATATAATCTGTAATTTTTGTATGGTGTACAATAAAGCATATTAAATTAAAACTGTACTACTAAAGAGTACATGATTGATAATAACCCCCGGGAAAGAAGTGATCGCTACAATACTGAATAAAAAAGTTGTCGTACTTAATTGTTTAAACTATTATAATAATTGTAAATTGATGTTTAAAAAAACGTCCCGCTGGATTGCTAGTAATAACCAGCAAAAAAAAAAACACTTTTTTTCAAGGTTTTTCTTTTCTTTCTAAGTTTCTCGAGGTTTTTTTTCGAGCCAGTGGTAAAACTCAAACGATTTTCAATAAGTATCTCTGTAATCTTTATTGAATAAAAATGGTTATATTATATTCGAATTCTCTTTTGCTGTCAATACATAGCGCCACTGCTTGTTTATCAAAAACTATGTCCCAAACAAGCATATAGCATTATACGTATGTTCCACAAGCGATATAAATATTTGATAAGCTGAGTAAAAGAATTTCTAAATTAAAATTTTTAAAGGTAAGTGATAAGTTCAAATATTATAAATTCACGAACGGTAGTGCACCGGGTTTGATCCTTGCTAGCACTAATGAAATTATTAATTGCTGATTTATGCTCGACAGTGAAGTAAAACACCGTGAGAGGACCTGCACTCCTCAAAAATTAATAAAAAATTTTAGAAGACGTAAATGCCGCAAGCACACAGGCTTGTACCTTTACTTTCTTTTCATCATCATCATTACAACCCTTCACAAGTGGTGACTATAGACCTTCCCCAAGAAATGTCACGAAGCCTTCTTTTGCATGTAGTAAATATGAAACAAAATAAAAAGGATTGGATACTGTTTTTTTTTTACTTTTTGCGTGGTTATCAAGAAAAGGCTTCTCCATCTCTTTTTGCATTTCCCTTTGTTGCCTCTTACGTAACCCACGGTATGAAACGGGATAGATATATTTAAAATCGCAATAAGCATAAAATATATAGAAGTGGATAATAAAAACACTTAATATAGACTTTTATATTTTTGTATTAGGAGGATGATTTTACTCTCTAGTGGTGACTTCGCACATTCACACGTGGTTAATTTGTGGAACACGTTATGTATGAAGCAATAAACTTGCAGCAACCGATATAAATCGTCATCTGTGAAGCTTCATTAAAATGCTTACTCCAAGATCATTATCTAACGAAGCTATTGTGAATAATTAATGGTTTTAAGAAAATATGAGACATGATGATACACTTGCGGCTTTCCTCATTGCGTGTGCTTGAAGCGTTATTCATAAATACCTGGAATTCAAAAAGGATGTACTCGTAAGTATATTGTGGCTAAATAGACACCTAACCAAAGAACAGTGAGCTACTCGAACTCCGTTTAGCCAAGCTAGCCCATCTCTTACGCAATCTTCTCAACAACCCAGTAGTTGCCATTAACGATATGCTAAGTAAGTAACGCAATTGGCATTTTTTTGTGTTACAAGTCCCAAATAAAAATGGGATCTATAAGCTCTAGATCAACATGGCCACATTATTTACGCTTGGTGGATCCATGCCACAGCTATATTGGATCAGCTCGACTGGGGAAGGACTGCGCTGTCACAGAATACCAGCGTAAAGTAGCAGCTCAACGCTCCCTGGTTTCGGGTAATGGGTGTAGAGATCTGAAAACTCTTTATATATATGAGCCTCAGTACCCATATACCGTCAGGTGGACTGTGTGCTCCTTTGTTCTATAAAAAAGTTCCCTTATTCTATAAAAAGCGCTTAAACTGTATTTAGTATCATAAATACAGGGTGTCCAGTGGCAGATTTCAAAGTTTGAAAAATTATAAAAAAAGAACGACACGTTTTATGCAAAGTATTTTTATTAAAATATAAAGAACATAAAGGCGAATTTTATTTTTTGAAAACAACGTTTTCTAAATAGCGGCCATCGACCCTAACACACTCCTCGGGTCTGGAACGTATGTTTTCGAAAACTCTTTTACAAAGCGACTGGAGAATCTTGCTGATTTCTGCTCGAATGTTTTTTTCAGCTGTGTCACAGTGGTCGGATTTGTTTTGTAAACGATAGATTTTAAGTATCCCCATAAGAAAAAGTCACACGGACTTACGTCTGGTGACCTGGGAGGCCACGGTATGGTGCCGTTCCGGGATATGATTTTTTCGGGAAACAACTCTCGCACTGCACTCATGGCCACATTAGCAGTGTGAGCTGTGGCCCCATCTTGCTGGAACTACGTTTTCCTGTTACAGTATGGACTATTCTGTAATTCTAGTCTAAAAAAATCACTGATCATCTCAGCATATCTCTCGGAATTTACTATTACAGTTTGGCCACGTTCATTTTCGAAGAAATAAGGCCCTATTATGGCAGACGCAGATATTGCACACCATACTGTGACTTTTGGTTTGTGTAAAGGCTCTTCATGCAATTTTCTCGGGTTGGAAATATCCCAATAACGAAAATTTTGTTTATTTACATATCCTCCGATATGGAAATGGTCTTCGTTACTGAAGAATATTTTACCCATCCGAGTAGCAGTTTTAAATCTCAACAACATCGTCTCTGCGTAAGTTTTCCTTAATTCAAAGTCAGATTCGAGTAAATCTTGGACGATTTGGATCTTATAAGGATGGAATTTAAGTTTTTTTCGCATTATTACCTGTAAAGTTGATTTACTAATACCCAAAATCGAGGAACGTGCACGAAGTGATAAACAGGATTTTCAATCACAGAAGCCATAACACATTCGACATTTTCGTCCGTGGCTACCGTTGGTGTTGGTCCTGGTCTGGGTCTATTTATTGTTGATCCCGTTGCTATAAACCTTGATACCCAAGACTGAATCAGGTTGATTGATGGTCCATCACGAACTCGACGAATACCGTAGTGATTATTAAATCGACGACGGGCTTCAGACAGCGAAAATCCACTCGAAAAGTACACCTCGACGGCAAAAGCGCGGTGCTCTCCACTCATCCGTGGCTACTAAAAAATCCGCATCGCTTGCGCGTCGAATAACCCCCTCCGCGCCCTTCTCCTACGTTGCGTTCGAAAATTAAGTCTGTTCAAAGTTTGAAATCTGCCACTGGACACCCGTTAGAAAGTGTTTGTGAGTTTTCGTGAAGTAAAGACTAAATATTAATGAAATGATTTTTATAAAGACGTTAACTGAAATACGCTATTCTCAAAACATTACTTCATATCTAAATTGATTTAAATTTAGAGAGCTGGTGGCAATAACTTTTAAATGTTGTAGACAATTTCGGAAATTTATAATTTGCTGCGTTTTAAAATAACAGCTTATTGTTATAAGACTTGTTTACTAAAATAGAGACTTTCTTATCATATCGTTAACTTTAAACAATATAACAATTTAAAAAAAAACTTAAGAGCCGTGGTAGCTTAGAGGCTTTGTAAATATTATAGTATGCGAACACCCGGATTAGATCCTAATGAAGGAGAGCATAGTGAGGAAACCTACATATCTAAGCAATCAAAAAAAATAACTCCAAGGCATGTACACTTCTCCAATATTCCTTGTCCTCTGATATTTGTTTGTTCTGAAACCCTTTCAGAAAAAGAGGTCTGTGTCCGAGTGTGGGGCGTATAATAGGCTAAGCTAACCTCTACTTTATGAAAACTTAAACAACTATGCTGTGATGATTCTAGTGAGGATATTAATTAATATTAATACTAGGTAGCAATTATTAAGTTACTGTATTGTCATCGGTCTTAATATGTCTCAAAATTTTCAGATAATTCAGACGTCCCACAGTGGATAAAAACAGTATAATAAAATTCCTAAAATGATATTGCATGAAAAACGGTATTGCAAATTAAAATTAATATTTACAATAAATACAATTAAACTTTCTCGTTCATGATATTCAGTCCGTAACAAGCGCAAGCTCGATTGTCATTACCACTTTTCTGTGATCTGTAATCGCTACGCCTACGCCTTACGGGTAGATTGTCGAGCGCTGTACTGCAGTTTAGAGGCGGCTGCCGACCACCCAGTCTCCATCCTTCTACAATCACCCTAATGATTTCTTCCCCCGCCCCCGTGACCATGGTTGCTGTAAAGCACCCGAAACGTCGGAAATTAAAAATAAGTAAAATCAGTTAAATAAACGCGATAAAATCCGTAAATTTAGTTTTGTTCAATACAATCACCCTGCTAAGTGTGGCATATATGGCAAACTATCCTGGCAAAGTTAGGGGTTCCGATTAATATTGATCAGTCATTTTTGCAATGATTCAAAAATAAATTTGTTCTGGGAAGCAACAATAAGAAATCATAAAGAAAATCCTTCTAATTACCATAGCTGCTTCCCATAAAAATGCTATTATTCACACGGCACTTAAAGTTAAACTTTATAGATATCAGTAATTAAACATAGACTACTCAACTTTCCTAAGCGTTGGCTGCGAAGCATCACAACATCAGTAAACCATGGGATCAATTATGGCACGGAACAGCTTACTTTTTTTATTAGGCTAATTTTTTACGTGGTAGAGGCTTGCTGCAGCTAAATTAACTGTTTAGTTGTAGCACGAACGGGTCGGCTCGACCGGGGAAGGACCACGCTCTCACAGAATACCAGCGTCAAATAGCAGCTTAATGCTGCTGTGTTTCGTATGGTGAGTGTAGAGAACCAGAGATCCGTTTTACTGGAAAAGAGGCATTCCATCTTAGTCCTCAAGGCTGACAACGCATCTTCATTTTGATTCGCAAACGAGGATAGATGTAGATGTCTATGGGCCACCGCAACCACTTACCATCAGGTGGACTGTGTACTCCCTTGTCACCCTTTTCCTTTAAAAAAAAATTAAAAAGTTTTACAAATAAGCCTGCTGTTCACACTTTAATAATTTTCACCCGTAATAAACTTATAAACTAAATATTGATATAGATTTTACAAGTGTTTATTTAAATTTTAATTGATTCTAAGCTCCAGTACACAAGTTGATAAACTAGCTCTGAAATTAAGTTCTGCAATCTTCGCTATTAGAAGAATTAGACCTATGACTGATAAAGCAATAACTAAATTTGTCTATTTTGCTCACTTAAACAGTACCATGTTCTATAAATGTTACTGTGTGGGTTTGCAGCTTCGGTTAAATATCAATCAATCATTAACACAATATTGGAAACAATATTCATTTTGCAAAAGCAAGCGATACTTTTTACATATTCATACATTCACACACATCCTCGCGAGTCGCTACGCGATCTTTTCAAAGTGACTAATATTTTGACACTTATATTTGACACAATTGACATCTAATAAAACAGCAGACTGTCTGACAAATAACGGGTCAAGATAACTTGAGAGAGGTTCCTAATTTTACATTGGTGAGAATTAGAAAGTCTTTCGTGAGTAAATGCATAAAATTTTACAGTAAAATCTAAAATATCTTGCAAAATCAGACATAAAACTTCAAGTCATAGAGCGTATGACAATAAAATTGTAGGAGGTTTTCAGTATATTACTACAGTATTTTATTACATTCGTGTTTGCTATTTTACGCTGGTAATCTGTGAGAGTATAGTTACTTCCCCGTTGAGTTGACCTATTTATTCATCCTGATTCCATAATACGCCGATGTATAATCTTATTTTTTTTTCTGTTTAAAATTAACTGATGGCAAACGTTTTCTTTAGTTTTATTTAATTATATTATTTATATCTGGGTGCGACTTCAATTAGAGCGAGGACATGCAATCATCGTTAATGTAAATTTAAATACATACGTCTGCCAAGCCTTAAAAGGTAGGAATTAACAGAGGTTAATCTAGCGTGCTAGAATGCGTCTTACGCGCCTTTATCATTCTCACTAAGGTGCTTAGCTTCAGCCTCACCTTAAACAATTCCAATAATATGAAAACATTATTTGAAGTAAAAAAACATTTAATAAAAAGTAAAAACCGACTTCAAAATCAAAAGAATAAAATAATGAAAATATAATAGTCTGAAATCGTGTAAGTGTTAACTGGGTAGTGGCGGTTTTAGAATATTTACTATCCCATATCTTACCTTAGGCGTCGTAAGAGGTGATAGAAGTCATAGGCAGCAGCTTTCTGATTATAACTCAAAATAATATATCATATCATTTTTTACGTTACCTCTACACTAGGATTTCTCCTGTATCGTGGGCGCAGTTTACAAACATGACTTTCACAAAGACAAACATCCAGACCCGGAACAACTACTTGTAGGCCATAAAAATACTTGTTTCGTGCGGGATTCAAACACGCGGATCTTAGCGCTGTAACTCATTGCTAAGACACTGCGCCACGGAGCCGTCAAATGAAAAAAAAAATTAAAAACTGTGGTTGCAAACCCGACTGTCGCAACATGGCATAATCCCCCCTTTGAGATAATCTATGGAAGAGGCTTTTATAGTCCGTAATGGTAATGAAACTCCCAAAGTCGGTGATAAGACAAAATGTATCGATGAATTACATTCCCGATTTGAGACGCTATTAAATAGAAATTATTTTATCGTTAATAATTTTTGAAGAAATGTACGTATCGAATGTAAAACCTCCTCCTTGTTTAAATTCGGTTAACAAAGAATAATTGTTACGATTCTATTTTATATATGATCGACTTGTTCATAGCATTTACATTCTTATTGTTACAGTGACTAAAAAATAAAAGTAAGTTATGAACGAACCTTCAATACGCAAAGTACTTTTATGGACGATTTTATATATTTACAAATTTCTGATGCAAATTGATCTGGTATTTACATGTATGACAATCTCTTCTTAAACATAAGGAGTGGGCTTATAGCAAGTTGACCAACCTGAAAAGTTGGAGGTTAGATTTGTTATTAATAACAGGTTTATATTTCATCAGAAGAACATCTGATCCATTGTTAAGGTTTTGTAAACACGACAGCTGATTATGACGTCCCGGGTTCGAATCTGGGTCGAGCCAAAAAAACAGTAATTGAGTTTCTCCATCAGAAAATACTCTGTAACTGCCTGGAATCACTTTGACAGAAGGGTATGGCCTGCGATGCTGCCTCCTTTGGCTTCATAGTCAAAGGTGTTCGAACAAATCTTCGAAATGGCTGAACTGATCACAATGAAAGTTCACAAACTGATAGAAGAGTAATCTAGGCTTTAATATGGACAACTATAACGTTTTTTTTTATTTTAAGAAAATTAAGAGGTCAAAGACCCCTTAATTTTCTAAAAATTAAGTCTAAATAACGCCACATTATTAGATCCTACTGTCCGTCTGTCCGTCCTCGCTTAATCTCTGTGACCGTTAGCACTAGAAAGCTGAAATTTGGTACCAATATGTGTATCAACCACGCCGACAAAGTGGTAAAATAAAAATTGGAAAAAAATGTTTTATTAGGGTAACCCCCGAAAAAGAACCTAACGGAACTTGGCGTTCGATTAAGAAACAGAAGGGAGTAATCGAGGCTTCTCTCGATCCGGCCTCCTATAACGCCTACGTTGGGTTCGGGAACAACGTATGTGATCTCCGCAACGGAGTAACACACTAGGGCGATAACCTCTTTCTTTTTCAGCAAGTAGGTTCAGACGGGGATTACGGGTCTTCCGAAGTCGTCCCGGTCCCGACGCCTTAATTCTTCGATGTGGACTGTATAACTTTGAGGGATGAATTTCTTGGGAATAAAACAGCAATTATCTTCAAACCGTTCCGTGAGAGAGTAATCACTTTTCCCTATCACTTCCCTACACTTATTCTTGACTGCTGGTTTTTTCACTTTTCCCGAAGGATTTTCTTATTTTTCCGAACTATTTCCCCGAACGAATTACAAGCCAGTTTGTCGTCTGATTGCACCGAGATGCAATACAGGTATCGGGCCTCGGGGTAAACCCCATTGCCCGGACGATCCTCATGCCCCATTACTATGGGGCAGTCCTTTTCTTCACCTATTATTGTAGGTGGCTTCTTTTTGTAACCGGAATATCCGTGTATGGTATTATTTTTCCATAGTCGTTTACTCGACTATGGAAAATTGGGAGGTTGTCTGCTTGATGTTGTGTAGTATATGGTATGTAGTAGTTTTCCGTAGTTAACCTACTACGGAAAAGGAGAGGTTATCCGGTTGAAAGTCAAAGTTGGCCTTTCAGCGGTATTGTGGGTTGTTACTCGACTCTCTAATCACATATAGAGAGGAGTTCTCTTGGAAGAGGTCGCCCGTCCGGTGGCCGAGCGTGCAACGGCGCAAAGCCGTTGAGATGTTCGTGTGGCCCGTTGTCAGCACGGTCGAACAAGCCGCGCGCCATCCGGGCCACGAAGTTTGTGATGCTCTCGACTTTTAAGTCGGCTGCTATTACGTCGTTCCGGACGTAACGACCTGCTCCGACAATCGTCCTTAATGTCAGATTCTGCTGGGCCTGCAGTCGCCGCCTCTGGGTTGTGCTCAGGAGCGCGTACCAGGCCGGAGCAGCGTAGGTGGTAATAGTCCGGATATACATCTTGTATATCCGTCTCTTTGTCTTCAATGGTAGTTTGGATGCCAGGACCGGACGGAGCATCGCCCGCGCACATCTGGCTTTGCGGACGACGAAGTCGACGTGCGCAGTCATGCGCAGCGCCCGGTCGATCCGGCACCCAAGGTAAGTCACGGCCTTCTCATACGCTATCTCCTGGCCGTTGAGAGTCAATGGTGGTGGTAAGTTCCTAAGGCGACGAGTGAGCAGAGCGGTTGTCTTACCAACGTTGACAACCATCCTCCACTCATTTAGCCATGGTGGCAGCAGGTCCAGCAGACGCTGCATTTTGGCAGTGGCTATATGGGCTCTTCTGGACGAGGTGAAATAGGCGCTATCGTCCGCAGCGAATTACAATAAAACCCGTTCACTAAGCTACCCCCAGAGCTATACGCGAAAGTGAGCCGCGCCATTCGCGTGCCTGCGCAACTTAATAACATGAATTTGTACTATTACTCTCTCACGTTTCACTTAATTTCTTTATTCACATAAGTCATACATAAATACAAGTTATCTATTTAGATAGCACAAAACAATATCTACACTATGATATACATTATATTTTCGTATCACAAAAATCCTTTAATTTATTAAACAAAATATGCCTATTTTAATCACAAATTCAAAGTCCAAATTTCTTAAATATTTAACACAGAAAGTTAAAACAATGTTTCTCACTTGAATTTATGTTAACTAATTCAATAGTTTAATTCACATTTTCTCTATTTATTTCACTATTTAAAACACTTTTAAATTTCTTATACAAAACTATCATTATTTCACTTATACACAGGAATTTTCACATAAAAATAACACAGAATTCACCTTTTTAGCACGTACAATCAACCTGAAATGTTTTACAAGTCATTTTTACATAAATTGCTGAAATTACAAACATTTTAAATTTTTACATATTCGGCCTCCTAAGGGCGTGGCCAGCGTGCTTCCGTGAACTCACACTATATGAACAACTAACTTTGCACGGCTCTCGGCTATCAGAAAAAATGAAAGTCTGAAATACACCAATTTTAACAATATTAGGTAAATAAGTGCTTCTACATAATTTTCGAACTGTAGGAAACTATCTCTGATAGGATTCTTATCAGTTATCATGTTTCTTATCAGATAACAATACAAGTGAATGTTCTCATTAATCAATCATAACAAATAGGCATTTGTTTTCGTACAAAATATATCAAACTTATACAAGACAATACTTATGCAAATAATTTCCGTTAATTCTGTTTATGCACAGAGTGATCATCTCGACCGGGGAACAAATCCGATCTCTAACTTCACTTTAATATTCCTTTAAATTTACATCGTTGGAAAGACGATTTCAACCGGGGAACAAATCCGGTAACATAATTTATAACATAAAATTCCCTATATGAATTTATTGAAAGATATTACTTAGAAAACAGTAAACTAGTCCGGCCTGGGAGTCGAACTCAAGACCTTCATATCATTAATTCGACATTTCTTTAAGATTTAACTAAGCATTTTCTTATCAGAACATTTCTATTGGACAATGAGTCTTTGAAAAGTTATTCGTCATCGGTTGACTTAATAAACTGAAATATTCTTATAGGCGCGTCGCCAACAATCTCCCCCTCGTGCGTTAGCACCATCATTTTGGAGGCGTCGCGGGTACCAGGACTATTATTCTGGATGTAGGTCTCCTCAAGATACCTGTGCTAGTAATGACGTCAACCACTCTGGTGTGACCGTCTGGTCCCGGTAACGTTCTACTAATTTTGCCTTTCGGCCACGTATTTCGTGGCAACGAATGATCTATTATCAAAACAATATCGCCCTCTTTAGGTTCCATGAACTTTCCGTTATTACCTGTTCGAGGTATTAAGGTAGGCATGTATTCCTTCAGCCACCTTGTCCAAAAATGGTCGGCTAACCTCTGTGCAGCTTTCCAATTGAGTTGACCCGTCAGATGCTGCTCTAGAAATAATCCAGGTGGTCGATCACCACATGAGCGTCCCAGAAGAAAATGATTGGGTGTCAAACCCTCTTCAGGACTATCCATACTGAATGTTACCAGAGGCCTGGAATTTACTGTATGCTCTGCTTCTAAAAGTAGCGTATGTAGAACCTCCTCTCGTGGGCTCCTTTCTCTGAGCGTAGCGGTCAACGCAATTTTAATCGATCTTACTAACCTCTCCCAGGCGCCACCCATGTGCGGTGCTCCCGGAGGTATAAATTTCCATTTAATATATTTCTTAAATGACTCATTTTTCATGCTCTCATGGCATTCTTCGCATGCTTTCAATAATTCTTTATTCGCAGCTTTGAAATTTGTCCCGTTATCGCTGTATATAACGGCTGGTTTTCCTCTTCTGGCGATAAATCGCCTCAACGCCATTATCATTGACGCTGGTGTCAATGAGGCTGCTAATTCCAGATGTACTGCTCTGGTAGTCAGACACGCGAATAAAACACCCCAACGTTTTTCGTGTCGCCTTCCTATAGTCACACTCATAAGACCGAAATAATCCACAGCTGTGCATGTAAAAGGTGGTTCATGATGAGCTATTCTCTCCAAAGGAATATTTCCTTGTGGCACGTTCCGCGGTTTTGACCTGTATGTCCTGCACCACTGACAATGATGTGACACACTTCGTACTACATTACGTAACTTCAAGACATAAAATTTCTGGTTCACCTCATTCATCACCGTCTGGTGATTGGCATGTCCAATATGATGATGAACTTCTCTAATCATCATTTTAACGATTTCGTGTTTACCGTCCAATATGACAGGTTTTCTACTTTCCTCGGTCAAATTAGACTTGAAAGGTAAACGTCCATTTAAACGGAGTAAGTTATCTTCTCCTATTTTCATAGATAATTTACTTAAGCGTGAACTTCTTTCAACACTTTTGCCTGCTTTCAAGCATTTTATTTCCGAATAAAAACACTCGTCTTGAACGAACTTCCAAATTAATAATTCCGCTTTTTTCAAGAGCGCTATGTCCAACGCGCCATCGGGTCCTTTAACCGAATTTGCTAAAACTTTGTTGGAACACATAACCGACTTTTCGGCTGCGTCGTCGGGTCCTTTAACCGACTTTCTTAAACTCTTGAATTTTTCTACCGCTTGTAAGGTGCGTGTAGTTGCCCCAAGGAATTTCTTAAAGCTGCTAAATCGTCCGTAGTCGGGTAGACTTAACGGTTCTTGCTTTCTTAACGCATTTACGCCCTTTGGCGATTTTTCTTCACCTGTTTCTAAGCTTTTTATGGTGTCCACTTGTTTGGGCCATAAATCAGAACTTTTCCTGAGGAATTCAGGTCCTTGAAACCAGCGATGACTTACATCGAAGGTGGAAGGAAAATTTAACAGGCGACTTTCAACCTGCGCTCTATTCGACGGCAAGCACTCATTGTCTGTGCGCCATAACAAAGCAGTCTCGTACCTATTATTAGGTATACGACGTACCGTTTTGTTCAAAATACTTAAGGCTCGTTCTTCTGGGTCGTTCGCGGGCTTTCTAGCCGACACTCCCAGAGATTCCAAACTAAAATAATCCTTGATCAACTTATCCATATCTTCCTCCTTCTTGGTGGAAATGTGGTTAACGATCTTGATTGGTTTAATACCACCCAATATGTAACCATGTAAAACCCATCCAAGTTTGGTGAGCGATGCAACAGGTAGGTTCTTACCTCCTGAAATTAATTCACGAGTAACTATGAGATGCCAATTATCCTGACCAATTAATATGGTAGGTTTGGACCTCTCATACATCAACTCATCCTTAATCGGTGTCAAATGAGAACACCGTTGCAATAATTCTCGGCTTACCGACTGAGGAGAAAGGTTAAGTGACTTAATTGTTTGTACACCTATCTCTTCCAAGTCGCTCGAGTAAATGCCTTTTATCTTAACGTTTAAGCGATACGAACTGTCGTCGTTAATTCGCTTACCTCCCACGGCTTCGATACGTAATCCCTCTTTACGTCCGCGAGGCGCTAATTTCTGAGCCATCCACTCCTCTATGAGTGTCATGGTCGATCCCTCATCCAGAAGAGCTTTTGTCTTGACCTTTCCTCTAGGTCCATACAACTCGACCGGTATAATCTTTAAGTATGCACATGCCAGTGCATTCACTGTACTAACAGTTGTAATCTGAGCATCTTTACCCCCCTCGTCCCCTTGTGGCGAGGTATTTTCATTGGGGTATCGGTGTAGCATTCGATGATGTGACATTCTACATCCCTCTACACCACATTTTTTCGCTTTGCACTCTAACCTCCTATGGTTAGGTGACAAACATTAGAAACATACTTTCGCTTTTTTGACTGCTTACCATTTCTTGCGAATATTCATGTCCTTAAACTTGTAACAACTCACTATAGAGTGCTCCTTGTTGCATATAACACACTTATGTGTTACCCGACTTACAGGCTTGTCCTGAGTTGTCATAACCACTTGTCGGTTGTGCCCTTTATTATTTCGGCGTTCTAGACGCTCGCTCGAATTACTTCGGCGCATATAGCGCTCGCTCACGGCACAGCTGCGTACACCTCCCTTTGCAGTGTGTACAGTTTGCTTCCTGAATTCAGGACGCTTCCTTTTTTCAGGCGCATTTTCATTGTTTAAGGACGTTCCAAATTGTTCACTCAATAAATTTAAAAACTTGGCCATCTTCTGTAACTCTGGCTCCAAAGGATACTGAGCTCGATATTCAAACCATTTAAATTTAATCATAGTTCCGAGTTTCTCCACTATGCGGCTCACTAACTCCGGTGAGTATAAATACTGTGGTTGATCCAACGCTTGTATCGTGGCAACCACGTTCGTAATATGACTTGCAAAATATCCTATATTCCGGCAATCTTCTGCCAATCTTGGCATACGCTTTACATTCTCGATTTCGGCTAGAATGAGCATCTCAACCCTACCGAATCTTCTTTCGAGAGCGTTCATTATTTCTTCCGGTTCACACAAAGTAAATAACAGCGACTTTACCGCCTCTTTAGCGGTGCCCTTTAATGCCCTCCTAAGGCGTGCAACATTTTGCACCCCTGAAAATTGGCTTCTCGTGTCTTCAAACACCGTTTTGAAAATTATCCATTCACCTGGGTCTCCATCGAACATCGGTAACTCCTGGAGGAAATGAAGCTGGGAAGACTTATCTTTACCCGCTATTTTTATTGCACTCACAATCGCTTCGGTCAATTCTGACACCTCACTCGCGTGTGTTTTCTGTGCATTTCCTTGGTTGCGCTTGATCTCCGCCCCTTTGCGGCGTGATCCTTTACACGCTTCCTTATCAGTAATATCGGGTTGTGCTACACTAACCGGCGCGCTCATTATGGTCTGCTGAACCCAACTCCTTACGAAAGGTTCCACCTGAGTATTCCGCTCTTCATCATCCTCACTCGAGTCGATCTCCTCTTCTCGGTTGAGTCGTGCCAACTCCAATTGAGACTTGGCCAAGGCAGCAGCTGCCTGTGCTCGTTCGAGCTCTGAGCGTTCGAATTTAATCCGCGCCTCTAATTCGGCTTTCAGCCTCGCCGATCGCGATGACCTACTACCTCTCTGTGACCCTTTATCACTAGTGTGCCCGATTACTGTCCTTGACGATGCCGCTTCTTCGGTCCTTTGACCTAATTTTTCGACCACCGTTTCACTCCTGGATATAACGGATTGTTGTGCGGTGCTGGCCTGCGTACCACTGGTGTCCGTCCTGTTGCTTGTCGTTGCCACGGGCGTCCTTGAGTCCCACGTGCATGTGGACGTGTCGGTGGTGGCTCCACTTGAAGGAGTTGCTCCATTTGACGCAGTAGCTGTGGTCGCTCCAGATGGTTCCGCTTCTTTAGCTTTTCTTGAGAGCCCTGTCCTTGTCCTGCTCCCTTCGCTTCTCCCTGTCTGGTCTTGTGCCTTCTTCATCTTGCAGGAAGGTGATTGTTGGCCTACGGTCCCTAACTGTCCCTACGGTCCCTACAACCCCTTACCTACAACCCTTCTACACCCCAACCTAACACCACTACCCCTCCCCCCCTTTATCTCCCAACCCTACAACCCTACTACCACCCTAACAGCCCTATCAGCCCTATCAATCCTGGACGGGCCTACCGAGGTGAGCCGTCCAGGGATGGAGTCGTGCAGGAATGGAATGGAGGAAAGGTTTAGGAACTGTCCCGCCAAGGAATATGACGAAACAGTCGAGCGGTAGTGCAAGCGCAGTCTCGCTCGAGAGAACTGCTCCACCCGAAGGTGTTGTGCCAGAGCCCGACCGTTTGGCACCGTTAGGTGGTCGGGATGTATGCTGTGCTCGCCGCCCAGTTGCCGGTGACGCCTCGTCCGAGCGCCCTCCTCCGGCCGCGATGCAGTCAGATGCCCGCGCGCACCCTCGCCTGGCAGCAGCAGCCGTGGATGCTTCTTCTTGCACCCTGATGACCCGACAGGAAAATGCCGGACACGGTCGTCCGACAGGAAATGCCAAGCACGCTTGCCCGACAGGAAAAATGCCAAGCCCTGCTTGGCCACGATGAGTGCCTTCACAAGACACCTGCGCCCGGCTGCGATACGTGCCCCATGCGAGCACACGCCCCAGGCCGCAATCCCGGTTTTCTTTCTTCCGGTAGTTCCAGGTCCAGTCCTTCAGTGCTGACGTCCTGGTCTTCTGGCCTTTGGTCCTATTGCTTCAGCTCAAACCTCCGGCTTCCTTCGGTTGCTGATCTTCACTCGGCTCCGAAGGTCTTCTTTTTCCACAACCAGCAGTCCACAGCTGGTTCCTTGATGCAGCTGGCGGGGTTCGGGTGGTCCTTTTAATCCGGCTCCGAAGGTCCAATTGAAAAAGAACCTAACGGAACTTGACGTTCGATTAAGAAACAGAAGGGAGTAATCGAGGCTTCTCTCGATCCGGCCTCCTATAACGCCTACGTTGGGTTCGGGAACAACGTATGTGATCTCCGCAACGGAGTAACACACTAGGGCGATAACCTCTTTCTTTTTCAGCAAGTAGGTTCAGACGGGGATTACGGGTCTTCCGAAGTCGTCCCGGTCCCGACGCCTTAATTCTTCGATGTGGACTGTATAACTTTGAGGGATGAATTTCTTGGGAATAAAACAGCAATTATCTTCAAACCGTTCCGTGAGAGAGTAATCACTTTTCCCTACACTTATTCTTGACTGCTGGTTTTTTCACTTTTCCCGAAGGATTTTCTTATTTTTCCGAACTATTTCCCCGAACGAATTGCAATAAAACCCGTTCACTAAGCTACCCCCAGAGCTATACGCGAAAGTGAGCCGCGCCATTCGCGTGCCTGCGCAACTTAATAACATGAATTTGTACTATTACTCTCTCACGTTTCACTTAATTTCTTTATTCACATAAGTCATACATAAATACATAGTTATCTATTTAGATAGCACAAAACAATATCTACACTATGATATACATTATATTTTCGTATCACAAAAATCCTTTAATTTATTAAACAAAATATGCCTATTTTAATCACAAATTCAAAGTCCAAATTTCTTAAATATTTAACACAGAAAGTTAAAACAATGTTTCTCACTTGAATTTATGTTAACTAATTCAATAGTTTAATTCACATTTTCTCTATTTATTTCACTATTTAAAACACTTTTAAATTTCTTATACAAAACTATCATTATTTCACTTATACACAGGAATTTTCACATAAAAATAACACAGAATTCACCTTTTTAGCACGTACAATCAACCTGAAATGTTTTACAAGTCATTTTTACATAAATTGCTGAAATTACAAACATTTAAAATTTTTACATATTCGGCCTCCTAAGGGCGTGGCCAGCGTGCTTCCGTGAACTCACACTATATGAACAACTAACTTTGCACGGCTCTCGGCTATCAGAAAAAATGAAAGTCTGAAATACACCAATTTTAACAATATTAGGTAAATAAGTGCTTCTACATAATTTTCGAACTGTAGGAAACTATCTCTGATAGGATTCTTATCAGTTATCATGTTTCTTATCAGATAACAATACAAGTGAATGTTCTCATTAATCAATCATAACAAATAGGCATTTGTTTTCGTACAAAATATATCAAACTTATACAAGACAATACTTATGCAAATAATTTCCGTTAATTCTGTTTATGCACAGAGTGATCATCTCGACCGGGGAACAAATCCGATCTCTAACTTCACTTTAATATTCCTTTAAATTTACATCGTTGGAAAGACGATTTCAACCGGGGAACAAATCCGGTAACATAATTTATAACATAAAATTCCCTATATGAATTTATTGAAAGATATTACTTAGAAAACAGTAAACTAGTCCGGCCTGGGAGTCGAACTCAAGACCTTCATATCATTAATTCGACATTTCTTTAAGATTTAACTAAGCATTTTCTTATCAGAACATTTCTATTGGACAATGAGTCTTTGAAAAGTTATTCGTCATCGGTTGACTTAATAAACTGAAATATTCTTATAGGCGCGTCGCCAACACCCCCATATATGTAAAGTGGGAAGTGATTTTTTTTTTAATTTCAACCGTAACGTGTGATATATTGTTGGAAAGGTATTTAAAAATGAATAGGGGTTTACTAAAATCATTTTTGATAATGTCAATAATTTCGGAAATAATCGCTCCAAAAGTAAAAAACAATGTGTGTCCCCCCCCCCCTCTAACTTTTGAACCATAAGTTTAGAAAATATGAAAAAAATCTGAAAAGTAGAACTTTATAAGGACTTTCTAGGAAAATCATTTTGAACTTGGATGGAAAAACAGTACCCACTACCGGGAGCAGTTGCACGAGCGCGGAGCGCTGCTGGAGCGCGAACATAATGGATACCCACCTTTAAACTCATAAGTGGGAACACTTATTGTGACGGACGGGAAACTACGGAACCCTACACTAAGCGTGGCCCGACACGCTCTTGGCCGGTTTTTTGTAAATATCTCATTTCCTATGGGTTTTTTTTTGCTATTTGTATTTATTATCAATATTGTAGAATACAAAATTCTCTACAAATTTTGTTTACAATTTTTTAAACGGTGAACCGTTTTCAGGATAGAGGGCGGAGAGCGCGCGGTCACAGCATCACTTCAGGTCAACCGGTGCCTCCGGTCGAAAACGCGCCATATATGTAAAGTTGATGAACTATCGATAAATCAATGATTGTAAATATTTGTCAATTTTTATTAACTATTATATTATAGTTTATTATTTTTTTCCTAACCTATCCACTTTTTATTCAGTATTAATTTATTTAACAACACTTACCTGCCCATGTAATTGCAGAATTGTTAATGAAAATATAGGAAAATTATATTAGAATTATAATCTAATTAATTATAATAACTTCTTACATGATGAAAAAAAAACAAATAAATTATGAATTAATCCTTTTATTAAAAATAACATTCAATACATTTATTTTTATTAAAAGTAAAAACATGGAATAAGTGGTACAAAAACTACAATTTATAAGTAATTTTAATCATTTTCTTCCTCTTCATCGTCGCCTTCCGGCTGCTGGTAAATTTCAAACTGGTCTTCATTATCGTCTTCAACGACATTTGTCTCAAGTTCTTCGATGATTTCGGGGTCAAAGGTTCCGTCTTCGTTAATGTCGCACTGATATGGTAGAGCATTGAGACAAGCTTGCCCATTATATTGGCCACAAGCTAAAGAGCATTGCAAGCCCGCTTTCCTGCATCCGCATTGCGAACCACAACCACTCTTGCAGATGCAAAAAATTTTATTCGGCAAATCTTCTGGAGCAGGTGGTAAAATTGTCATGATAGGCTCCAGAAAATCGTTTCGCATTGCCCAACCCCATACCTGGGTTTCCAAATCATGCCCTAACCAAGTTTGAACTTGATAATATACACGATTGAAATGTTGATGAGCAGCTGCAGGCATCCAACAATCCAAGTAGGTATCCATCCAAGTAGGTATCCAAAAAAAAGCAATCCAAGTAGGTATCCAACCTTTATAACTTCATCTTTCTCTCTCCCTCTATCTTGATCTTCCCTTCATCTTACGTGTTCGTTCATTTCCTTTGCGAATCAATTTTATTCAAAAAATATGGGCAATAATCGACATATGTATGTAACGGCTGCTAATTTACTACCCTGTACCATCCCGTGGGTGTTCTAAGTGGCAGCAGAGGAATATGAAACAGGAAATGGGCAGCAGCATTTTCCTGATAAAAACTGAAAATAATAAAAATACTGCGTTTGGCAAACCACCTGCCAAGCGTGGCAACTATGGCAAATGTCTCTCTTCCCTATGAGATAATCTAAAAGGATGGTCTATATACTGCTGTGGCTCTAAATACAGTGTGGGTGGGATAGGCCTCAAAAACGAGTGAATGATGAGCCGTTCTCAAACCGGGCTAAAAACCACAGTCGGTTTCACCTAAGACGAAACTCGGCTTTTATCTTATCTATTAATTTCTTATGATGGCAGCACAAGAGAATCCATCACCCATTTCGACCCGTTGGTTCCGAAGGAGTAACTAGCCCTAGAAACTTCCAATAGATGGCGGTATAAACATGTCGTTATTGCTAGACCTAAGATATCTAGAAGAGGGGTGCACCACTAAAGCCCTGTGACGTCTAGCACTGCCATTGCAGTGGCGATTGATAATCTGTTTGTATATTGTGGCGATTAAGACAAAACCTCCCAACAAGAGAGGTCTATGTCCAGCGTAGGAATTCACCAAGCTGATGAAGAATATGAAGATGTAAATGTAAGTAAAAATTCCAACATATGTAAATCTTTAGCGCCTCGTCTCTGAAAAGTTGGAGAGCATCACGAATATGTGAGATTAACACGTGAAGAAACTTGATTACACTGGTATATATTTCCCCTTGTACATAATTTAAATATATTATTTAATATGAATAATTAAGAATCACTTTCTTTATTATTTGCACCTGTTACTTATTATACATGAATGCAAAATCTTCCACTCATTCATTTAACATTCATTTCAGGCGTGAGAACAAGTTGAAAGGTTTATTGATTTTCGTCTTCCATTATGAATAAAACATTTCTAGTGATTTCTTACATTCAAATTACATCTGCAAAGACAAATAAATCTTTTTTGCATAAAATATGGCTTTGAACCTGAATGTTTAGTTGTTATATTGCATAAATTGAATTTATTATTTTATTAGAATAGTTTTTATAATGATAAAATAGCTTTAGGTTAAAAATCCATGACTATGTTGTAATTATACAATATTATGATTACGGTCTAATGCCCCGGCTACACGCTCCGTCTTGCCTGTGAGCATGCCTGCACAAACCGGTTTGCACAGGTAAGCGCGTGCGTGTGGACGGTAAGACGGTGTCTCGCGCAGGCGACCTGTGTAATCGTTGCCGTGCTGAAGATTGGACTGCGCGGGATTGGTTTGCACGGTTTTGCCTGCGAGCTTACTTGAGCGTGTGGCCGGTTATTCAAGCCGCACTTCAGTCCATCTATATTCTTGTTGACGACGCATGTTATGTTATAAAATCTTAAAAAGAGAAATGTACGTAATTATTCTAGAGATTTTTAACTGAATTCGTAGAATTGTACAAATCGTTGCCGGCATTGTGGAAAATTAAAAGTGAGGAATATTCCGACAGGAACAAAAAAAATGAAGCTTATCATTTATTATTTGAAGAACTAAATTCTTATTTGTTGCTTTTTTACAAGTAAACAATAATATAAGGCTCCATTTAAAAAAAAACCTCTTCTGGCCACATCGTGACGTGACTAGCTCTCAAAACACTTTGAGGTTTGCACAGTCCAGTTTGCACAGTCCAGTTTACACAAACTTACCTGCATAAGCCGTTGTACAGTCATGACTGCACAGGCCTGGACTGTGCAGGCAAGACGGAGTGTGTAGCCGGGGCATAAGACAAATCCACTGCTGAGCGTAAGTGTCACAAATCGTGGCCCTGAATCGCCACTGACTGAGCATCTATTGACAGATTGCATGATTTATCAAACACATAAAGCGGCCAACAATATGTCTACCCCATCTATAATATCTTAGTGGATTTTAATAAATTTTTTTTTACTTGACAGCCTCCTGCCACTCATATACCGCTGCCCATATCCTGCTATGTTTCCTTTTCTTGTCTATTACCACTTCCACGTATCGATATAGGGTAGAGCATCTTCTCTTCATCTTACATAACCTTAAATAAAGAATCCCTTATAATTAATTTTATTATTTAGTTATTTTTGCGACAACACAAACAATTCACCAATAAAAATATATTTATGATGACACAAAATGGAAATATTTTTTTTATAGAATAAGGGTTACAAATGTGCACATAGTCCATCCGACGGTAAATGGATGCTGTGGCCCATACACTACATAATGCCGATGCGTTGTCAACCCTCAGGACTAAGATGGAATGCCTCGTTTTTAGTAAAACGGTCTCCATTTTGAAACATAGCACAGCATAAGCTATTTTACGCTGGTATTCTCCGAGAGCGTGGTCCTACCCCGATCGAGCCATTCGTGCTGCAATAATAATGCAGGTGCAGCATGGCTGTACCTCGTTAAAAACAAAAACGGTGTATAAACAAAATTATTAAAACTTTTATTGTTTTCTCATAAATTTTTTGTCGTTGATAATTTTTGTTCTTTTATTTAAATCCATTTCTTTGATAATTAAAAAACTATCACACATCCCACGCCTACGCACGACTTATCAAAATGTAAAATATTGAGTTCATGATTAAGGATCAAAATGCAAATGCTTTGTCACTTATGAGAACATAGATGTAAAAATATCTTGTAACCAGTTAAAAGGGATCACTCTAAATATCAGACAAGTTCTTCGCTACAAAACTTAGCTCTATGCTTACCGCTTAACTCAACGCTTTAAAATTGATTTAACAATAACATCTGCAAATTGATAAAAAAAGTGTTAACTTTTGAGTAAATAACTAAAAATAATATTTCTAAATGATGTAACTTCATACATTCAGAAACATATGACGCTTTTACCAAAAAATCCCAGAAATGAAAAAAATTTGTCATAAAACAAGTTTAAATGTTTTATTAAAGAAAAATTGTACAAAAGGGTTATTGTAATATCAAAGAATACATAAATGAAAATATACCCTGGTAAATTAAATTAAAATTGGTATCATTTATACTGTTATCAGACGTATATATTGATAGTTATTACTTATTATTTATACGTACTACTTATATATTATGTATATTGATATGTATATATATATGTATGCATATATGTATATGTTTGTATATATAATTAGGAGATATTTCTACAGTGACTGCCTCGTTGGTCTAGTGGTTGTAGTAGTGCGACTGCTGATCATGAGGACCTGGGTTCAAATCCCAGGTCGGGCCCAAAAATCAATTATTGAGTTTTTCTGTGAAGAAATTCTCAGTAGAGCTGCCCGGAGTCAGGAAGTTGGCGGTGTCTCACACCCGTGCCTCGGAAAGCACGTAAAGCTGTTGGTCCTGCGCCTGATCTATCTCCAGTTAACCGTCCTATCGGACTACGAGAGTGAGGGAATAGAGAGTGCACCTGTGCTTGCGCAGTGTATGCGCACTTGGGCGCTACAATCCTGTCCTGCGCCGATGGCTAGCCTCCGTTGAGGCAGGCCGCCGTGACCGAAATTCGGTCTGGAGGATTATTATTTCTACAGTTTATTTATTTCGTATATCAGTTAAATGTACATATTACGTAGTTAATTATCATTTTTATTTTATTTCTATTCTATAGTGCCACAGCCACCATGCCACCGTGCTGGTTCTGTAAATATTCATTGAAATATTAAAACTAAAATTTAACAAAGTAAATTATTGTTAAGAGAAACATGTTTAAAAAAAGTCCCGCTGGGTTTCTTTCTGGTTTTTTTTTCGGGATGTTTTTTGCCATACCAGTGGTAAATAAAAAAATGACTTTCTATAAGTTTAATGCAATAATCTATATTGAATAAAAATCATTCATTTCTTTTCATTTATATCATATATTCATTAAGGTTGATATTAACATACACAAACGGAGGTTAATAATAAACTAACAACCTTGTATATTTAAAAGGTATCAGTATATCAGCAGTTATTATGTAATAAATTTATAAACGAAAAAGAGCTGAGAGACTCGCGACGTTGATGCTATAAGTTATAAGACTCTCATTAAAGACTCGTCTGCCGTCAATCATGGACCACAACTCAGGGCCGACAGCATCACGACGCGTTGGTGCAACGAGTTTAATTCAATTCTGTACCTATATTTAGTTTTATAATTTAGGTCTAAAATTATAATTTAGTGATATTTATTTAAAAACGAATAGCCGTTCGTTTAATTCGTTCGTAAATCTTGTACGTGTTTTATTTAACTTTGTAATAAATAAATTAATAAACTTGATTGGTTGTTATCAAAGGAAAAAGGCTTTTTTTAATCTAGCAAATGTTCACGACTTCGCTAAAAGATATTATAATCGTAATAATCCTTTTGATTAATTCTATAATTCTTTTAATGGAATTACGGTGATGTTTTAACTTTGGACCGAAAATTTTAGCAATTTCAATATTGTTAAATCGGGAACCGTAATGATCTTTTAAGTTCTTTTTAATGCAGCGATAACAGTCATTACACAATACATCGTCATTAACTAATATAATTTTACAAATGAAAATGGAACACATAGGTTCGAATTAAAACTTAATTCACTCATGATCCATTCTAACCATTACTGGTGAACGTAGGCCACCCTCGTAGATTGCCTTATAGGATAAACCGATAAAATAGAATTTGCCATAGTTGCCACACTTACCAGGCGGATTGACAACTAGTGTTTTTTATGGTTTTGAGTTGTTATCGAGAAAATACTGCTACCAATTTGCTGTCCTCTGTCACCTTTTACGACATGGTAATGGATATTCTTACACGTTCAGAATTCATGATCACCCTAAATAAGCTAATTACATGATAATTTATTTTAACCAAACAACCAAAACTAAAAATACTTACTGAATAAACGTTCTGGCAAGTGATTTAATGACAGCATTAAACTCATTGTGTAGTAGTTCAATTAGCTGTTCGAACGTTTCATCTATAACTACCAAAGTTGTTAAAGCTCCTTTCTACCTAGGGATCGAGTCTGAGTCCCAGTCTTTTTAAACAGAATTAAAGGTAATAAACGAGCATATAGTCCGCTTGACTATAAGTGAATGTTGTAGCCCATAGACATCTTCATTTATCATTTATTAAGGATCAAGATAGAGATGCGTTGTCGGGAGAAGTCCGCATGGTTTAATCATATCGTAAATTGCGAGATTTATGATCCCTCGTACTAGTGACGGGGAGCATCATCGAAGGTGCAAACATCTGATTTGGGATAGCTTATCTTTTTTTTATATATAGAAGAGGGGCAAACGAGCATGCGGCTCACCTGATGTTAAGTGACTACCGCCGCCCATGATCAACCGCAACACCAGGGGAATTACAGGTGCGTTGCCGGCCCTTTAGAAAGGGGTAGGCTCTTTTCTTGTAGGTCCCCAGGTCGTATCGAGACAATTGTGGCAAATGCTTCCTACATTTGGAAAGGTCAGAAAGTCTAGAAGGAGAATTAAATAAATCAACGCTACTCCAACGCGAATTAGTGGATTTCAATTGATTTTCGTTTTCTCATAATAGTTTTTGCACTCACAAAATTTACGGCGTCAGGTCTTATCTGCTTTTCTTCTCATATAAATAGAAGTACATAAATAATTCTTAATTTAGACTACATTTTATGTGCCTAGATATGGATAATTAGTCCGCGATGCAGTCGTGGACGCATTTTTATTGATGCACACCTACATTTTGATCCGATATATTCGCAAACATCCTGGCGTGTTTGGACATGTAATTTGATCTTATATATCTTAAATATCCATTAGATTCAAAGACGCAATTAGTGATATAATTTTGTAGTGTTTAAGTACTGAGTAAAAGGGGTATTTTTAAAAGTTTTATTAACATTACACGATTTGTTAGTCTCAGCTTTAATAGCAGCGAAATAATAACATTTGCTGTTTCTGTGTCAAAGACCTTCACAATTACGAGTAAGTGAGTTGTTTTTAGTTAAGTTTTAATTACTTCCAGTAAAAGATAAAAAAGTAATTTTACGAATCCAGTCGTTGATCTCGTTTCTAATAGGGATTAAAAGTTTTATAGTTTTTTTTTCTTTTCACTAGGTTTTTCACTAGGTTGTTCACTAGGTTCTATAGGTTTTTCATTAAAATAAAATATGAATATAAAAACCATTTACTTAGTAACCTATTTAATATTGATTGATATAAAATGAGTCATATTCAGAAACAGAAACAACCAGAAGACTTTAGGAAATCATAAAAATTTGCTTTTCTATACGCCTACAGAGTACATTGTTAATAATGGTCTATGAATCAACACGTTCATGCGTGAATTTTCTTTTCAAAATGTTTTTGAAATTATGAAGTATCCTATCTATTGAAATAATTGTAATGTAAATTATTAAAAAAACGAGTAATTATTGTAAAGGTTTCACGCGTGTATGAATCAACACGTATAGGCCATTTTTATAGTGTGTTTCTATTGACCGCTATTGACCTAATTATAAACTCAAAATCTGAAAGTGTTTTGACATTTGTAGAATTCTCAGAAGTGTCCGTAGTTTGAATGTAGTTCTACCTCCAGGCTGAGCAGAGAAGATATTGTGGGTGCAAAGTGCAACTGAGTTAAAATATCTTTTAGTAGTCATATACATTACACTACATTGCATTACATGTTATAAACATAATTATACATATATATATATATATATATATATATATATATATATATATATATATATATATATATATATATATATACAAGATAAATAAGTATATATTATGTCGCCAATGAATTTCAATTTCTCTACTGATTTTTATTCAATATGTTACGTATAATGTTATTAGATAATACACTGTAATAGGGACCACGACCTGACTTCGCAAGGATAAGATCCCCATTAATGTGGCCTTATTCATATTTACGACAATCATCAAAGGCTACTATTTATTAATTTATATCAACTATTATGCACAAAAAATAAAATCGTACATATATGGCGGATTTAGTGCCTTAAAGCATTCTTCGATTTCTCGAAAAAAAAGCAGGCATTGCTTTCTATCTTTCTATATGTTTTACTACAATACACATTCCAAAGATTAGCTGTACAAACAGACAAAATTTTTAGTTTTAGTTATTTCGATATTACAGACAGACAATTCTCTATCGTATGTATAGAGATTACACAAAACAATAAAATACATTTATTTCATGACGTATAAACATTACCGTATAGTTTTATTACAAAAAAAAATTTCAAAAGTATAAAAAATCATTCTAATTTACTATATTAAGCTTAAATGTGCAAGTCTGTATAACTCTCATTTCCTATACTCCAATACGGTTCGTGTTTTAAAAAGCTTTTACATAATATAAGGTTTAAGACTGTTGTTGACAGGCCTAATTTTTATACACATATAAATAAAAGTCTCTTTATTGCTTTTACTTTTGTATTGTATTCCAAATATTATGTTGTAATTATAAGATAAAAATGTTATTCGTTTTGCTTCGTTTTGATGATTAGGAAGATGAATGATGATGATAAAATTAGGTCACTATAAAGAGAACCAAATTTTAATATATCTTCATTTTCTTCTTTACCAATCCTACCTTCCATTCTAGCAACATCTTTTACCAGAAAAACTTTGTTTATGTATGTGACCACATAGAGACCAATTCAGGAATTCGCGTAAGGAATTACTAATGATTTAGATTTACTATTGTAAAACATTAAAGTCACGCAGTCTATCAACAAGATCTCAGGAAGTACCTTAAAAATGAAGTTAATGTGATGACAGGTATTTAGTAAAGAATTTGTAAAGCTTATTTTACTAAGTAATGACACATAAAGTGCTAATGATAAAAGAAACAAATATTTAAACTGTGGTCCCTCGGTTCACACAATTTTTTTTTTATAAATTTGTGAGATTTTTCATAATTAAACTATTTAAATCGTACCTTTTTCAGTTAAGGTTTTAGTAACATTAAAGGTAACATTAAAGTCACGCAGTCTATCAACAAGATCTCAGGAAGTACCTTAAAAATGAAGTTAATGTGATGACAGGTATTTGGGAAAAGAATTTGTAAAGCTTATTTTACTAAGTAATGACACATAAAGTGCTAATGATAAAAGAAACAAATATTTAAACTGTGGTCCCTCGGTTCACACAATTTTTTTTATAAATTTGTGAGATTTTTCATAATTAAACTATTTAAATCGTACCTTTTTCAGTTAAGGTTTTAGTAGGAGTCTTAAAGGATTTTGTACTAAATATAGGCGCGACTTAAAGATAGCTACCGTTAAAAGTAGTTCCTCGTTCCACACGTCTCCAGACGTATGCTAACTGTTTCACGAAAGAAATATAAGAAGGCGTAGTATTCTTACATTTAGTAAAAGTTTTCTACTAAATAATAGAAAACTTTGAATGTATTTGATTTTTTAACTAACATAATCACATTATTTCACACAATACTTTTGATGTGAATCATCTATAACAGCGGGTCAGACCAACTGTTGGTCATCAACACGCTATATGATAGAATTAAAAGAATTGTCTCAATTAAAAAAAAACTCGTTGATTTTTAATTTTTGTAATTTATGCTTAATATTTTATTTTTCACTAAGTCATTTTTATTTCTTGTCGTAAACTATCTTTTTATTACCTTCGTATTAAAGCTTTAAATTCTTTAATTTACAGATGCTTGTTGTAATTCTGCATGAATTAAAAAACTTTCTGTTTCGTGTCATCCTAATTCCTCGTCTTTGTATTTAATATAAATATTATTTATCCATAAATCTTTTTAAATTCTAGTTTATATTTCTACCAAACTCACGAACGAACGAAAAGATCTTTCATTTATTGGTGGTTAAATATTGAATTATAATCAAAATATTACGAGTTTTAAACACAATACACGAATTTTTAATCGTTAGCCAAACATAGCCTAAAAATTAAATGGGCAGTTGAGTGTAACTTTTTTCCTCGCAGAAAATGGAAATAGTTTGTCGTGCGTTTGTTTATGCAATATTTTCGTTTTGCCTCTCCAAAGATAGTGTTTCTGTATTCCAATAAATCGATCGAATAGATTCGTGATATAAATAAATTTATTCGTTAGGTGCTTTTTTATTAGCTTTTGCCCGTGGATTGAAAATTGGCCGTTAGGTGTATAAACCATAAACACTTTAATACCTAAAAACGCAAAACGTAAAATTTTATGTTAATATTAAAACGTTTGTGTCTCTGATAAATTAAGGGCTAGATAATTTACACAAGCAAACAAGTTTGTACGTGGTAGCCACGCTGCAGATATATTACAGCTATATTACTGGTATAGTTGTAGCACGAATGGGTCGGCTCAACCGGGGAAGGACAATGCTCTCAAAGAATACCAGCGTCAGCTTAAAGCTGCTGTGTTTCGTTAGGTGAGTGTAGAGTACCGGAGACCCTTTTTACTGGAAACGAGGCATTCCACCTTTGATCTCATGGGCATTTTGATTCATTATCGAGGATAGATGAAGATGTCGATGGGTCACAGAAACCACTTACCGTCAGGTGGACTGTGTGCTCTTTTCCCACCCTTATACTATTACACAAAATGTTTTGTGACACATTGAAATTATTCCGGATACTCCATATTCATGTAGCTTTTAAAAATAGGTTTTATGCATTAAAGGTTTGTACCTCGGGCACTGACAGTATTGAAAGAAAGCAACTCCTTATCACTGTAATTTAGGTATAAGGTTCAGCAACGAACCCAAAATGATGTTACGAAAACTACATATTTTTATTTATTTATTTATTTATTAAAGCCTTTATTTCCCAAAGAAGAGAATTACATAGAATTAAATATATTACAAAATTTCATGTTATTTATTTGGGTACCCATTTGCGGGTGAAGGCCTCCTCCATCTTTTGCCATTTTTGTTTATCTTGTGCGAGTCTCATCCAGGTGTGTCCAGCTGTGGCCACAATGTCATCACACCACCTACGCCTGGGTCTACCGCGTGTCCGTGGCACTTCGCGCGGGTACCATTGGAGGACTCTCTCACTCCAACGCCCATCTGTAGCTCTTGCAACTTGGCCTGCCCATCTCCATTTTAATTTACATGCTAACTCTGCAGCATCTATAACTTTTGTGGTTTTTCTTATTTCTTTATTTTTTTGTTTATCTCGTAATTTAAGACCTAACATGTTCCTCTCTGTTGCACGCTGAAAGACCTGAAGTTTGTTTATTATTGTTTTTACGAAACTACATATACACAATAAAAAAACCTATTTATTTTAACATTTAACACGGTGAGTACATTGCATTGACCATCAACTGTCAACAGATAAAAGGTAGTGGTTACATACTCTTTGTCAACAGTCTTTCACGCCTTCACAATTTAAAAACAAAAACAACCAAGGCACGAGGGATGGCAGACTATGGTACCTATAGCTCCTATTACGTTTTTTTAATAATCTTAAAGATAAAATGCACTGAAAATGAATGAAATTACAAAACTTGTATGCATATTATGTGCAATTAGTAAAAATATTTTCAGGTGCTCTACATCCGTCGTATCTTATCCTAATTACTCATCTAGGACCTGCAAACGGACAATCTTACTTTATTAACAACTTTAAAAGTCAAGGGCATCCCAGCTTATACCGAATCAATGTTAACTTGTGTTATTTAAATATCAGAGCGACGACATCAACTCCTTTCGAAACGTCGTATTTTTTCTCTTAAGTACGACTGTGACATTGTTTTGAGAACATAGAGGGAGTGGTCAAATTGATGATTATATAGTATATCGATTTATAAACACTAGTAGTCGTCCAGTGGTCGAAATTCGACTGTAAATTATCGACCGTACATTAGTATATAAAACACAAATATCTAATGTACAAATTGTAAAATAAACGCTTTTCAACCTTAACATACACTCCAGAGACTATAGAAAAAGGAACATGAGAAATTTTATTATTTTCGTGGTAGAGTCACGCTGCAGCTATGTTATGGTTAGCATGAATGGGTCGACCGCTCGACCGGGGAAGGACCACGCTCTCACAGAATACCAGCGTAAAATAGCAGTTTAATGCTGCTATGTTTCGTATGGTGAGTGTAAAGAACCGGAGACCCGTTTTACTGGAATCGAGGTATTCCATCTTAGTCCTCAGGGGTGATAACGCATCTCCATTTAGATTCGTAATCGAGGTTAAGTGTGGATGTCTATGGGTCACAGCAACCAAATACCATCAGGTGCTGGTTTGTCACCCTTATTCTATAAAAAATATATAAAATTTACAACTCATTCAGAATGACTAAAAACTAATTATTTTATTGGTAACATATTAAATTTTTTGGCAACAATCCCTTATCGGTGCGACTATTTGAGCATAGACTATTGTGTTTGACAATTGACATCGGCAATATGAACATAAACAATGAATGTTACATTTTATTTTATTTTACGTATTTATAACATATATCATATAGAAATTTTACTATCCACGCTCCTTCTCCATATAAACTTTAACTATGCCAATTCTCACATTCCTCGGAACGCGTAATATGCCTGAGAAGGCGTATAAAGTTTTCCTTCACGTATTAGTAAATATTTATAGCGTATACCCAAAGAGATTTAAATATATATACTAACTTGTACTATATACTAACTTATACTAAATGTCTTTGCGAAGGTATACCGTTATTTTCTTAAATTCACACACCTCTATAAACATACGTTATATGATTTGATATATTACACGAATGATAGGTATTCTTACAAATTAAATCAATTAGACAATTAATGACAATTTTTTTTAACTTTACGCTCTAAAAATCAATGATTTTCAAAAAATCTGTAATCTTCAAAGAATCTAAATTAGTCAGAATAGTTTCCCGGGAACGCAAAACGTCGAAATCTGATGAAAACTCGATTTTTCGAAAATCGGGATGAAACCAATAACTTCCCTATTTTTGAAAATTTTCAGTTTTCTTAGCGAGAAGTTTAAAAACTCGAAATATTAACAATTTAAATAATAATTAGTATATATAATATTATATACTAAATATATTCAGGGTAAAATTGTTATAAAAAACATAACAACACTATCCGTCGTAACAGGTGAAATTTGAAGCGCTTTGCATTTGAAATTAGCGCGAAGTTCAGAGATGACCTGTAGGGTCAACGTCAAAGGTTTTTTTTACCAATAAATTATGATACTTCTACACTTTTTAAAGTGTAGAAGTATCATAATTTTATTTATTAATTATTTATAGAATTTAATTAGTTCCTTTAGGAACTAATTAAATTCTATAATTAATTTATAATTAAAATAATCCTTTGATAAATGATGGCAACTATCTCGTATTTAGAACTAATGGAAAATATTCATATCGATGTCGGGAAACAGCGTTATACATAGGTGAGAGACATGTGTACTGCCATGCGTAGAGGTTACAGCAGTCTTTTGCGAGCTTATAATGAAGACGGTAATGATGTCTAACACTATATTTATTTTATCAATAATAAGTCCAGTAGGATAAAAAAATACGTAAATATTGGAACTTTTACAGTGAAAGTAACCCATTGACCACATTACATTTGGATGAGGTAACCTACTTACGATAAAGCCCTCACTGTAAAATTCATAACATACGGGCTAGCAAAGTTTGAACACGCTAGCCAATATAATTGTTATAACCAATGAAGTTAGTAATTTGGTATTCTATTTTCTATGGATACCATAGAAAATAGAATACCAAATGTATTCTATTTTCTATAGTATCTTATTGAAGAAAAATATCGTAAGGTATTTAGTGTAAGGAAAGCCAAGAGACTTGAATTTATTGCACTTGCCGCACAGAGGCAGCTTATCAGACTTGAAATACTCTAGTTATAGTTGCTGACACGAGTCGTGCGCACAGATGAACTGTGGTGGGAGGTAGGTACACTGTCGGGCAAAATTTTTGGGTAACTTTATTATTTCAATCCGTAATTGAATATTTTCACCGACTTTTATGAAAATGTTTACTCGAACACATCAACTTTTACCTTGATACAGTACTGTTGCAGATATTCGTGTCGTTAGTTTATTATCTACTATAAAATATTTAATGTATATCTGGTGGTTAGAATTGATTATTTTATTAAGAGCAAGGAAGAGGTGATATGCCTTCCATAAAATCTGGAGTTGCGGTGTGCCGTACAGTAGCTACTGAGACATTAGTCGCCTCAGCAGTCTGTTTATATACGTCTATGATGTTTTTCGCAGTACCTAATTTTTCCATCTAACTAAACACTGAATAGACCATTTGTCGGGATTGTCTATTTAACACCGAATCCTTCCTTCTCTGCATATTTAGAACAAAATCTGAACACTCAAATTATAACAATAAAAATAATTGAGAACAAGAAATAACAAAAACAATTAATAACAAGGAATACACAAACAACAATTAACAACAAGGTAACAAAAACAATTAACGAAAATTAACTAATTAAAAGAGTTATGACTAAAATTATTGCTCTGAAGTGTATGGAAGCCGAATGATACGTTCGAAACCAATAGACGACGAGAATCGACTGATGAACCAATCACGTTGAACGTCAGCGTGGTCAACGTCGTATCGACCAATAAAAAGTGTGCGCATGACTTATGTCGGCAATTATACAAAAATGTGGGTAAAGCTCCACGCACTCACGATCTACAAAGCGGCCCATCACCAGTGCTGCCAACCCCTATCAAAAAATTAAATCTAGATATTTTTTTAATTTATCTTCTGATGATATATTTTCAAATTATTAGAAATAAAACTAATACGTATTAAAATATGTCAGGCAACGTTACTATTGCCCGTTATTTTTGGTGCATCACTACAAAAACGTACGGTTGAATTATCCTTGTAATAGCGTAATATGGATTAGAAAAATAAATATTAAAAATTGTAAATAACATCGGTTTCTTCAGTATTTGACATTTTAATCATTGCAAAAGTTACATACAACAATGTACTTTACATAATGATCTAATTGGAATGATGAATTAAATTTTCTTTTAATCGGAAATGCTACGCTACTTCAAAGTTACATCGTCCGTTCAATCTCATCATTTCAGGATCGCATTCTCTGAGCGGTTGGACTTTGTCTTTATATGTTTCACCAAGAGATTGTCTTCCCTGCTCGCCTATGGCTTTATAATGTGTAAACACCTCTAAATATGGCAGTAGCTACTTACCATTGTGTGAACTATTAACACATTACATTATTAACTCTAATTATAAACAGGCACAGAATTATCACCTGGTAGAAACGCAGTGTAGTACAAAACACAAACGTCAAAGTGACGCAAGGTTATGTTAGCGTGCGCGAGTCGCTCGTCACAAACACACATACACTGCATTCAGTGATACCAGTTTCTGGTGTTTGAAATCAAATTGTGCAAATCACTATTGTATTGATTAATTTTAATTAATCGATAGAATAAAGATTACGTATTAAGTATGAAGGCATATTTTATGACAATATAAAATGGAATAAAATACTATGAAATAAAATCATGATGGCACTAATATAACTTTAATATACATATTGTTACGAGCTTGAGGTTCGTGACAATAAAAATTGCCGATAAAATTACCTAAATTAACACTTTAATTTACTTTACACAAATTAAAGTTAAAAACACTAATAATTAAACACACTAATTCACTTTATTTCGCTCCGAAGCTTCGCCTGTCTCGCCAAATCAACACTGCTCCGATCGCATCTTGCAGCGCCTATATATACAAATTAATAATAATAATAATAATGTTTATTGATAAACAAAATATGGTACACACTTATAATCTAATCTTAAGATTAAAGTTTCGGGTAGAACAAACATTTTAAAACAATAAAAACTTGAATGCATAAGATGTAGTTTCATTCGAACAAGAAACAAGTTTCACCACTAAAACTGTGAACATTATTAAGAATGTAATTATTTATGTTGTGTATTTAATAGTACAAAATTGAAATTTTAATTTCAATTGAGTAAATCTTAATATTTGAAACATTGGAACGAAAAGTGTACACTATAAGATAAAAATTGCTAGCATTTAAACTAGGCCAAGCCTGTGTCTTAAATGCTAGTTTCTTCCTTTAAGTAAATGAACATAGAATATACACTTAAACGTTTTACAAATTACTACTTTTTAATAAAGTGTTAGTAGGTGCTTATAACTATTTGATATTGTTTTATTTTAATTTAAGTTTAAATTTTAGGACTCAGCTCATTTTTTTATTGTAAATAGCTCTTCAATGTCGTCATAAGTTTGTGATTTAAGCCAAACTGTCAACTTTTTTTTGCAATTGTATTTATTAAGTGGATGTATATTAATCATTCGGTTAATTTTATTATATAGCAATGAAGCATCCGGAATATTCAAGTAAATGCGCGCAAAGCGACTAGTGTTCGAGTGTAGATTTTCTAGAAACTTAGTTCTTCGGATGGCGCTGTCCGTTGAAAGATTTGTGGTGTCATTTTCTGCAAAGCTCCCCTCGCTCTCGTTCCTGACACTAGATGGCACTAGTTGACTTATTCACGCAACACTGCCCCCTCCTAAAACATGCTCGTCCCGAGCATTATCGGTTCCATAATAACGCGCCAAGCGATCCACATGGACGATTTTAGGAGTCCCTCTTGCGCCTTTCTGTATCCGGTAGGTCACATCGTTGATCCTGGTTACAATCCGGTACGGGCCGTCCCATTTAGCTTGAAGCTTAGGAGATTTTCCTTTGCTGCGGACTGGATTGTGCAACCACACTAATGAACCTTCGTTGAACCCTTTATTGTTCATTTTGCGGTCGTACCGGGTTTTCATTTTCTCAGACATTTGCTGGCCCGATTATCTGACGTGCTCATAAATGTCATTCATTTTGTTCCGCAAGTCAGTTGCATAATCGGTTATACTGCGTGGAGCATCAGATGGTATCCCGGTGATCAGGTCCGCAGGCAGCCGTAATTCTCTCCCAAAGTTTGCGAAAGCTGGTGTCACTGATGTACTTTCGTGAACAGCGCTTCGATATGACAACAAAAACGGTTGTATGTGCTTGTCCCAATCTCGTTGCCGATTGTCTACAACTTTTGCTAGGTACCTCTCCAATGTCTGATTAAATCGTTCTACCATTCCATCAGATTGCGGGTGATAAGAAGTCGTTCTTGTTTTATGAGTACCCATAACTCGGCAAGTTTCCTGGAATATTTGAGACTCAAAATTCCTTCCTTGATCGCTGTGAATCTCTAAAGGTACTCCAAAACGACAGAAGACTTCATGAACTAGTTTATCTGCAACTGTTGAAGCTTCTTGATTTGGAATGGCGAAGACTTCTGGCCACTTAGTGAAGTAATCCATCACAACCATGAAATACTTGTTACCGCTTTCACTCTCCGGAAACGGTCCCGCCACGTCAATGGCTATTCTCTCCCATGGTGCACCAACATTGTACAACTTCAATGCACCTCTACTACGAGTCTGAGGTGCCTTTACAGCCGCACAACTTGTACATTTGCGACACCAGTCCTCGACATCGTTTCGACAGTGGACCCAGTAAAACCGTTCCCGGGTCTTCAGTAAAGTTCGTTTAACTCCCAGATGGCCTCGTGAACAATCATTATGGTACAGCTGTAGAATACCCGGTACTTTAGTTTTAGGGACAACCATTTGCAAATGACAGCTGTCTCCCCGAACATTTTCCCATTTACGGCACAGAAGTCTATCCTGAAGCAGCAAGCTGTCCTATTGGGCCCAATAACTTTTAGTGGTCGAGCTCATCGATGAGACGTCGTTCCACTTGGGCTTGGGATCACTGGCCTTCATCCATTCCAGAATAGGCTTGATGTCTGGATCTTCCTGCTGTGCACGTTGTAAGCTGTCCTTCCACTCGTTGCTGAGGTGGTCTGCCCTGAGCATCTTCACGGATACCACTTCCTTACTCTCTTGCCTAGTACAATGTTTGCAATCTTCAGGACAAGGTCTTCTTGACAATGCATCTGCGTTGCCATGAGATTTCCCGCTGCAATGTTCGATCTCAAAGTCGTATTCCTGCAGTAGTTCAATCCACCTCGCAACTTGTCCTTCTGGGTTTTTAAACTGCAATAGCCATTTTAGTGCAGCATGGTCAGTTCGTAAGTGAAATTTTCGTCCCAGAAGATATTTGCTAAAATGTTGCAACGACTTTACCACAGCTAGCAATTCGCGTCTTGTGACACAATAGTTCCTTTCCGGTTTTGACAACGACTTGCTGAAGTACGCTATCACGACCTCTTGGTCTCCATTCCGTTGAGACAACACACCGCCAAGTCCTATATCACTTGCGTCTGTGTCAACTATAAATTCTTTGCTTGCATCAGGGTATCCCAAAATAGGTGTTTTGCACAGACGGTCCTTGAGCTCCTGGAATGCGATATTGCGACTTTCATCCCAGCAGAAATGTCGCTTCTCCTCGGTTAGCTTGTGCAGAGGTTTGGCTATATCTGCAAAGTTCTTCACAAATCGCCGATAATAGGAGCACAAACCCAAAAATGCTCTAACCTGCGTCTTGTCTTTTGGAACCGGCCAATCCTTGACAGCGGCGATTTTCTCCGGATCCGTACGGATACCTTCTTCCGACACTACATACCCCAAAAAGTTGACTTGCCGTTTGAACAGTGAACATTTCTTCGGACTCAACTTGAGGTTGGCACTCTGAATCTTCATGAGCACGCGTTCCAGATTCTGAAGGTGTTCCTCAAACGTACGGCCCACGATGATGATGTAGACCATCAAAGTAGACCAGACAGGCATCGCCAATTAGCCCAGTAAGTACAAGCTCCATCAGCCTTTCAAACGTTGCTGGAGCATTGCACAACCCAAACGGCATTACTTTGAATTGCCACAGACCCTTTCCCGTCGAGAACGCGTTTTCTCCTTGTCCTTAGGGTCAATTTCAACTTGCCAGTAGCCACTTTTTAGATCCAGCGTGCTAAACCACTTTATTCCTGTAAGCATGTCCAGCGTGTCATCAATTCTTGGCAAGGGATACGTAACGTCGTTCAGACGGCGGTAGTCAACATAAAACCGCATGCTGCCATCCTTCTTCTTTACCAGCACCACGGGTGAACACCATGGACTAGAGGAAGGTTCAATAACACCATCCTTTACCATTCCTTCAATCATGGTTTCCACTTCCTTTTCACGTGCTACCGGCAATCTTCTTGGCCGCTGACGGATAGGCAATTCTTCTCCTGTGTTTATTTTGTGTTGAACTAAGCCAGTCTTTCCTATGTCAGTTTCGTTTGATGGGAATACATCGGCATACTTGAGTAACAACTTCTCCGCCTTGACCATTTCGTTCGGGGAGAGAACGCTGTGACAGTCTTCCAAAAGTGTGGTCACTCTCGTTTGTGCATCCTTGCTGGGGGTCTCACTCGATAGATATTGGCACCGACGTAACCAATCCACTTCCTCACAAGTGCCAACCAGCGTGCCTCTTTCTATAATCTGTTCCCGGTCACAAAGGTTCAGCACACGTACTCCTGAGATGTCAGTGGTTCTGACCAAGGTTCGAGCTACTTTCCATGGAAGGTCATTGTTCACCCTTTCCACAAGTACACAACGGTGAGCTTGCCCAGCGTTTCGAGGGAGACTAACCGGAACAATCGTTTCCGATCTCGGCGGAAGAACAATATTCTTAATGCTGTACACGTTCCCTGGTAACGCACTTTCCATAAAAAGTTCATCCTGTCCCCATTTCAAAACACCTTGCTTAACGTCGATCTCACAACAATTATTCCTCATAAAGTCTAGGCCAATGATGCAGTCGTCTATTCTATCAGCCACGATGACATTATGCAGGTAAATCACGTTGCCTAGTTTCAACTCCATCTCCTTCTCTACACGGACGGGTATACGCTGACCGGTGGCTGTTACCAAATTAATGCATTCTCGGTTGTATGCGGAGTCCCCAAGGAACTGACTTATAAGTTGGGAACTAACAACCGTACGAGAGGCTCCAGTGTCTATGGTCAGTTTACACGGCGTTCCATTGACCTCGCCCTTGATGATTAGACTGTTCCCATCATGGGTTTGTTAGATCGAGATCCTTGGGGCTCTTTTAACATCAGCCAGCACCCGCCCCGCAGTTCTGGCTTTTACTCGTTTCCCTGCTGCTGCTGGACGGTGCTGTTGGCCGCACTACCCTCCTGAGATCGTTCAACTTCCCTTTCTAGGGTTCGTTTAGGGCAGCTGGATCGAAGATGGCCCTTTTCCCCACAGTCATAGCACCTAGTGCTGTATCCTCTGTTGCGGTCGCAAACTGTAGCTGCTGCAACCTCCCTGACGCGATGGGAACGATGATCCTGCCGCACGGCTTCCACCTCCAGTGCAAGGGCCAAGGCGTTCTTTAGCGTCTCGTGGTGCCCAAGCCTCACAGCAGCTCTGACTTCCAGGTCGCGGATGCCGTCGATGAATGTCTGCACCACGTTCCCTTCAATGAGCGCAGGTACAGACCGGTATGCTTTCCGCACCGGCTTCTCCACCTCTAGAGCCCACTGCTGCAGGTTTTCGTTGATGCGCTGCATGCAATCTTTAAGCTGCGCACGAAAGACATATTCCAGGTGAGCGTCGCCATATCTCGCCTCCAATGCCTCAAGGAGTTGCTCATAAGTCACTTCCTCCCCGAGAGCTTCCAGAACTGTTAAGGCCTGGTCGCGCAGGCCTAGTGTGAGAGCAGTCATGGCCTGACTTTTATTCCAGCCGTTCGCCTTCATAACAGCCTCGAACTGGATTTTGTAGGCTGACCAGGTAGAAGTCCCGTCGAACGGTGGCACTTTGAACCCACGTAGCGAAGGTGTAGTAGCTACTATGAGATTTGTAGTTCCATCACCCAGTTTGAGGTCGTCCAGCGTTTTCTTCACGTCAGCCACCACGTAATCAACCCGATTGTTCACTTGGTCGATTTGGGTTTTAGCTTCCTTGATTTGTGTTTCAGCTTCCGACAGGCGGTTCTCATGTTGAGCAACCCTATCCTTCACCTCCCTTATCTCTTTCCCAAAGGTAGCGTGAAGGTCCTTCATGAGGAGCATCTGCTCTTCCGACCGACGAGCCTGTTCCGCCTGCTGATCTTCCAACCGACGGGCCTGTTCCTCCTGTCGGCGGGCCTGTTCCTCTTGTCGGCGGGCCTGTTCATCCTGTCCGCCCCGCAGCTGCTCTTCCAACCGACGGACCCGTTCCTCTTGTCGGCAGGCCTGTTCATCCTGTCCGCCCCGCAGCTGCTCTTCCAACCGACGGACCTGTTCCTCCTGTCGGCGAGCCTGTTCCTCCTGTCGGCGAGCCTGTTCCTCCTGTCGGCGAGCCTGCTCCTGCAGCATCACCATCAGAGCACCTAAGTCAGGTGCTGCAGATGTAGGAGCTACCTTCGGGCCTGCAGCCGGTGGCTGGCCCTCCGACGTCTGCGGCGTTGCACCACCAAATCTCCTCTGGTCCGTCTCATGCTGACGTTGCCTGCGGGTACGGACACCCTCCATTTCCTCCTTAGGTAAAATCGGCATGATTTTATCCCACTTCTGACACCAATCGTTACGAGCTTGAGGTTCGTGACAATAAAAATTGCCGATAAAATTACCTAAATTAACACTTTAATTTACTTTACACAAATTAAAGTTAAAAACACTAATAATTAAACACACTAATTCACTTTATTCCGCTCCGAAGCTTCGCTTGCCTCGCCAAATCAACACTGCTCCGATCGCATCTTGCAGCGCCTATATATACAAATTAGCAATGAAGCATCCGGAATATTCAAGTAAATGCGCGCAAAGCGACGAGTGTTCGAGTGTAGATTTTCAAGAAACTTAGTTCTTCGGATGGCGCTGTCCGTTGAAAGATTTGTGATGTCATTTTCTGCAAAGCTCCCCTCGCTCTCGTTCCTGACACTAGATGGCGCTAGTTGACTTATTCACGCAACAATATTTTACCGTGGTAGCGGCGTAAAACATACTACCCAATATTTCGCACCATGAAGAAGTATGTAAAAGAAATGGCCCCGAGTTCCCGGCGCCCCTTTAATGGGGCAGGGGTGCGAAGAATCTCCGGGAGGAAAACCGGCGACGAGGTTCGCCACCCGTCACGTTCTGTCTCCCGGAGAGGCGAAAAGTGGATTGCAGAGGCCCGTCTGGCTACGTTGAATGTATGTGGGGCAACGAATGATAAAATGGATGAAGTATGCGATATGATAAATGATAGAGGAATAGATGTGTTATGTGTAAATGAGACGAAAATGAAGGGGAAGGACGTCACTACACATGGCATGTATACCGCATACTGGTCTGGTGTAGACGAGATCGAGTGGGCATGCCAGGGAGTAGGTATCCTTTCAGAAAGAATGGGCCAATGTGTGAAAGAGTATGAATGTGTAAGCCCAAGACTGCTATGGATGATACGAATGAAAGTGGGCTTAAAGAAGTTGTTTGTGTTAGGTGTCTGAGCCCCAGACATGTCTAAGCCCACTTATATCCGAGAACAGTTTTGGGAAATGGTAAGGATGGTGTTAATGAAGTGTAAGGGAAATGAAATAATTATTATGCTAGGAGATTTTAATGGAAGGGTTGGGGTGAGGAGGCTTGGTGATGAAAGGATATTGGGAACGTTTGGTGATGAAAGTATAAATGAGAATGGTGAAAGTCTCCTCACCGTATGTATGGAAAAGAATTTTTTTGTGACGAACACTTGCTTTCGCCACAAGAGGATTCACATGTATACTTTGGAAAGAGGTGACGATAGAAGCATGATAGATTTCATAATTGTGGATGAAAAATTGAGGGGTGCAGTGGTAGATACAAGGGTTTACCGGGGTTCTAACGTAGGAACGGATCATTATTGGGTTTTATGCCGAATTAATGGTCTATTCAGGCGTTGGCGCCATCGATCATCTGTGTCTACCACTGCGTTACAGCGTATTAGAACAGAAAGTTTACAAGATGAAGGTGAGAAAAACAAGTTCAAATGTAGACTGAAAGAAAATATAAGTGGTTTGGATGAATTATGTATGAAGGAGTTAGACTTGGAGAATGTATGGCAAAATGTAAAGAAAGGTTTAGTGGATCCAGCTACCGAAGTATGTGGTGTTAGTAAGAGAAACAATGAAAGGAAAATAATACGTTATGGTGGGATGACGAGATACCTATGAAAGTTGAAGCAAAGAAGAGAGCATGGCTAGATTTACTAGCAACAAAGGCTGGTAATTCTAGCGGTACGAATGATGATATTGAAAGAAAAAAGGCAGTCTTTAAACATCTTAATAAGAGAGTAAAAGTAGTAGTTGAAAGAAAAAAAGCAAGAAAGTACGGATAAGAATGATAGAATAATATCGGATAACTTCCAGGCCAATATTAAAATGTTCTGGAAACTTGTAAGAACTGCCAGGGGACATTCAAAACAGCCTATGATGAATGTTATAAAAGACGAGAATGGCTATATTCTGAAAGATGAAGTTTTGAGTTTAAAGAGATGGAAGGAATATTTTGAAAGCGTGTTTGTGAGTGGGGACACAACGTGTGTACTAAGTGAAGTAGAAACTCCGAAAGAAGAGGATAGAGGTAGCGAGATAAGTATAGATGAAATAATGAAAGCAATGAAAAGCATGAAAGCAGGTAAGGCTGCCGGATATGATAGAGTTTCACTCGAAATGCTAAGGAATGGAGAGGAAATCGTGGCAGGCCTGCTGCACACCTTGTTTAATTTATGCTGGGAACTGAAGCGGGTACCGGTAGACTGGTGCAAAGCCGTGATAGTCCCAGTATATAAAGGAAAAGGGTCGCAGCTGGACTGTAAAAACTACCGTGGCATCAGCCTTCTTAGCATAGTGGGAAAACTATATGCTAAGGTACTGATTGAAAGGGTCATGAAAGAAACTGATGGAAAAATTTGGGATGTGCAAGCGGGATTTAGAAAGGGAATGGGATGTACAGATCAAGTATTTTACATGCGCATGATCGCGGAGAAGTTTTTGGCCAAAAACCAAAAGGGTTTTTGTGCGTTCATGGACTTGGAAAAGGCCTATGACAGAGTGGATAGGGATGTGCTATGGCAAACACTGAACTCATTTGGGTTGAGTGCTGGCTTGATACAGGCATTGGAGTCTCTTTATGGGGACTCTAGTGCTTGTGTTAGGGTCAACGGGGTCTACTCGGACTGGTTTGACATCCATAAAGGTGTCAGACAGAGCTGTGTGGCTTCCCCGTGGCTGTTCAACCTATTTAAGTTGAAGAATGCGGATTAAGAATGGGTGAGTTCACCGTCAAATGCCTTTAGTACGCCGATGATCAAGTTATCCTTGCGTCGTCGGCGGCCGAGTTGCAAATGATGGTTACATTAATGAACAGATCATTAAAAGAAAGGGGTATGAAAGTAAACGCAAGTAAGACGAAGGTAATGGTTTTTGAAAGAGAAGAAAGTAAAACGTTTCGAGTTTGTATATTTGGGCTGCGTATTTAGCAGGGATGGGAGATATGATAAGAATATAGAACGACGAGTGAATGCGGGAAATAGAGTAAATGGGGCCCTGCACTCTATTGTGAAGAGTCAAAATGTGTCAAAAAGGCACGTATGGTTATTCACAATGCTGTGTTGGTCCCTATTTTAACGTATGGTAGTGAAAGTTGAGTGTGGCAGAAGAAGCACGAGAGTAGAATCAACGCAGTAGAAATGCGGTCCTTAAGGAGTATGTTAGGGCTGAATCTGAACGACAGGGTAAGAAATTGTGTAATAAGAGAAGAGTGTGGTTTGCAAGATGATGTTGTGACCAGGATTAAGAAAGGAATGCTTCGGTGGTTTGTTCATGTGGAAAGAATGAATGAGGAAAGAGTGACAAAGAAAATTAATGTTGCAGAAGTGAATGGCAGAGTCGGAAAGGGACGTCCTAGGCGAAAATTTATCGACCAAATTGGCGATTTATTGAAAACGGGCCAAATTAGGAGTACCCTTAACCGACGAGCATGTATGCGTAGGTGTATGGATGTGAAGGAGGCGAGAGAGGTGTGTCAGGATCGTGCCAAATGGAAGTCTGTAGTCTCTGCCTACCCCTCTGGGTGACAGGCGTGAGTGTTTATGTATGTATGTATTTTAATGCTACAAAAAGGCAGACGTAATAAAATTTAAGGACATTATGTTATACGCAATTACTCGATCGAATACAATAAAGACATCGTATAATGTTTTATTTTAACTGACTTTAAGAAAAGAGAAGTTCATCAGTCAGTCTATTTTTATTCCTACTTGATACCTCAGAATTCCGTCACTTATAAACCGATTTGTACTTTTTTATTTCAAAGAAAATATACACGCCAAAATTTTAATAGTGTTTTTAAAGTTGTTACCCGCTTTTGATTAGTAAATAAAAAAAGTTTTTACCCCATAGTCTACGTGTATACAGTGTATTATACAGGGTTAGTTTTCAATAAGTAGCCAAAATTTAAACTTGGGTTCAAATATATAAATAATGATATTATACCGTTATTACAGTTTTTGAAATATACGAGTAAATAAGTCTAATCTACTTTTATTTGAAATTGTCCCAAATTCAACGTTTTTACCTACCAATCGACCCTTACAAATGTGTACGTGCGCAGTAAAATCAGTTAAAATAATTATTTACCAATCATTTTGAATTTAAAAGATAAAAATGTTAAAATTTATGAGATTTTTTTTAATCAGTTTTCTTTACTTGTTTTGAACTTTCTCTAAAACTTTGGCCGGTCATTGCAAAATAACCCTGTATAAATAGTAATTTTAAGCTTACAGATTATTACTATTACTCCACCTGCTGCCAATTTGATCTGCTCTCTTTATCTGATTTGCTTTCTTTATTATGTGAAAAAGGAACATTTGAATTGCATGCTGTATGTAACTCTAAGATTTAATAAAACCGGCCAAGAGCGTGTCGGGCCACGCTCAGTGTAGGGTTCCGTAGTTTCCCGTCCGTCACAATAAGTGTTCCCACTTATGAGTTTAAAGATGAGTATACATTATGTTCGCGCTCCACGCTCCTGCAACTGCACCCGGTAGTGAGTACTGTTGTTTCCATCCAAGTTCAAAATGATTTTCCTAGAAAGTCCTTATAAAGTTCTACTTTTCAGATTTTTTTCATATTTTCTAAACTCATGGTTCAAAAGTTAGAGGGGGGAGGACACATTGTTTTTTACTTTTGGAGCGATTATTTCCGAAATTATTGACATTATCAAAAAATGATTTTAGTAAACCCCTATTCATTTTTAAATACCTTTCAACAATATATCACACGTTAGGGTTGAAATTAAAAAAAAAACACTTCCCACTTTACATATAACTTTTTTTCCAATTTTTATTTCAATCAATCAAGCCACTTTGTCGGCGTGATTGATACACATATTGGTACCAAATTTCAGGTTTCTAGTGCTAACGGACACAGAGATTAAGTGAGGAGACAGACGGACAGACAGACATGGCGAAACTATAAGGGTTCCTAGTTGACTACGGAACATTAAAAAGGTAAAATAAAATTCATGCCAACATTGCTGCCTGATGAGATTAAAAATATTTAACACTAATGCCGGCTGTACACGCTCGTCGCGACACCACGAGACCGGCCTAGAGGTGAACGTTATTTAACATTGTTCTTAAAAACTTTTTGCGTTTTTTAAAAATATTATCACATGTATAGTTTTCTTTGTGAATAAACATTTAAGTGTAAATAAATATTTGGTGTATATAAATAGACATATAATTAGTGTTAATAAATAATTAATATTTTTTGTATAAAGATAATTTTTGTGTATTATGTGGATCATAAAAATTATGTGATGTGATGGATAATAATACTTAGGTACTAACATAATTTGTGACTGAATAAAATTGTACAAAGGTACTAATATTGACAATGTCACGCGCATATTATAATACCTATAAACTGTTATATATTCGCAATCATAACATAACACAAACGCAAAACTAACCTCCGCTATACTGTATACAGATATAACTAATTACAAAAATAAGCAGTTTTGAATTATAGTTACTCGTATCCACGAAACTACGTACAACCGATTGCGTCCAAAATACGTTACGACCCATGTCTAGACATAGACAGGACGAGTACGAGTGTGTACATGGGTGCTCTCTTCGCATCTCGTGGCTCTCGTGCGCTCTAGGAAGCGTGTCAGTTTTTTGCGCTCGAGTCAAAGGGTCTCGTGAGTATCGCGATGAAAACGAGAGCGTACACTATTCTATTCACCGTACATGGTACTGTTACGGTAAATAGAAACTATCCACCATCTCCTTCTTCGCAATGGCTTATTAAATTTATATTTAGTAAATGTGTAAAAAATTATAATAATTCAAAAGCAAAACTCAGCAACAGTTTTATCTAGGTCCATCTCAGCAGGTATACGGAGTTCAAATGATACAACGAGTGTGTACATGGTGTGTTCTCGTGTCGAGCCTTTACGCGACGAGAGGCACACGAGGTGACGAAACAAGCGTGTACAGCCGCCATGAGCTACATACATCTAGGGTTGCCAAGTCTTTAAGCCGAAAAGCCGGACAGACCATTCAGCTTAGCCGGACATTTTAGTAAAAAGGCCGGACACTCCTAATTATTCAGTCTTAGTATAACACGATAATATATTTTTTAAAGTCAAAAATGCTTATATCATTTACCATTAAATCTTAAATTAAAATTGAATGAATCAGTGTTCTTTATTATTAATCATTCAATATTCATTACAATATTAATTTCAATAATTGCAATATTATGGATTTAAGCACATGAAAAATGTAAAAAAGTGGTCAAATATAAAAAGCCTTACAAAAGTCGGACAGGCCGGACACCGTCTAATTTGGCCGGACACGTAATCAAAATGCCAGACTGTGTCCGGCTTTATCCAGACGCCTGGCAACACTACATACATCTGTATCGCCCCATTTACATTCAGCCCTGTTGGGCAGGGAAGTGAGCAGGTCGAGTGGAATAATGAAAATACAATAAAGTTTTTAGAACTGCTGGAATCAGAAAAAACTATGTGGGATTTCAACGATAAAAACCACAATTCATTATCTTCTACGAATACGAATTTTCTTTTTGAGATAACATAGTACCTATGTTCATAATTAATTATAAATTCGTCAAATTTATTATATTAATATAAAATTTAGTTTAAGGAATTAATGAACATTGACATTTTATTTCTAACAACGATTAGTAACTCATATTGATTATTTATTTATTAAAATGTGAAATAAGTTAAATGGTAATATTTGCATAATAGCCTGAGATTTTTAAATTATAATTTTATTGTAGTTAAAATTATGAATTAATTAATACTGTAGTGTAATTATCAAAATAATAATAGCTTAACTAATCTCATATAATTTAATTCAATTAATAATTTTTGAACAATTTACAGTATAAGAATTCAAATAGAGTGGATCTGTATAAGTATTTAATTGTACATAATACCTATTTGAATTCAAAAAGAATGTTTGTACCTAACTTTTAAGCAATACAATAATTTTAAAATGTAACATTGGGTTTGTGTAATTAGCTGTATTTCATATCATTTTTGCATGGTAATTATGGCAAAACATGTCAGTTCCACGTCATTGATCATCTTATGTACCATGTTTTTAAGCTAATAAATTTTCAATCTATCTATCTATCTTCTTTTGAACTTGATATCTTTTTAAATTATTAACATAATTTTGTATTGCAAGAAGACACAGCGCGAACGCTGTAATTATTTCGACGTCTGCCATAGTCGAAAGCCTAAAGCAATGTGAGCGGTAGGGCAGAGTGTGAATACGCACTTCCCGTGATCCTGCTACGGCAGTATTTAGCGAAGTATTGCCGGCAGCGCGAGGAGCAGTGGCAGGGGCTGAATGTAAATGAGGCATATAATACAGTACCTATAGCGTAGGTTAGTTTTACGTTTGTCTTATATTATGATTACGAAAATATTAACAGGTTATAGATATTATAATATTAGTTTAACTATGGTATGTTATGATTACGACTGTAATATAACAGTTTATAGGTATTATGAAATGCCCGCGACATTGTCAATATTAGTACCTTTGTACAAATTTATTCAGTCACAAAATATGTTATATGTATGTGTACCGAAGTATTATTGTCCATCACATCACATAATTTTTATGATCCACGGATTACACAAAAATAAACTAAATACAAAAAATATTAATTATTTATTTACACTAATTATATATCTATTTATGTACACTAAATATTTATTTACACTTTAAATGTTTATTCATAAAGATGTTATAATATTTAAAAAAAAGGAGATAATAACATTCGTCAATCATCCCTTGCATTTGTTAACTGCCTAAAATTCAAAAGTAGAAGCACAGTCAACTGGTGAATATAAATTCACATGGACATTTGCATTAAAAAACGCTCCGATTACTATAATGCCGTCTTTTTTATCTTGCGTGTAAGCTATATCACAGAATAAATAATAATACTACGTAGATGGTGCCTTGAAACTGAGGGGATACGACAAAGGGGTTCCTTTTAGCGGTTAACGCGCAAACTTGTGTCTTCTGGGGATTAAACTCGACTAGATTTAGTCGCCCCCAATCCGAGACTCTGTTCAGCAAAGACTCGACTTCAGACACAAGTTTGTTCCGGCACTCGGAGACGTTTTCCCGAGAAATATTGGCTCGACCGGTGTAAAGAGAATCACCAGTGCTGTCATCTGCATAGCAATGAATGTTACGGGTTTGCAACATATCATTGATATGCAGAAGAAACAGCGTTGGCGATAGCACGCAGCCCTGTGGAACACCAGCATTAATAGGCTTGCAATCGGAGCTTGCACCGTCAACAACGACCTTGATGCTCCGTTCTGCAAGAAAGCTGGTGATCCAATCGCACAATTTCTCGGGAAGCCCATAGGAAGGGAGCTTCGAAAGAAGCGCTTTGTGCCAAACCCGATCGAAGGCCTTCGCAATGTCCAAACTAGCGGCCAATGCTGTTGGACTGCCCCTTGGACTCAACTGCCTCCACCCATCTGTGAGTTAGGTAGATCAGAAGATCACCAGCTGACCGACCACGGCGAAAACCGTATTGGCGGTCACTAATCAGCTGGTGATCCTCAAGGTACCTCATGACCCGGCAGTTTACAATGGACTCCATTGTTTTGGAGAACAAGGAGGTGATGGCGATAGGCCGGTAGTTGGACGGGTCTGAGCGGTCGCCTTTTTTAGGGATCGGGTGGACGAAAGCCGTCTTCCATGATTTTGGGACTACGCCTAGGGAGTAGGAGTACCGGAAAAGACGCGTTAAAACCGGTGCCAACTCTAGAGCACACGTCCTCAGCACAATTGGTGGGATTCCGTCAGGCCCACTCGACTTGTGGATGTCCAGGGAGAGGAGTGCTTTGCGAACCGAGCGCTGTGTGAACTGCACTTCCGGCATGGAGCACTCACACCACGGGATGGTCGGCGGCGTACTCCCCCCGTCATCGAGAGTCGAGTTAGACGCAAAGAAAGAGCCTAGAAGATCAGCTTTCTCCTTTGCGGTATGGGCCAGTGATTCGTCCTCCCTGTGCAGAGATGGAAGAGATGGCTGACAGAAATTCCCCTGGACAGCCTTGGCGAGAGACCAGAATGTACGGGTTCCAGAAGGAAGGCGAACTAGTTTCTCGCCAATTTTGCCTATGTGCTCTGACTTTGCCTTGGCAATGACTCTTTTGAAGGACCTAGAGGCGGAATTATACTTCTTTTTTAGAGCGCTGGTATTTACATCCCGGGACGCTGATGCGTCAGCCCAGGCCTGGTAGCACTCCTGATTATAACATGATGCTATTTTACAGGAGCGACCAAATCATTGCTGAGATTTGCCTCTAATGGGCACCACAGAGGAAGGAATAAAAAGTTCCATACCCTGAAGTACCATATCAGCGACAGAATCCGCAACAACGTTGGGATCGTCCGGCGAGAAGCAAACCCGCCCCCAAGGGTAGGATGCAAAGAAAGACCGCATCCCATCCCAATCGGCTGACCTATAGTGCCAAACACGGCGGCAGCCTGCATAATGCAACCGCGATTTTAGCGTGAGTGGCACCACACTCCGGACAAGACAATGGTCCGAGGAGCCTAAAGGGGCGTCGACGGAAATCTGATATCCGTCCGGGTGAGAGGTCATCAGAAGGTCCAACAGGGCAGGTGCATGATCCTCCACATCTGGAATCCGCGTAGGCGAAGTAACCAGTTGCGTCAGACCATATGCCAAGGCAAAATCATGAACAGATCTCCCCGCATGATCGGTAAAAGTCGCCGAGGATCACGATCTCTGTGGAGGGGATCTGCTGTAGCAATGAATCTGCAGCCATTTGGACGAGGTCGAAGAGTCGGTCTGTTTCGGCATTACCGCTATGGGACTTATAAAGGCACCCGTAGACGCGCGGATGGTCGTCGCTGTCTACTCGTAGCCAAAGGATGGACAGGTCCGAACCTTCAAGTCTGCCGAGGCGTCGAGAACAGATGTCCTCTCTGACGTAAACGCAAACTCCAGCCCGAGGCACAAAAGAGTGTTCCAGTTTGTACCCCGGGTAGGATAGATACGAAACATCGCCCGGAGAGCACACCTGCGTCACGGTCAGAAAGAGCAGAGCCGGCCTCGCCGTCTCGAGATGGTAGTGGACGGCGTGTGAGTGAGAGTGAAGTCCCCTGATATTGCAGAAATTCACGGACAGCGTGGCAGGGGTCGCCTTGGTCTTGTTGCTCCGTTTGCCCCAAGCAGTTGTAGTCTTGAGCGGAATTCCCCCCCCCCCCCCCCCGAATACGCGGGGCAGCCTGAGCACCCACGCTCAGAAGTGGAGAAACCTGGTCGTGGATGCTCAGCGAGGGATTCTCCAGGGGTGCTGGTACCCTCCTGGGTAGTCTATCATTTAATTCCGCTACCGTGTTGATGGGGGGAGGGGGGGGGGGATTTGGGCCTCCGGCCACCTGCACTCACCAGACGAAACGCGAAAGCAGAGCTTCCACTTCACGCCGGTATTCTGTGAGGTCGTGGTACCACCCCGGTTTGAGCCGGCCCATACGTGCAACAGCAAAGCTGCCGCGTGGCTCGTCTGCATAAAAAAAATAGTTCTATACTGAAAAAATACAACGACGGTACGAAATTCTGCATTATTCAACTACGTTTTGTTGTAATATGTCAGATGAAGCTTCCATAAACTTTCATTGATATAAATAAGTATTACGAACCGGATTTATAAAAAAAACTAGAGTTGGGCCGATTAGCCGCCGACTAATCGGTGAAGCCGATTAATTGGCCTATTTGTAGTCACCAATTAGTCGGCGATTAATCGGCTAAAATGGCCGATTAATCGGCTTTTTATTTTATTAATTTCATTAAGGCAAAGGTTTTTCGTGATTTTCTGCGTGGTAAGTGCGGCTACATTGATATGAGTAAAGCTTTAAATTTAAGAAAAGTATAGTTTCTCTCCCATGCGTAAACTCACGTCAGATTTATATGTGTATAATAATAAAAGAAGTCGGTTCATACATAACTTTTATTAAAAAATCAGTCTCACATGTTTGGACATAGGAACTTTGGTAATAAAAAGAATCTGAGGTAGATATTTAAAACTGAACAAAAACCTAAGTACCTACTTACTATTTTAATTCTACTTTTTAACTTTTTTAATCGTAACGCAGAGTAGCAACAAAAAAAATATTATTCTTTAAAAAAAAATTTAAGTCTCTCCCTTTGCATAGTAAAAAAAATCTTAATTCTTCAATAAAGTTCGTTAAACTACACGCATATAGATTTTAAAAGACAAAACTAAATTAATATAAAGATAAAACTAAATTGTTATTGTTTTTGTACTAAAAATTAAATCCAATTATTATTTTTCTGTACTTAAAATTACAATAAATTGTTTTTTCTCTATAATGTTATTAAATAAAGAATCTATAATCATCTAATAATTTGTTAAAAAGAAATACTCAATTTGAAAAAGTATTGAAGGCTTTTTAGAAAATATTTAATTTATTTGTTATTTTTAACCAGTGGCAAATTGTGATGCGAAAAGGCAAAAATCTCAGCCTTTTCTGGTTAAAGTCAATTTCTTTTTGTTTCGTAGATACTAGATATTCCCTGCCTCAGAAAAAAAGTCTCTCACTATACACAGATCTGGCAGGGCAGCAAAGGAAAACTTTGGCTAAACGGGACATTTCGGGATATCTGGAAGAATTTTTGTTCCACCATTTGAATTTATCAACGGATAGGGATTGGCTGGGCCGATTAATCGGCCTATTAATCGGCCATTTCTTAACCGATTAATCGGCTAATCAGCCAATCGGCCAAAGTACTAATCGGCCCAACTCTAAAAAAAACCTTAATTTTACTTTGTCATAGACTAAATGAAATTATCGATAACGTTTTTTCTTTCGCTAATGGCACATCAATAGAGGTGTCTATGAACTGGGAAATTGGCACAGAACAATAACTAAAGCAGTTATTGTTCTGAGGAAAACGGCAACCACCTTGTAAAAGAAAGAAGGTGAGAATAATATAGCTATCTTATTTTGTACTATGTTAAACTTCATATGCCTAAAGACTTCAGCTATAAGAATTTGGTTCCTATTTTAGGACTCTCTCTATGCTAGTAATTACTCTGAGGAGTACCTCCGATCCGTCGGTGGCTGGTTTGCTCTATGATGTTTACGATTAGAGGAGTTTTAAATAAGCTAGCAATTTTTAACTTTGACGTGTATTATTTATTTTGAGATTTTGCTACTGTCATGATAAAAGACTGATCGATCAAAACGCACAAGAATATATTTTACCTAGTTAACGTGTATCTGGTATATTTTAAATAATGTTTGTTATTACATGGCGACGTAATAAATATTATTATATCCTTTAAAAACCCAGATTCAACACTGTCCAACTGTAAATTTAAGTGTATTATACCATTCACGACTTACCTTAAACGGTACAATTATATATCATTATTTAAATAAAACGTTTAAATGGCTATTGCTTGCATGTATTACGAAGTATTTATATTAAGTATTTTATATTTACTTTTTTAATTCAAAAATTTATGATAAATGCGATATTTTATTACCATGTTACTTAATGGTCAAATACGTGACTAAGGCTGATCTTAGATTTGAATCCTATTTAAAATCGACTTTTGTACAAAATCTATGTTTTCGGACGAAAATGTGTTTTGATTTTTATGTCGATACAGGAATTTTACTTATTGTTTTATTCGGTGACTACGGGTAGTTATACTGGGATAAATAATTAAGCGCATCCTTGGAAGAATAATTGACCGCGCCATTTAGTGGCGGTTAAGAATATTCACTACCCCATATCTTCCCGCGGGTGTCGTAAAAAATGATAGAGGGGAACAGACAGATGGGCAGCAGCATCTTCCTGATAACAGCAATAGTACGTGAAAAAAAACTACGGTTGCCAACCCGTTTGCCAAGCGTGGCAACTATGGCAATATACCCCACATGATGAGAGTTACGAAGAGACGATCCCCAGCCCCCGGCGGCCCTAATATTCCGGGCTATGGTGGTGACCATGGTAACGGCGGGGCAGGGGGTGCTAAGAATCTCCGGTAAAGGTTCGGTTGCCACACAAGACGACTCGCCCTGGCTACATACAACGCACGCAGCCTGAGGACTGACGAGAAGATCCTGGAGCTGCAAGAAGAGATAGATAAGGTGCACTGGAGTATTTTAGAATTATCCGAGTTCCGAAGAGAGGGGAAGACACGATGATCCTCGAATCCGGAAACTTGTTCTATCACCGGATGTATAACCATCTTTTTTTAACGTGGGAACATGCCTACGCATACTCGTCTCGCGGGGGCAAGGACGGGTTATGTCGGACTAGCACCGACTAAAACTCCATGGTTTTCCACTTTAGTCGCATATTGGCAATGCCAAGGGAACGCTTTCACACACATCCGAAGCCCCATCAGTGCCGGCCGCCCCATTGCAGCACCTCCTCGGAAGAGGACTACTTTTCCTCTTTCTCCTTCTCAATTAGGACGCACTAGAACACATGGCCCACCTTCCTCCACAGACTCCAACTACACCTACGCAACAGACTCTCCCACGTCCGATGTGCGAAGACCATGGGGACAGGAAAAGCGAGCACTCAGAAGTACTGGCCTTCCTGACCTCAGCGGGGTGAAACTTAGAAATGAGGATATCCGCAGTAGAACCAGAGTGACCGACATAACTCAAAGGATTGGTAAGCTGAAATGGCAGTGCCAATATATGGCGGTCCATATAGCCCGAATAACCGTCAACCGATGTAGAAAAAATGTTATCGAGTGGCAGCCTCGTACACTAGTTCAAGTGTACGGTGGCCCCCCTCTAGATGGAGCGACGACCTGGTAAGACACGCAGGAAGTCGATGGATGCAGATGGCTCAGGACAGTGCTTTGTGGTATTCCTCGCGGGAGGCCTATGTTAGGCAATGAACTTGTGAAGGGTAATGGGCTGTAATGATGATGATGATGAAGATGCACCTTGAACCAGATAATGCATCTTATGATATTATACAAATTATGCAATTTATCCTACCGAAAGAACTCAAAGATAAGTACCATAAAACTATTCGTTCGGAAATTAATGACGACTTAAAATTAAACTACTTTATGTCATTATGAACGATAGAACAATGTTAAGACTCAAACTTTATTAAACAAAAGTTGTATAAAAAATATTATACTTATTGACTAAAGAACTTATGTATGATAAGAAACTTGTGTCTCGCGAGCAACGCAAAGTCAGGAGTTTGCTTTTGGAAAAAGCCAAAATTAGAGGTTTTTTAGGTGCTAATTAGGTGCCAAGTTTAAAAATTAGGTGATTTAAAATTTTCACCGCAACGAAAATTTGCTATTTGCGATGTATCGCTAGCAACGCAGTGACGATAATATATAGAGCACGATAAATATTAATAGCAAGGCATTGATTGCTAATTAAATGGGGAAAGATTATTGAGGTCGGATGTAAATGACAATAATATTCCGGGAATCATCGGGTACAGGACAATCATTACCTTACTATAAGATTTGGATGGCATGTTTTGTTCTTTATCTAGTTGGCATCCCTTAGCTTCCCAAAAAAGTCTAAACGCGCTCATGTACCGGGCGCTGACACGAGTCACTGAGATTGCCGTCGCAACGGGCTAGATTCAACCTTCTTTAAATTACTTAGCATTTATATTTCTTTTTCAACATAAAGTAATCTATGCGTTTCACGTGATGCAGCGGCGTGCCGCGGCATCTCATGAAATGTCGTGACGTGCCGCGGCATCCCTTGGAATGCCGTGACGTGTAGCAGCTGCGATGTCACGCACGACGTTTCGGTCTATTCGTGTTGAAATAAAGGAATGTCAGTGCTAAAGTCATTAAAATAACGTCGAAAATCTTTATTCCACGAAAAAAATCCTTCGACACGACGTGCTGTCAGTAAGCAAAGCTCCTTATTATGATTAAATAAGTATTTATAACAATAATAATGTCCCACAGACCGAAAACGGAGACTAGCCATCCGAGGAGGACAGGATCATAGTAGTGTCCGTGTGCGCAAGTACTAGTGCACTCCCTATTCCCTCACACTCATAGCCCAATGGGACGGTAATTCGACGTGACCGGAAAAAGATCACAGCTTTACATACTTTCCCACGCACGGTTGTGAAACACTGCCATCTTCCTGAATCGAGGTTGGTACTCAGAATTTCTTGGCAGAAAAACTCAATAACTGATTTTGGATTTTCCCAACCTTCCTCATTTGAACACGGGATGATAAGTAACATTTCAAGTTTTGAGCTATACCTGACGAGAAGATGTGTCGCAATTTCCCGAACACTGTCTTGTCGAAGTTGGACTTACCTAGTCGGACTACAACAGCAAGGTGAACAACTTCGTGCTTAGTGCTCCTAACAACTACCGGCATAGGTGTAACATGGACGTTACACATGATTTTTATTTTGCTCTTATATATAAATATTAAGACATATCCGTTTGAAGGCAATGTTGAGGTCATTGAGCTTAGGTCCCCCAGCGATTCTTCCATAAGGATATCTGCTATATCGTTGTTGTTATCCCCCTTCTGTTGATTACTTCTCCAGTCTCGAATCGACTCTGGAATCTTTAGGGTCGGAACACGCTCATCACATCATCATGGGCGACTTCAATACTGACCTTTTGGTTCCCACCTTACCCTGTTCTTCCTAAACTCCTTCATATTGTCGAGTCAATGGTCTCCACATCCTTCCATTACAAGCCACCCATCACAACATTGACGGGAATGACACTGGGCTTGACATAATCCTTACATCTTTTCCTACCCTCGTGTCCTCCATGGTCAACACCTTGCTTCTGGCTTCTCCGCGTTACTGATCGCGTTAACGGCGCCTACACAAACGAGACAGGCATATATAGATAAGTATATATGATATCATAATATACAGATATGGAATGACGATTAATTGTATTCAATAAATTACTGTTTCGAATAACAATGGATCAAAATTTCATATTTGTTAAATTTCATATTCTTCATTATATCATCTAGAATCTATAATTGCAGTTTTGAAATTAACTATCAAATTTATTAAAATTACATGATTTTAGTTATATATATATGTGCATGTGTTTTAGTTATATATCTGTGGTCAATCTGTGAATTTACACACGCACACACAATTAATAATTCAGTTATATAATCCTTAACCTATATCTTTATTTTCTTTAGATGTGATTCATAGTTGCTGTTTGATATTTGCGTTATAGCCGGAATAATTTTAATTTGAGCGGGGGAAAAAGTTTTTTCGTATTTAGTTTGTATAAAATTGAACACATCCTTATTGGTTGTACTGTTCGCATCTGACTGGTTTTAATGTCGATACATATTAGAACATTAAGAAAAAGAAAAATTAAAATTAAAAACACTTTCCCGCCATTTTTCAACTGTTTTTCTGTCCGCCAAAATTAGTGAATATATCGAAGAAATTCGATACATTCTGAAGTTTTATTACAAAAATGGGAAATTGCCCAATGCATTGTCAGTAAAAGTAGCACAAAGTTGGTTTAAGCCTTTTCAGTCCGGGAATTTGGATGTTAAAGATGCAGTTTACTCTGGTCGCCCTCATACGGATAAAATCGAGGAAAACCAATTTTGCTCCATTTTTGAAAAATGGAGCAAAATTGGCATATTAGTAGTTACGACATAGCTTAAAAATCGGGATTGACCACGAAACAGTTTTGACCAGTTTGAAAAAGTCTAGCTTTACAAAAAAACTCGATATTTGGGTACCACACTCATTGGGTTTCAGTGGGCTCTCTGAAAGAAACCTAATAAATCGTGTATTTATTTGCGATTCTTCATTGAAAAGTAATGAAACCGAATAATTTTTGAAAAGATTGATCACTGGTGATGAAAAGTATATAGTATATAGTTTTATTATGAGCTTTTATCGCCGGGCAAACCATGGATTCGGATCTCTACTGCCAATAAGCAACAAGTAATGAGACTCAACCAAGAAATTTGGAAGAAACGGCCGGAATTAATCAACAGAAAAGGAGTGGTCTTTCATCACGATAACGCCGGACCACACACATCTTTGACCACTTAGCAAAAATTTATAGAGCTTAGTTGGAAAGTGTTAGTGTTAATCCACTATATAGTCTGGACCTTGCGCACTTAGATTTTCACCTGTTTTGGTGTCCTCAGAATTCTTTGGATCGTGTTGGGTTAACATCAAAAAAGGTCTGTCAAAACTACTTGTCTCATTTTTTGATCAAATATCCTATGTTTTTTACAGTAACAGGATTATCTTACTACCTACACAATGTCAACAAGTTATCGAACAATCACTGCACATACATACATATTGTAACTTAATGTGAATAAACTTTGAAAAAATATGTATTGAATTTGTATAATATACTTAGTCGGGTCATAAGTTCTGTCAAAACCTTATTATTTAAAAATTTTGAATACTAGCTAGGTGAACTTCACCAATTTTAAAAATGTAACGTTTGCGATTGTAGAAAATAAAAAAGATATTAATTTTCATTCATTTTCAAATATGGAGTGGTCGAATAAAAAAGATAGGGTAGCGGTTATCGCATTGCACCGCTGTGGTTACGGGCCAAAAGAGATTTTCAATATTCTACAAAAATTGAAAATGACCCTACGATTTGTTTATCGCACTATCAAACGATACACTGAAGATTCAAGCTTCAAAGATCGTCAGAGGACCGGCCGACTTCGTACGGTTAGGACACTCGCGATCATCAAAGCAGTGAAGGCGTGAACCCAACGAAATCCCGTTCGTAAACAAAAAATCTTAGCTCTTCAGATGGGCCTAAGCAGAACCACGGTCAAAAGAGTGATCAATGGAGATCTAGAACTAAGAGCTTATCGTAAGAAGACCGGACATTTTTTGAACGAGCGTTTGAAAAAAATTAGGCTGGATAGATTCCGCGCTTTGTTACGGCGGTACGCGGGAAAAAAATACCGCGAAATTTTTTTTCGGATGAAGAAAATTTCAACATCGAAGAAAATTATAATAAACTAAATAATAAGGTATATGCCCACAGCAGTGAAGAAACCAGAACGCGTATTCCGAGGTTCAACGAGCACATCCTTCGTCACTCACGGTTTGGCTTAAAGTCTCGTATTCAGGCTTAACTGAGGTGTTTTTCTGTGAAAAAGGTGTAAAACACAGTGCCAAGGTGTACCAAAATACCGTCCTAACAAAAAAAGTGGAATCTCTTTCTCAAACAATATTCAAAAATAGACATTGGATATTCCGACAGGACTCTGCACCAGCTCATAGGGCACGAAGCACGCAAAATTGGTTGACACAAGTTTGTCTCAGTTCTTAGCGACGTTTTCCCGAGAAATATTGGCACGGCCGGAGTATAAAGCATCACCAGTGCTATTGTCTGCACAGCAATGAATGTTACCGGCTTGCAACACGTCATTGATATGCAGAAGAAACAGCGTTGGTGATAGCACGCAACCTTGTGGAACGCCAGCGTTAATGGGCTTATAATCGGAGCATGCACCGTCTATGATGACCTTGATGCTCCGATCAGCAAGGAAACTGGTGATCCAATTGCACAATTTCTCGGGAAGCCCATAGGAAGGAAGCTTCGTAAGAAGCGCTTTGTGCCAAACCCGATCGAAGGTCTTCGCTATGTCTAAACTAACGGCCAACGAGCTCTTGGACTCTAGTGCCCCCGCCCATTTATGAGTTAGGTAACCCAGAATATTACCAGCCGATCGACCGCGACGGAAACTGTACTGGCGGTCACTAATCAGCTGGTGATCCTCAAGGTACCGCATGAGCGGTTACCTTTTTTAGGGATAGGGCGCACGAGGACTGTCTTCCATGATTTCGGGACTACGCTGAGAGAGTAGGAGTGCCGGAAAAGACGCGTTAAAATCATTGCCAACTCCGGAGCACACGTCTTCGGCACAATAGGAGGGACACCATCCGGCCCACTCGACTTGTTGACATCCAGGGAGAGAGTGCTCTGCGCACTAAGCGTTGAGTAAACAGGACATCCTGCATGGAGCACTCGCTCCGCGGGGTGATCGGCGGTGAGTTTCCTCCATCATCAAGAGTCGAGTTGGACGTAAAGAGAGAGCCCAGCAAATCGGCTTTGTCCTTTGCGGCACGGGGCAGTGAGGAGATGGCTGACAGAAGTTCCCTTGGACAGCCTTGGTGAGAGACCAGAATACACGTGTACCCGAAGGAAGACGAACTAGTTTCTCGCTAATTCAGCCAATATGCTCTGACTTTGCCCTGACAATGACACTTTTGAAGGACCTGGAGGCAGAATTGTACTTATTTTGTATAATTAATTAATATAATTGTATAGAACCCTCGCTATTAGGGTCACCCATGTCCACGATACGAAGGTAATAATTTCTGTAAAACCGATCGTTTTACTGAAATTATTATTATTATTTATATTTAGAATAGTATACCTATATATATATATATATATATATATATATATATATATATATATATATATATATATATATATATATGTGTGTGTGTGTGTGTGTGTGTATGTGTGTGTGTGTGTAGTTAATAAAATTTTAATTAGACACAAAGTAATAAAAACTTGAAACCGAATAAATTACCAACTTACTCAAGTTTTAAAACAATCGAAGAAAATGATACCAAGTGCAGACAATATTGTAAAAGAGGCATAGTTAAAAATAAAGCTCATAAATAATAAATAGCAAGTTCACGTGTTTCAATACAAACCGGCTTCAGCTTACCTTCACTTCCAGATAACGCTACTTTAAAACTACATGAACGTAATTGGCGGATCGAGCACGCTTGATCGATCGGTATCATCGTAATTGCTTCAGTAAACTTGGATCATTCAGCAACAATTATTATCTACACTAAGTATTGCCCCTGGCCTCACTTTGGTTATTTTAAAAATATTCAAAAACTACACACTTTTAGACGACCTTAAGCACGGCAATTTTGTTGGCGCAATCGTCACCTATATCGCGGTATCGACTATAATATTTTTAATAAAAATTAAATATAATATTGCTTAGTTTGGGAATTTAAAGTGAACAAAAGACATCATAATACTTTTATTTATAAAAAATGGTTATAGCACAAGATTCGAACTAACACACTGAACATTGGCCGGTTCAAGAGCTGAACACAACATGGCCTTCGCCATGGACCTCCGGTCTGAGCATGGGGATGATGTGACTAGCTGTGGTTTGCCGCAAGCGTAAAACGAACCGAAACCTAAATAACGCTATCGAAATTTTCGAACGTCACGTGGAGCACACGGAGCTTTGGCCTCATCGCTGAACAACTAACCCGTCAGGAGATCTCTCCTTTTCCTTCGCCATCTAAACATCAACTTCTAAATACTGACGTAAGTTATCAACTGATCAAGTCAGGTTATAATGACACAAGTGCTAACACAGAGGACACTGCTGTACCCATCGAAATGCTGACACTTGATCGTTTGCTCGGTGAACTCTTTGAACTCTTAGACTTGCAGGCAACATACATAACATAAACAATCACGCCTGTCATCCAGAGGGGTAGGCAGAGACTACAGACTTCCATTTAGCACGATCCTGACATACCTCTCTCGCCTCTTCCACATCCATATACCTACGCATACGTGCTCGTCGGTTAAGGGTACTTCTTAATTTAGCCCATTTTTAATATATCGCTAATTTGGTCGACAAACTTCCGCCTAGGACGTCCCTTTCCGACTCTTCCATTCGCTTCTGCAACATATATTTGCTTTGTCAGTCTTTCCGCATTCATTCTTTCTACATGACCAAACCACCGAAGCATTCCTTTCTTAACCGTGGTCACCGCATCTCTTGCAAACCACACTCTTCATATTTAAATATATAATTATTTTATCAACTTTGTTATCAGAATGTAACAATAATTTCATATTACATTAACTACCGCGGCTCTTGGATATTTGGAACTAAATTCAAACAAAAACGTTGCAGATACGCTGTCGCCTGTATAGGCTAAAATAAAATGCATCATAGTCTGTAACAATACTGGCCCACTTTGTTCTTTGGATGGAGTATGCGGCGAATCTGAGAAGCAATATTGTAATAGCAATCCCGTTTAAAGTTACAGCCTATATACGTCCCACTGCTGGGCTCAGGCCTCCCCTCATTTCTGAGAGGGTTTAGGGCAAGGAAGTGTCCGCCGCGCTGCCCAAATGCGTGTTGACGAACTTCACATGTCTTCGAAATATTTTTTTTCTTATTTCTCAGACATGCAGGTTTCCTCACGATGTTTTCCTTCACCGCCGAGCACGTGGTAAATAAAGCAATCCCGTTTATGACAGAATATTTTAAATACCTAATCTGACTTCGGGGTGCAATATCCTTCTTTATTTATATTTTCTGTAGCCTCCAAAATTCCTTGACAACGGGTTTAAATCTGGAGAACGGGGCAGCTGTACAACAAAATTCCCAATCCACCTTCAATGATGGTTTGGTTACCCGGCGCCGATTCTATCGAATAAACCAGTCAGAAACGACAAAAATGTCAAAGGATACAGGCATATAGTAATGCATTCGCAAATCCAACCTCCAAGCGTGGAGATTATGGCAAATCTGCCCACCAAGCTTGGGGATTATTGGAAATCCTACGTACAACGGGAGAATCTCATATCGAACTATGTTACCAAACCGCAATATTAGCGTTAATGTTTTACTACTGCAAACAGGTAAACAAGTATATGCATGATACGTAGCCATATAGTCCACTTAACATAAAATGAGCCCTACCACGGAGTAAATATTTCAAACAAGAGCCCTTCAGACACACAGTTTTCTTATAAAATAATATATATTTTATTATTTTTGAAAGGAATCCAAGTTACATAAAGAAAGGAAATAAAGAAGTCGGAAGAAATTATAAGATAAGAAGCGCTTAATTAATATTATATAAAAATAAAATAAGATTTCACAGTTGTTATTTTAATATAATTTACTGCTCAAGAAAATAGACAGGTGTCAACTATGTTTATTTTGTCTAAATATTTTAATAAAAATAACTATACATTTTAATTGTAAAATTTTAGTGCACAAAGGAAATTTTTATTGTTGTCATAGATTTAAATAGTATAACAGTGGTTTATATAATATCTGAAATTAACTACGAGACATAAAAATTTTTCAAGATTGTGACATAATATGCCAAATGTAACAAAACAATTCGCAACAAAGGATTTCTGAAATATTATATATTTGATTTACTGATGAAGAGCTATCGTATCGAAAAGCCACATAAGAGTTTGTCGGGATATTTTTCATATTTGCGCATGGGGATTTTGTTTTTGTTCCCACTACAGTACCTGTTCAGTATTTGAAAAGTTCTAGTCCGCGTATGATAACTTCAAGACACGGTTGCTAAGGCCGCCATCGTTTGTTCTAGCGACGCCATACGTCCGTGGATCTCTTACACTGCAGCTTCCAATTGCAGAACCGTCCTGTGACGCACCTACGTAACGACGCATGCGTCTTGTTACCAAGACAAGCAGCCTTCATATTTTGACTTTGACTTTTTTATATCTTCAGTGTAATTGTTAAGTTACTTTATTGTGTTTTTTTTAATTTGTTTTAAGTTATCCTTTTTTGTTATTGTATTTAACTGTTGTGAATGCAGTCCGTAACCCAATCTAGTGATGACACGGCAAACGCAACACTTATATGTACACAGTGCAACAAGTCATTCAAATCTTTAAAAGGCCTCAACATACACACTACAAAAACACACAGGAAATGTATTAGCCAAAACAGTTCACCTTTAGACATACACCCTTTTATTCCAAATACGCCTACTTTTGCAGCCAACTTTCCAACTCCTTTCCACACATATCTTAGCCATTTGAAAAATAGTATTCAGACAGTTAAAAGAATCCCTCGAGGAGCTCGAATAACCGTTGCTACACATTTGTCACAATTAATCCAGAAATGTTACATAAGCAATTGTACTCAAGACTGGCAGAACCTATTTTTATTTTCATACAGCACACTACATATAACAAAAACTGATAAACCAAATTTATCCTTGACACAAAAGATTAAAAATAACTGTACTGTCAGCTCCTCACCTTCTCCCGCACCTCTAATCAAACATGATGCCCCTCGTAATCGCAACAAATTAATCGAAAACAAAATCTGTGACGGAGATCTCAAAGGTGCCGCTCGCCTTTTGTTCTCAAACGAGGTACTTTCACCAGATACCCCTGACACCCTTCAGGCCTTACGGTCAAAACATCCTCTAGCTCCAGTAAACCCATATTTTTTCGACCGACCAACAGTAGGGCAAGCATGCCTTCAAATTCAAAACAAAGATGTAACGGATGCCATTTTATCTTTTAAACCAGGTTCGGCTGCAGGTTTGGATGGAATCTCACCGCAACATTTGAAAGATTTAACATCGCATTCTGTGGGTGATGCAGGTGAGCAACTTGTAAATTCGATCACTAAATTAATTAACTTTATGTATTCCGGTAATGTCAATCCAGAAATTGTTCCAATTCTTTTCGGCGCGAACCTCATTGCTCTCACCAAAAAGGACGGAGGGGTGAGACCAATTGCTGTTGGATCAACACTACGACGCCTGGCCTCCAAAATTGCTGTTCGACATATTTTACAGAAATTAAATTCGGAATTTGAACCCGTACAGTTAGGCTTCGGTGTAAAGGGAGGGTGTGAGGCAGCCGTCCATGCCCTACGTTCTTTCCTAACATATGGACATCCTGACGTGTTGCTCAAAATTGATGTCAAAAATGCTTTCAATTCGGTAAATAGGGGGACCCTACTGACTGAAATAAATCAACATATACCCGAAATATACAATTATCTTCTTCTCAGTTACGCTGACCCAACAAAATTGTTATATCGATCTAATGAATTATCCTCGGAAGTAGGTTGTCAACAAGGTGATCCCCTTGGACCAGCAATTTTTAGTTTGGCTATAAATCCCATAATCAAAAGTTTAAATTCTAAATTCAATATTTGGTATCTGGATGACGGAACCTTAGGAGGTGATATGGAAACTGTATTTTCTGACCTTTTTTCAATCAAAAATAAATTTGAAGCCATTGGTTTGGAGCTTAACTTTGGCAAATGCGAACTTTTTATAAATAACTGCAACTTAAATTTAAATGACGTAAAACACAAATTTAATACTTTGGCACCAAATATTAAAATAGTTAACAGTAATTCCCTTTACCTTTTAGGTTCTCCAATTTTTAACGAATCTATTTCTGAATATATTAATAATTCAATTGCTAAATTTCAAAATTCTGCTGACCGTCTCCTTGAAATTAGTCCACATTATGCACTTTGCATTTTAAAATCTTGTCTTTTTGTCCCGAAATTTACGTATGTGCTCCGTTGCTGCTCCTTTTGGAATCACCCAGACCTTTTGACACAAGTGGACAACTTAATCAAAATAAGTTTAGAATCGATTCTTAATATACACATGAACGAGCAATCTTGGACCCAAGCATCCCTACCCATCCGTTATGGTGGTTTAGGAATTCGCAAAATTTCCAGTGTCTCTTTACCAGCCTTCCTATCTTCTGTCCACAGTTCAGCAAATCTCATAAGTAAAATTTTAAGGGCATCCCCTTCAAACTTTGAGATTGCTGGCCTGGAAGAAGCTAGAAACGCTTTCTTAATTAAATGCCCTGGTCAAAATTTTCAATTTCCTCTAAATTCACAGAGGAGCTGGGACGACATAAACTGCAAATTGACTTATGACAATCTTTTGAGCTTTAGTACAGGTTCGGCGCGTGCTAGGCTTTTGGCCGTGGGTACGCATGAGGCCGGCTACTGGCTTCACGCGTATCCTTCGTCAAATACAGGAACATTTCTTGAGCCTGACACGCTCCGAATCGCAACCTGTCTACGGCTTGGGGTTCCGGTCTGCGCTCCTCATAAATGTCCGTGTGGCAGTGACGTCGACAAGCTAGGATATCACGGGCTATCATGCCAAAAAAGTGCAGGTCGCTTCTCGAGACATGCAGCACTTAACGATATCATACGCCGGTCTCTTGCCACCGTCAACGTGCCAAGTCTACTTGAGCCGTCTGGTATTGCAAGAGACGATGGCAAGAGACCGGACGGTATGAGTTTGATTCCATGGAGGATGGGCCGGGTGCTGGTATGGGATGCAACCTGTTCAGACACGCTGGCCCCTTCCCATCTACGTGGAACCAACAACAGAGCTGGTGCGGCTTGTGAAGCGGCAGAAAAGGCTAAAGTTTGCAAATACAGGGGTCTAGGCTCCGAATATATTTTTGTCCCTTTCGGTGTCGAGACCCTTGGTCCGTGGGGTCCTAGCGCTATAAGCCTTTTTAAGGAAATAGCAAAAAGGTTAATCGACGTCACAGGAGACCGAAGAGCTGGCAGTTACCTCGGACAAAGAATTAGTCTAGCTATTCAACGGGGAAACGCTGCCAGTATCTTCGGAACCTTGCCTAAAGGACCTCTTTTTTAATAATTTAATTTAGTTATTATAATATATATTTTTAAGGTTTTTAGTATTAGAAATAATTTTTATAAATTTATGGGTTAGATTTAATTTAAAGTATATTTAGGTTTTATTTTGATATGTTTATAAATTGTAAGTTAATCTGTAAAATGTTTTGTTGTTGTTTGTTTATTTTATTTGAAATTGATGTTGATATTGACATGGCATTTAGTAAACGTACTAGTGACGAATATTGTAAGAATTGTGAATAAAAATTTACTGCTCTACATTGTCATCGATGTCATACACGTAAATTTCGGCGTAGTTGGTTGCATGAAATAATTCTTAGTATCTTTGAGGCAATGCGTTCATCAACTTATTTCCTAACAGGATACACGTCAAATATATTTTGTTATTTCTTTTTACTTAATAATATTAAGGTTAGGTAAAGCTGTGGCTCCAGATAGTAAATAACGCTAATTCGCTGTACATTTGAAGAAATTCCACATTTTTCATTTGATGAATATAATAAAAGTATATATGTAATAAGAGGCAAACCGTAACAAATTTATTTACTGCACAAATAACAACTTGGGATGTTGTGCGAAGGTGCCCCTTTGACCAAAATGAATCACATGACGTCATTACACTTATTAAAGTAAATGGTGCTAAATATCCTTACTTATTACCGGAGCATCTTTACTAAGCTAATTTTAGTAACAGAAAACGTTTTTACAATTACGAAAATGTGTATGGACAGCATTCAGGCAGTCAGTGTTTAATATAACATAAAAGTATTTATGGGGCTGAGTTCTAGACATAAATATTGAGGGAATTTCAAAATAATTCTGATCATTAAAAGAGATAAGCCGTAACTAATGTACTGTGTTGCGTTTCATAAATCTCAGTTCTTGCAGAAAATTATCGAACAGGTCGTCGAATCAAGTCGATTGTTTGTCTAAACACAATTTGGGTATTTAACCATGTCGATTGTTTCGTAAGACCATAAGCTACTTCGTGAATAAAGGCAACGTCTTGCCTTCAACGTTTGAACTGCGTTTTTGAGGGTTCCGTACCTGAAAGGAAAAAACGGTACCCAGGTACCTACTTATATAAGTTTATATGTACGGAACCCTCAGGGCGTGAGTCCAGCGAGACCGAGTTTTTACTTAAAAAATAATCACTTTATACTAAACAATTATATATGATATGCTATTCGCGACGTGTAGGTGTGACGGATTGTCGATGCATGTCGATGCAATGAATCCGAAAGGTCTTAGAGTTCCCATATACTTTTTAATGTCACTCGTCAAATAATGCTCGCGGGTTTGATTGCAATTTGCAAAGCTTTATCATACACAGTTGCCTAACCAATGTTATGGCCGCAATACAATAAGCTTCAAATATTTATTTAGTGACGAGTAACATTTTAATATTTCGTCACAAACTTAATCTCTTTTTTTATTTTTTAACTGGCGATATCTGGATTCTACAACAACTCCATGTACCGAGTTCAACTGTATATATATATATATATATATATATATATATATATATATATATATATCCTTAAGATAGTCAAAAAGCATAAAGAGGATTTTCATATGAAAAGAAAGTTAAAGTTACAGCCTATGCTCGTCCTACTGCTGTCACTTAACTTTAACTTCACATGTCAGAGAAATATTTTTTTCTTATTTCTCAAACATGCAGGTTTCCCCATGTTTTCCTTCACCGCTGATCACTTGGTAAATCAGCACTTAAAATTGCAATTAACAATTTCATTGGTGCCGGCGGGATCGAACCCGGGTTGCTAGCATACTGTGAAATTTACAGCGAGAGCTAAACATCTGACCTACCACGGTTCTTCTTATGAGTCAAAATAAATAATTAAAAAAAAACTCTCAATTGTAAGCTCTCTTGGTAAAAGAGCGCACAAGTTCGAAGTCGCTATTGATCTAACAGTAACTGTATATTAGGCTTTTAACTACATGTTATGGCATTCTTTACACACAAACTATTCGTTTGTCAATTCTGGAACGCTTAGTATTTTTCCTAATATGCAGGTTGCGCTTATAAACAATTAATTATTTGGACGTTTTTAATATGTTATAGTATTTTATATAAAGGTAAACTGAGGCAACATGCAGAAAACATAGTCTAAATAAAACTTTTATTTTCATAAAACAGGGCGTAGTAATCATATCTGACTATTAGACTAACTTCAAATTCTCTTTACTCTTACCTTGAGCGCACCTACATTGTTATCGGTTGGAAAGACAGATATATGATTGAACATTAAAAGACTCCATTATTGTACATCTCCAAAGTGTTCGGAATTATATTAGAATACACATACCCTATAATTATGGAGTATAAGCGTAAGCCAGGGCGTGCGGCATAGTGATGCGATACGTATTGAGAACGCTGTTTAGGACAGTGTAATAATTCTCTGATGCTCTTCATCCGAGAACATCCTCACTCCTCCCTCGCCTTTTTGATTACAAATGCAGCTCGGGGCCTTACCCCCATCCCTCCTGCTCTTTTATGCACGCTGAACAACCCAGTAAATGCTCGTTACTGAATGAATGAGAATAATTTACCAGCATCTGGCTTTCCATCCGATTATAATTTGGATGTTTAACACTGACTTATAATAGTAAAAAAAGTTCTATACTAATCAGTAATTAGTCACTGAAAGTTGTATTGCTGGTCGAACAGATTGTAACATAGGAAATTAACGAGGATGCTGCTATATCCTTTATATTCGGTTGGGTATAATCCAATATATACATCACAAATAAAACTTCTATATGTTCGTAATAATCTACTGTACAATATAGACCTTTCTGAATATACTTTTGTATAAGATAAAAAAATCCTAGAATTGTTTCACTGACTTCAGATTCTAACTACCAAAATTGGGCTACTTGATTATGAAATAAGTCTCTATTTTGAAGTTTATTGTTATAGAAGAAGAAAGTATAGTTTAACCCCGCATATAATTCTTAACCAGATGTATCTGATTTAATAAAACCAATTTTTATCGCGTTTAATTAACTTATTTTCAGCAAGTTAATTAAACTTATTTAAAAATAAGTAAATAAAATTTTTGGTCCGATCAACGCAGCTTACAATATCTTGAAGTCTTGCAGTGGTATGCTTGGGTTTGGATTTAATTTTTTAATTATAGGATCCCAAGCAGATAGCAGCACCCATCCATCTTCTCTATTGAAATTAGGATGTTTTTTGATTTCATTAACCTCGCGTATCATCCTTGGTAGGGGTCGGTGTTCTTTTGCGAGAATTTGTAGTTTATCAAATCTGATGTAACGGTGGGCACGATCTTGAAGACGTTCACAGACTTCTCGGAGCGTCGGTGCTTCACATCAGCTATGTGTTCTTTCACGCGGGTTTTATAGATCTTTTTGTTGGTCCTATGTTTGTCATGACGTTTCGGGTGCTGTAAAGTATCCAAAACTTCGTAAATTAAAAATAAGTTAATTAAATGCGATAAAATCCGTATAAGTGATTTTATTCAATGTGTAGCGTAAATTTAAGAAATCGTTATCAGATGTTGCTGAAATAATAATTTTAATAAATTTACATCCTACAAACGAGTACGTCCCAAATCTGGTCTCAGGATTCCACTTATTTCCGTTATTCATATTACGAGACAAGGAAGAGTGTCTATCCCACTGTCCCAATAATTATTGTGTCTTGGCGAACTTCACATACTTTTGAAAAAAAATTTTAATTTTTCCGAAATGCGGGTTTCCTCAGGACATTATACACCACAGTCGAGCACGATAAATCGACACTTATTGAATATAGGTGACTATAACAATAGGTACTTATTAAATAACAGGTGGTAGGACTGCTTCTTATCTGCACAGGAGTTTATCGGAGTAGGTACTCTTACCCTCTTATCTATTACTGCCTCCAAATAGCTGTGCTTGCAGTGCCGTGCTCAGATCTAAAAGTTATAGAATCCCGGTATATTACACGATGCTATACATTCCATATTAGATCTCAGAGTAGATAATAATGTCCTCCAGACCGAATTTCGGCCATGGCGGCCTGCCTCAACGAAAGCTAGCCATCGGCGCAGGACAGGATTGTAATGCCCAAGAGTATGCGCAAGCACAGGTGCACTCTCTATTCCCTCACTCTCTTAATCCGATGAGACGGTAAACCAACACGACCGGGAGAGAGATCACGCGCAGGACCAACAGCTTTACGTGCTTTCCGAGGCACGGGGGTGAGACACCGCCAAATTCCTGACTCGGGGCAGCTACTGAGAATTTCTTGACGGAAAAATTCAATAATTCATTTTTAGGCCGTCCCGGGATTCGAACCCAGGACCTCATGATCGGCAGTTGCACTACTACAACCACTAGAACAACGAGGCAGTCAAGATAGACCAGATAACGCATATGTAGCCGACGACTGCAGGTGTCCATGGATAGCAGTACCATCAGGTGGAGTGTGTGGGTGGAGTTCATTTGGTACTTCAGTTTTGTAAGTAAAACTATGAATTTCGATGGTTCAACGGGCGTTGAATCTAAGTTGCGTGTGTTCTATAAAGTAATAATACATGCTTAATATATATATACTGGATGATTTTTTACAGTCCGCAAAAATACGATGTAACAGGTGAACAGAATAGAAGTCTATGGTACAAATATTTTACATTAAGATATTATGAAATTGATCTATCAATAAATACTACTAATTGGGTACGTATTATTTAAATTTCAATAGTTTTTAACTATTGATATATATATATATATATATATATATATATATATATATATATATATATATATATATATATATATATATATATTGATTTATTTATTTAGTTCAAAAATTTTGTTGTTATTTTTTTTGTACCGAAGGTTTATTTCTAATTAGTAGTATTTATTGATAGATCAATTTCATAATATGTTAATGTAAAATATTAGTACCATAGGCTTCTCTTCCGGTCACCTGTTACATCGTATTTTTTGCAGACTGTAAAAAAATAATCCTGTGTAATAACATAAAAATATCTGGGACGGCTTTTTGTACATCTACAAACTTAAATAGCAATTAATCGCTTTACATTAAGGTATGTCTGGCATTCATAAATAAGCCGTGGCTATCAAAATAATAAAAAAAAGACGTGTGGCACTCGGGGACTGCCGCGGTAAAGCTATTGCATAGCATTTTTTATCAACTTATGAAATTTTAATTAATTATTTATTTAATTTATGCAGTTAAGTCTTTGATATTAAATCAAGTTACACTTTTTGAGCGTGGTGACCGATAAGAAAACAATTTTTTTTCTCTTATTGTATAAATGAGAAGTTAATATTGTTTAAAATATTTTTAATATCTTACAATACATGTAGGTTATTCAGGAATTTTTATCATTCAGTTAGCAGCTAGTGTACACGCACACGACTAGTCGCACGCACACAAACACCGTGCCGAAGTCTGCCGAACTGAAACGACATTAGACGATGCACGGCTTTCAACGCCACACCTCCGTGCCCGTCGGAGTGGGGAGCGTGAGGTTTTTTTCGTTACGGAATTTCTGGATTCGGTCCCCGCGCTCAAGGCCCGCGATAGAAGCTATGCAATAGCTTAAAAAAATGTTTTCGAGTTTTGTTAAAACGCAGTTCATAAGTCCCAAGTGTAATGAAATTCGATTGGATCATATTTATCTAAACGGATACAAGTGTGTTCGTTCCGCAACGAGCAAATGCCTACCCGAACGCAACGATGCGATGTGCTCCAACGTGAATAAAAACGAAGATGAGTTCGCGATCCGTTCCGAATTCAGAATCATTAGTCACGTTTTATTTGTGAATGTCAAATACCGCAAAAGTGATGGCTGAGTAAGCAGCAAGCGATTGCAGTTCTATCGGTCTATAAGGTCGTTTAAATAATTATAAACTAATTGTAAATAATTTACTGAGTAAATATTATCACAAGTGCGATTACTTATTACAATCTTGTAACACCTTTCCACAAGTATAAATATTAATTTTAATGACATATTAAAGGTTTGACACGTGACAAATATTATTTCGATTAAATTGGTAAATTTATATTGCATATAACATTGAAATTTATACATAATATTTGTTATAAAGCTCGAATCTGGGGGCACGGCGGTGCCCCCGCCAAGTCGAGCAAAAAATCGTCACGGCCGTACCATACTTTTCTCGAAGCAGTTCAGGCCATTTTCGACCCCCTATAACTTCTTTGTGGATATAATTAGAAGGCTGAATTTTCAGTAAACATAGTATATTTCAAATTTCGTTCAATTTAAACCAGAAGTTTAAGAATTATAACAAGTCAAAGTTTCTTAAGTTTGTCACTCACCGACTGACCGATCACCAAAACTCCAAGGCACTTCTAGCAGACATAGAAGCTTCAAATTTAGAATACAATTAGTGTTTAGTGTATAAATCAATGAAAAACTAAAATATTTTTCAATTTCGGTCCAGTTTTCAAGATACATCAACTGCATAAATAACTTTATATATACCCATATAAATATATGGAATTACAAAGTTACATTTGCAGTGAATGAATCCGTGTACTTATATACATATGTATAATAGGTGTAGATACTTCCTTCGTATTCAAGAAGTAGAAGATACCGGGAAGGAAAAAAGTAGGACTATCTACAAAAAGAAATGAGATACCATCAAAAACATAACTTGTGAAACACGAATACTTATTCAATCCCTAAGTTTTAAGTTATTACGTAATTAGCTAACCTAACAACATCTTATAGTGACCATATAAATGTTAAAAACCTTTTATGTTTTAAATAAATAAAAAGATGTTGTTAGGATTACTAATTACATAATACCTTAAAACAGAAGGACCCTTAAGTGGGAACTGAATAAATTAACCGACTTGGTATTACATGGATCTCACAACTTTTTACGGTAGAAGAACTGAGTTGCGAGACTTGGTATTTTTTTACAAGTTATGTTTTTGATGGCATATTAACTAAATTACACTAATTAAGTATTTATAATTCAAAAACTAGATTCATTTTTTAAACTCATGCCACACATTAAGAGCCGTGGCACAGAATAAATAATAGTACTACGTAGCCTATAGCTCAAGGAACAAGCGTTCGCATTTCACAGTACGTGAGCAGCCAGAGTTTGATCTCCGCCGGTACCGATGAAATTGTTCTTTATAATTTTAAATAAAATCCGTGGATTTCGTGAGAGGCATCAGAGGGACCGAAGAGGAGCTTATTTCTGATAACAACTCAAAATTATGGAAAACTGCGGTTGCCAACCCGCCTGCCAAGTGTGCCAACTAAAGGGAGGCTAAAGAGGAGGTTTTGTAGGCTGTAAAGAAGGAAAGGAATAAGGAATTTTAAGGGTTGAATTAAAATGAAAGAAAGCATCGTGACTTAACGTGCATGTCTGTGAAATAAAAATACCGATTTAAACTACTTTTACGGATTTTACCTACGTTTAATATATATGATTTTTAATTCCCGACGTTTCGGATGCTTTGCGGCAACCATGGTCACGGGGGACTGAGATCACTGACGTCCCGATGTCAGTGTAACCCGGAGTACATTCAGCTTTTTAATTATTATTTATGGTCCGATCTACGCAGAATGAACTTACTGTGTCTTGAAGTCTTGCAGTGGTATGCTTGAGTTTGGTTTTAATTTTATTGATTACAGGATCCCAAGCAGGTGGTAGTACCCAGCCTCCTTCTCTATTGAAATTAGAATGTTTTTTTTTAATTTTAATAGCCTCACGTATTATCTTTGGTAGGAATCGATGTTCTTTCGCAAGGATTTGTGGCTTATCAAACGTGATGTAATGGTTGGGGCCGCCTAGGATATGATCACAAACTGCAGACTTCCCGGTACGTTGATGCTTCACGTCAGCTATATGTTCTTTTACGTAGGTAGATCATTTTCATTCTTAATCATGGATAGGTGCGGATATTTATGGTCCACAGATTCACTTACTGACTGTATCACCCATATTATATTTTAAAAATATAAATGTCTCAGATTTTTCGCAATAATATCCCTGATGTGTTTTGCATACGTGGTAGAGCCACGCTGCAGCAATATTATGGTAGTAGCGGGAATAGGTTGGCTCGACCGGGGAAGGACCACGCTCTCACTGAATACCAGCGTAAAATAGCAGCTTAATACTGTTGTGTTTCGTATAGTGAGTGTAGAGATCCGGAGACCCTTTCTTACTGGAAACGAGGCATTCCATCTTAGTCATCAGGGGTAACAACGCATCTGCGTTTTGATTCTTAACCGAGGATAAATGTAGACGTCTATGGGTGACAGCGTCCACTTACTATAGGGTGGACGTGTGCTCGTTTGTCACCCTTATTCTATAAAAAAATTATCTGCTTACTGGACCAATTGAATGCTTGCATAATAGGGCAAATTTGGTTTAATCAGCAAGCTTAGAAAATGGACTAGTGATAGCTGAACCGAATTCATCGCATTTCTGGCGCAACTCGACTTTGCTTCGGGTGTGCTAATGTTAGGTACCTATGTGTTTAGTTCTTTCATCTGTCGAAGGCTACAAAATTTTATTAGGGAATTCCCTCTGTAAATTTTACTACACCCATAGGATGAGGTCTAAAAATAAGTGTTACAGATTTTTTTTAAAAACATTTGTCTACATTCTAAGAAGATCAAGGCGATTACTGCAAACCATGAACACGTTGCAGCAAGCCAGTTTAAATATGAGGTTCTTTCTGGGAAAAGCCTTTAAAGTAAAAGTAAATTTACAGCCCATAAAGATAAATCCCACAGCAAGGCACAGGCTTAATTTTTTCCTTACGCAAACTTTCAGTTGATGGGTAACAAAAAAAAAGCAAAAACTAGACAACGTAAATTTAATAGCAAAGAGTTAACGTTCGATTTACCAAATATTGCCTTGTACATTTCTGCAGGCGCACACATCATGTTTTGCTTTGTACTATGGAGGGTAGAGATAAAGACGACTATCTCATATGGGGATAAGATGAAAAATTTTCAAGCTGTAAGCTATAAATAAGAGTTAAAAACCTTCCAGAATTGCGCTAGCGTTGATACAAGTTATGGTATGAATGTAGCAGCTGTGGATGGATTAAAGTATGCCAAGTTAAAAAATTTCATATTTTTGGTGACTAGAGTAGTCAGTTACATTACAATAAATACAAAACTTCAACTATTCACGTAGTCCAAAAATATTTTTTAAAATATAACCTAAAATAACTGCTGCGAGAAAACGGGGAGTGATTTTATTTATGTGAACTTCAATTACGCATAATAAACTTTTCAAAATAGTTCAAAAGTAAAAGTAAGGTTACAGCCTATATACTCGTACGTCCCCTGCTGGGCACAGGTCTCCCCTCTTTTCTGAGAGGGTTAAGAGGCGAGGGGAAAATAGTTCAAATTAATTGTTTAAATATAAAAATTTACCTTGCTGCTATTGCAGTACCACCCACCACACACTCGACACCCTCGATATCTTGGGGACATGTTTATATACTATTTATTACAAAATTTACAGAAATTTCTAGTATTTGCCTAGTTGTGTAGTTCTACTGCAACCAAACTTTTGGTCCACAATTCGTCCAATTTGCAGCAAACATGTCTGCCACAACAAGTACTTCTAGTACATAAATTTGATAAAAATCACTACCGTTAAAAAGATCTTTAAACAAAAGTTTATATTTATTAGTTTCAGAGAATACATTTAAGATTACAAAAAGGGTCATTTGCCGTATACAATATCAGACCAAGAGATACTCACTCAAAGACTTTTTAAACCAAATTAATATTAAACTGTTGCTTCACAGCCCATGCTGAATTGTAATATTTTTGTTAGATACTATATTTAAAGCTTTTGGTGACTGAGTAATGTTCATAACTTTAATACTCGTAATAAGTCTTGCAAGTCTGTTCCAAAGTACAAGCTCCATAGGAGTAGCGTAGCATAATAAAAATTCCTGTTATATTACTGAGTTGCGTTTGCATTTATAAATTCAAGGCGCATTTCAAAAGCATTCTCATGAGAAACGTAGAAAGTACCTATATATTTTGTTATATAAAATCAAGAAAAATCTCTTTGCTTTTACTGTTTGTATCTGGCTGGCTGGCTATATCAAGACAAGACATAGAACATTAATAAAAATGAAACTAAAAAGTAAAAACAAAACACTTTCCCACCATTTTTTCAATTGTTTTTCTGTCCGCCAAAATATGTATATCTAACGAAGAAATTCGATACATTCTGAAATTTTATTACAAACAAGGGAAATATACGACTCAATCGCGTATCACTGTGACGTTTATGGACCTAATGCAGTATCAGGAAAAGTAGTAAAAAGTTGGTTCAAGCGTTTTCAGCCCAGGAATTTTGATGTCAAAGATGCATCTCGCTTTGGTCTCCGTCATACGGTCGATGCAATTTTTGAAAAAGTGGATCAAGTTCGATATATTAGTAGTTATGATACGAGGCTATACTGAAAGCTCGATATTTAGGTACCACACGAGCTCACTGAAAGAAACCTTTTAGTCGTATACTCATTTTCGATTCTCTATTGAACCGTAATGAAACCAAACCATTTTTAAAAAGTATGAAAAAGATCATGGTTAAGGTCCGCAGACTGTTACGAAATCCGGGTTAACACGCAATAAGGTGATGCTGTGTGTATGGTGGGATTAGAAGGGCATCGTTCGTTATGAGCTTTTAACGCCGGGCAATACTCAATTAATGAGACTCAAGCGAAAAATTGGGAAAGAAACGGCGGGAATTGATCAACATAAAAGGAGTGGTCTTTCATTGTGATAACCCAGACCACACACATCTTTGGCCACTCAGCTAAAATTGAGAGAGCTTAGTTGGGAAGTGTTAATGCATCCATCATATAGTCCTGACCTAGCACCCTCAGATTTTCACCTGTTTCGGTCTCTTCAGAATTTTTTGGGTAGTGTTAGGTTAACATCATGAGAGGACTGTCAAAATTCCTTGTCGCATTTTTTAATCAAATACCCCAAGATTTCTTCAGCAACGGGATTATTTCACTATCAGCAAGTTATCGACCAAAATGGCATATATATTATATTTAAATGTAATTAAACTTACAAAAAATGTCTTGAATTCGTATAGAAAATACGAGGAATCTTTTTCCCCGGCCGTATATTAATTATATATAGATTAAATTTTGTATGTTATGAGAAAAATAGCCTACTTGGAGTTTCTTCTCACAAGGTCTCCCGCAATAGGGATTTGTTCAAGCAATGACGTAGGTTTTTTGTCTTTCAATAAGTGCTTTGTAAAGGCCAATTTTGAATAAACTAACTTTATGAATCTTTTCAGTCGATAGTGAGGTACACCGGGTGCAAGTTGACATTTATTATAGTTGATAAATTCTCATACTACGCTTAACATTTATTTATTTACGAACATTTCATGTCAGAAGTTTTGGGAGTTTTTAAGATACATCTGATTGAACAAATGTTCTTATAACAAGCAGCGACAGTTGTCGTTATATTTCTGATTTTAGAATGGGTATTACTAGCGTATAGTAAGTGTACTATAGTAATAGTAACTTTATACGTGGTAGAGCCATGATACAGCTACTTCACCGTTTTAGTACGAATTGGTTGGCTCGACCAGGAAGGACCACGCTCCATGAATATGAGATGCTCTATGAGAGCGTGGTCCTTACCATTTTAAATCGCAGCCTGCTACTGCATGGTAATTGTAAAGAACTGGAGACCCTTTTTACTGAAAACTAGTCATCTAAGTTCTCAGGGGTGACAACGTATCTGTATTTTGATTCTTAATCGAAGATAGATGTTGATGTGTATGAGCCGCAGCATCAACTTACCAAAGCATCGACTGCTCGTTTGTCACTTTTATCCTTTAAATAAACAGCTTACCTCTGTTCGTCCCATTTCAGGGCGCACCATATCTGGGCCTGATCCATGGGCATACAACGATAAAAATGAGTGTGACACGTGGGGTCCACTCTACAAAGCAAATGTAGGAAATTACAAAATTTAAGAAACCTGGTATACCATATAGAAAAATAGTTATACAAGATTTTTTTATATTAAATAACTAAATCTGACCTCAATCGCACTCTGCATGAGAACATGAATACAGGTTATGAATTGTGAAATTCGGTTATTTTGCCATGTCCTCAAGTAATTTAGGTATAACAATAACTGCAAATCCGATTTTGAAAATAACGTAATCATGTTCTTAGAAAAAACACACACCCTCACACACACACACTTACGCACGCATGCATGAACTAGCGCACGCTCATGCAAACACACACACACACACACACACACACACACGCATGTACGCACGCACGCACGCACACACGCACGCACGCACACACAAACACGCATACGTATAAACATAAAACGATATTTTGTATCAAAAGCGTAGGTGTTTAGTATGCACAAAAATTTCTTTTCTCTAATTTTATTATTAAAAACACAGGCTTGAAAATAATTTAATAAATTATTTAAAAATCTAATAAAAGTTCTTCGATGACAGTTGATATGGTCCGTCGAGCTCGAATTCGTCATATTCTGGATAATGCGGCCCCTCGACCTTGGAGAGCACTGAAAAACAAAAAGGAAAATTCATTCTCATAGAATAAACAATGGAACGCCCAACAGACAATGGAGTTACGACTCGCTATTTGAATCTAATTAGGCATACTTGTAGTAATGTGTATTTTATCTGTTTGTACACAATGTTTCATTCTTTGTGAGTTTATTTTTAGGAAAACTTGCAAATAGCTACGCTTAGATTTTAGTTAATTTAGTTTTAGTTACTTTGACGGTTTCCCTGTCCGTGAAATAGGAACAATAGTTAAACAATCGAAATGTTCATATTATATGATTCTTGAACAAGGATCCTATAATATGAACATTTCATTCAGGGAAAGTGTTAATTACACATAATATATACGAATATTTATAGTCTACTATGACAGAAATGTAGAACGATATTATGCTTGTATAGAGAATAGACAAGTAAGTAATGTTAATTTTCTTCGGCTATATGAAACTAAAGCACTAGGTACTAGAAGCTACGTTATATTTATACACAAAAATAACGCCTCACATTATTCGTCTGCGATGAAATCGTAAACTACTGAACTGATTTCAGTGAAATTTTGCACACTGCAGTTTCTGGGTCCTTCTGTTCTTCTTTCAAATATTCTATCCGTGTGTATGTGACTGAACTCCTCGTAAACGGCTGGACCGATATTGATGAAATGTTGTGTGTGTGTGTGTATTTGTGTGATCTAGTTGATTTTATAATGGCTTAGATTTATAATTGAATTGGTGATGCTGCTGTTGAGACACAGAAATCACGCTTGCGAGGCTGGGGCGGAATGCTAGTTGTAATAAAGAATTTGTAATATTTTAGTGGTTTAAAAAACACAAACAACATAGAACACATGCGCTGTGATAATCCTAGTGAGAATTCTGGGTCAAATTTATGAATTTACTGCATTATCATCAGTTCTTAATACGTCCAGTACAGATTATTAAGACGTCCACAAGTGGGAGTAAACTAAATTATAACATTTTTTAACTTTAAAACGTACGTACATACGTGCCTATAAAGCGTTAACAATAATAAAAGTAATTAAAGTTTATTTTGCATTTTTTAAACTAATATTTTTATTTAAAGTGAAAGCCATTGTCATTCAAAATTATATATATATATATATATATATATATATATATATATATATATATATATATATATATATATATATATATATATATATATATATATATATATATATTAAATTAAGTTTTTTAACGTTAACTCTTATTTTTTATTTAAATATTTGACCCCTTTGAATGGGCTGAGAAGTAATGCAAGCCTTCTCCTATGGGATCACCCCTAAAGGAAAATAAATGGGTACTAATAGTCGTCGATTGGTCGAAATTCGGCCGTTTATATAATAAGCAAGCTGTAAAAATCCGATATATGTATAATACACAATATGTAAAATAAACCATTTTTCGCCTTCACATACACTCTATTGAACACGCATTATTGAAAAATGAATATTTGAATTCACACATTTTTTTTAAATCTATAATTGTAATTCATTCAAACTGTCGGTGATTATATATTAAAACATTTTAGATTTCTTTGGTGATAATCTCCACGCTGTACAACTGTTTAACCACAGACTGTTATTTTATTTTTTTATTTAAAATAAATCAATCTTTGTGGCATTACTTGGGGGAGGCCTATGTTCAGCAGTGGACTTGTGAAGGGCTGTAATGATGATGAATGATAAAATCAATCAAATACAAAGCTTTAATTATTTTATCACGGTGTCGCAAAAACCTAAGAAGGTTTATCTGTACACCATGCTTCATCGACGGCACTCGATGCTCAATCTACGTACAGACATTATCTATCATATTTTACGATAGATATAATATGCTTTAAAATCTTAGCGAAGGTCTACACGCTCGCAATGCATACGTAGCTACATTCACGGGTAGTAAAAATATGTCATTACTCAGACGCACAAAACCGGTTAGCCAGTGAACGTACACAGGATGTTCACAAGCGGTAAAATTTAACTGTACTACGGTTGGTAAGAAATCTCTGTTAAGTAAGTATTAAACACATAGAAAATAATCGATATTTGTGTATAAATATATACACACACATACACATTTATGCGCACATATATATAACAATAATATATAAGCATTCATACAGGCATACTATACGTTTTTTTTAATTTATTTATTTATGTATAATGTGTACATTTATTACGTACATAATAATATATATGAGATATAATTATTTAGTAAGATGCTTTTTATTTCCTCTAAGTAATGTAGTTTTAGTTTTCTTTTTATATTTTCCGCAGTAATCTCATTTTTAAGTGTAAAGGGTAATTCATTTATTAGTTTGGGTATAATATAGGCAAGTCGTTGTCTTCCGTAACGATTTTGAGATCGTGGTATTTTCAGTAAAGCTTTTGACACACTGCGAGTTTGCTTTGTATGATCTATTGAGTGTTGTATGTCTTTATTAAAAAACTGTTCGTTAAGTAAAGTTAATTTAACTTTCTCATGGACAGGAATAATTTTACAGTAAGTAAATAGACCGTCACAGTTATTTCTGTACTTGTCTTTTATGTGAGGTGATACGATGGTTTTAAGAATTCTTAGCTGGAGTTGATAAATTAGGTCTAGGTGTGATTTGTATGTCCGTCCATAACTACTCAGCCCGTATGATATGACAGATTCTCCTAATGCTTTGTACAGCAGGATTTTCGTTGAAAACGGTATTTTCCATTTAATTAGTGAAAACTTTGCCAAAATTGCTCTCAATTTATCGCAAACAAGGTTAATGTAGTCGGTCCATTTAAAGCGGTCATCAATTACTAGTCCAAGATATTTTTGCGTTTTTACTACTTCTACGGGTTCACATACGCAGTTGGTATGGTCTGAGTGAAGGCAAGCGTGACTGTGGACGATTAATTGAGGACTTATATTAATCCTATTTTGGCTGGAGCTGATATACATAAGCTTAGTTTTGTTGGCGTTAAAAACAAGCCCATTATCATGAGACCACTTTGTTAGAAGGGTGAAGTCCGTTTGGAGCCGATGCAGTGCTACATCTATGTTAACGTCTGCGGATACTAAACATGTGTCGTCTGCGAATTGATATATTTCACAGTTGTTAATCAGGTTAATCAGATCGTTAACATAAGTGATGTAGTGCACTGGTCCCAAAACAGAGCCCTGTGCTGTGCCCTCTGATACTCTCACCATAGAGCTGAGTTCCTCTCCAACCTTTACATATAGGGTTCTGTCTTGCATATAATTCTCACACTATTTGTTGAGAGGACCTCTTACTCCACAGTCATTAAGTTTTTCAATAAGCGTACTGTGCCGCAGGGTATCAAAAGCTTTACTGTAATCTATGAATACAACTAGGGCATGTTTTTTATTATTAGGGTGTGTGTAAATGGAATCTGAAAAATTACTTAATAGTTGTATAGTGCTTTTTTTAGGTTGGAAACCAAATTGTTTTTCTGTTATAATGCTGTTGTCTGAATAGAAGTTTAGTATTTGTCGAGTGAGAAATTTTTCAATAATTTTATTAATTATAGGCAGTATAGTGATGGGACGGTAGTTATCATAATCTTTATGATTACCTTTTTTATAGATTGGACGTACTATACCTGTTTTTAACCCTGCTGGATATGTACCATTTTCCACAGATGTATTTATAAGATTAGCTATAATGGGTGCAATTTTATCACTTATATTTTTAAGATCAATAATTCTTACTTCATCAAAACCAGGAGCTTTTTTAGTGCTTAATGATAGGATAATTTTGTTAACAGATCCTGCCGTGGCTTTTTGAAATCTAATAGAGACTTTAGCTTGACGGCGGTAGCTTACTGAATCCAGAATACTAATATTACATTTGGGTATAATATTCTTTACGTTATCACTAAATGTTTTCGCAAAATTATTGGCGATGTCGGCAGTTTTTAGGGTGTTCGTTACCATAGCATTTATAATAACGTTGTCTACTGAAGCAATGACTTTGCCTGTAATTTTGTTTAGAATGGCCCATAGATTTCTTATATCTTTTTTGTTGTTAATAATTTCAGATTTTATATTTATATTTTTGTATTTTTGTATTATTGTATCAGCGTAATTTCTAGCTTTATTGCATTCCAATTTTAATATTTTATTATTTGTATCTTTAAGCCATTTTGTAAATAATTTGTCTCTATAGTTGCATGCCGCGTGAATTTTTTTATTCATCCAGTTATTGTTATGCCGCTTGTAATCATTTTTAATTTTTATTTGTATTTGCGATTTATCATAACATGCCTTAATGTTTTTTTAATATCAAAGAATACAGTTTCAAAGGACAGAAGATATGTTTAGTATTTAGCCAGTCCATATCTTGTAATTGCGAAAAAAGTACTTTATTATCATATTTTACCTTAAATGTTTGAACAGCCTTTGTACGCACTTTGCCAGTTCCAATGCATGCTAAAACTATTGCACGGTGGTCAGCCAGTTGAGTACCGAGAGCCGCTGTATACACGTCGTGTGTGTGGGATCTCGCATAGATATGATCGATACAAGTCTTAGTTAATTTGCTGTTAGCGATTTCAATTCTTGTATATTGTGAGATCCCGCACATTAGACCATAGTTGTACAATGCAGTATTATATTTATGTTTTATAGGACTACTTATCTTAATACCTATGTTTACATCACCTAATTAGAAATAAGTCGTGGTTCTTATTTACAGTTTTAAGTGTGCTGTGTAATTCACTTATAAACAAGTGTTTACTAAAAGAAGGTGGGCGATATATCGCTAACAGAGTTGCCGAATATTTATTTGGAGTGGTTATTTGGCCTAAAATGCATTCAAAGTAACGTGTTCTTTTATTGTAAACTCTAAATTTATGTTTTTTATGAATATACATAATAATGCCTCCTCCTTTACGATTATTTCGCAACTCTGTGTACATAGTATACCCCTCCATCTGGTACAAAGAGCTGAGTGATGATGATATATTTGCTTCAGTAACAATAATTACATCTATCAATTTCGTACATGAAATAATTCTTTCCTCAAGCGCAGAAAAGTTTTTTACTAGTGAACGTATGTTAATATGTAAACAAGATAGATTAATATTACTAGGTAAACTATTTATAAAGTATTGGACATCGATACAGTTTTTAATCTCTGTTAAACCGGAATGTAAGCTATTCATTAAGGAGAAAGTAATCATACACAGTCTTTATGTATTTAGCTTATGTATAAATACCTATTTATTCTCGCAGCTGGTTTATATCATTTAAAGAGTGAATAATGATAGGTTTTTCATACTGCCCTTCTTTGCGTACACGAAGAACTCCCTTCTTCATCCATATATATTTATAGGTACTCTTAAGTTCTTGCTTCGCGTACCATAATAAGTGCTTGTTATAGGCTGTCAAGGCTTCTCTGATTATTAATGGTTCAGAGCCTTGAGAAGTAGTTTCGACATCGCTTTTAGCTTGCTCTGTTATGATTCCTTTGTCAGCAGAGATATGGATTTGTTTGAAAATTTGTTTGTAGGTCTCCAACCATTTATCTTGAGTGATTTGTGATTTTAGTTGAACCCTTATTGGTCCTGGTTGTTCTTTTTTACTAGGTAACGTACCCGCTATCTCTTGGGCAATCACCAAAGGATCTTCATTGTCTTTTAAGGTTACATTAACAACTTCAACACACTTAGCAAGCTTCTGTTGCTCTATATCTTGCATGCGTTGCTCGATGGCTGCTAACCTCGTTTCCAAATTATTATTTTTATCCGTTAGTTCGATGTTTTTCTCTTTCAGTTCAATAATTGTTTTTTGGCAGCTTCTAGGTTCTCCATGGCTTCATCTACTTTTTCAGTATGGAACTGAAGTGTCTGATGAATGTCTTTCATTTCCCTTCTTATAGTTTTTTGCATTTCTTTCGAAATGTCCTCCAGCAGCTCCAGCAGCAGCTATATTCGATATTGGCCTCAAAGTGAATACATATTTAAGCTTGTACTTGCTATGAGGCATTGGCAGTATGTACGTCAACAAACGACAAATTGACAATTATGTTTGACATTGGCAGTTTGGGCAGTATGGAAGAAAACATTGCATGTAGAATTTAGTTTTCTACACTCCATCTCCATATAAACTAGTAACAAGTAACATCATACATATACAAAAACATACACTCGAATTAATTTATTCATTTTATTTATTTCTTTCTATAAATATATTATTTATTCTTTTATTTAATTTTAAATCTTTATTCCTCATAAAGTGTACAATTGGCACTCTTAATGCCTTTGGGCATTCTTTACCAGTCACCCCGAGCTAAGCAGAGAAACATCGATCACTAATAAAGAGCTAGTGATCGATGGCAGGACATACATACGGATAAATACGCTTATAAATATATACCTATTACTACGAATAATCTAAATAATATACTCCGTATCACAATGTTTGTTTGTGTGTGTTTATTGTACTTTATATTATATATATAAATATTGTATTGTTTCTTTCTTATTATTAATATATATAAATTGGCAATTTTTAGTTCTTGAATATAAGTTAATCCTATGCACATAATTTTTCATGTCTATATTATGGACAAGTATACACATAAATTAATTGGAATTATGTACGATACGTAAAAGTATAAAGATAAATCAGTGGTAGGGCAAACAACTGTCCCAAGGAGGTAACGATCCATCGTCTACAAGGCATTCACAAAGTTATGAAGATCGATGCGCTCACCATCGTGTCCGCACGGCGCGGCGACGTGGTAAAATTCATCATAAATGTCAGAGTATGAAAGCCATTTAGCCCATTCATGAAAATACCTATATACAACACAGAGCTTAAAAAACCGATAAATAGTTCACCTTCTTTTAACTATAGGCAGAGACGATATAAATAAAGACCTTACAATAACTACAAATGTCGTGGCGTATCGGTGTACAATTGTTTACAAAATAAATACATACCGTACGGTGCCGGAGAAGCATATATTATTTGATTGGGTATCACAGGCTTTCGTATGTTTACGGGTATTACAGGTACATGCTTTGGTAAGATCCGTACAACAGGTTGCACTTGAGGTACTGGTGTTACATGGACCGGCGCTACTGAGTGTACACTTGGCCCAATCTTTGATACAACAGCATTAAATCCATTAACGGGGTCTGCTGTATAATCCACAGTACGTATAGATCCATCGGGCTCCACTAATGAGTATTGACCTGAAATTTATCACATAATTTAAAATAATTTTTAAAACAGCGATTTATAATATAAAAATTAAATGTTTATGTAAAAAAATAATATTTATGTTAGAACTTTTAAGAAATAATAAAACAAACTTTAGCCTTATATTATAAGGCTAAAGTCATCATCATCATCATCATCATCATTACAGCCCTTCACAAGTCCACTGCTGAACATAAGCCTCTCCTAAGCAACGCCACAAAGCACGGTCCTGAGCCACCTGCATCCATCGACTTCCTGCATGTCTTACCAGGTCGTCACTCCATCTAGTGGGGGGTCGCCCTACACTACGTCTACCGGTACGAGGCTGCCACTCGAGAACCTTTCTTCCCCATCGGTTATGGGTTCTTCGAGCTATATGGCCGGCCCATTGCCACTTCAGCTTACTAATCCGTTGGGCTATGTCGGTCACTCTGGTTTTACTGCGGATATCCTCATTTCTGAGTCTATCACGCAGAGAAACTCCGAGCATAGCCCTCTCCATAGCTCGCTGAGCGACCTTGAGCGTCCTCATACGGCCAGCAGTGAAGGACTACGTGACGGACCAGGCTAAAGTAACTAAACTTTATACACATAAATAAATTATAAGTCTAAAACTTTAGCATTGTAATATATTTATGTGTAAAAATAAAAACAGAGGAAGGTTTAATAAAAAAAAGAGTTATTCATACTTTTAATACTGGAAACAATCACAAGCTAAAGCAACCTTCCTTAAATAAAAACTTGTAGAAAATTGTGATGGTTCAGAACCTAGTTTGTTGGCACTCCTTGGGAGAGTATTATGTCCAGCAGTGACCTTTAATGGGCTGATGAAGAAGAAAACATCAGCGTATTGAATAAAATATTATTTTTTCCATCCTAACAACGCTTATTGAATCAGATTCAGAAAACTATTAAGTATGATTATCCCCAGTGAGTAACATACGTTCCAAAAACACTTGTGCTCACATAATTATTATTTATGTACAATAGCTGTATATACATAAATAATTACCTTTTACAACATCGCCATCCCTACTTTCATGTTGAGACTTTACATCTCCCGTTGAGTGGTCAGCGACTCCATAGGTGAAAGCGTAACTTGGGCGTTCCTGAAGCAACGACATTCTCATCAGTCAATAACAGTCCATATGTTTCTTTTTAATCCCCACAAAAAAGAGGGGAGGTATAAGTTTGGCTGCTATTTGTCTGTCTGTCTGTGTGTGTGTCTGTCTGCACCGTAGCTCTTAAACGTGTGAACCGATTTGGTTGCGATTTTTGCGAGTGCTCGTTTGTCACCCTTATCCTATAAAAAAAGGTTTTCTAAAGGTGGTCCTTAGACATGTTTTATTAAAATCGGTTCACCCATTCATCATCAGCTCTTTTTGTTACGGGGTACTTTTTTCAATTTTCAATTTAAGTAATATTTTTTTGTATTTTCTTTAAAGTTGCTTCCCGTCAATTGTCTGAACATTTTGTATCTGGTGACAACAATAATGGGATACAATGGAACAATCTATCAGTATCAGATGCCGGTGTAGTGGTGGCGTAAGAAAATCTACTATGCGTTTTATCCAGTTAGTGTCGTAAGAGGTGACAGAGAGAAATTGAAATTAAAGATGGACAGCTGGATCTTCCTGACTTTATAATAATAATTAATTCTGCGTTTGCCTAATGACCACGATAAAGATGTACCACGAATATACGAGATAAAATCTGTAAAATCTAGTTCTATTATTATTCTGGAAATCTCGTTATATTCTATCTAGCACGAAACGGGGCACTGATGGCCATCAGTGCCCCGTTTCGTTGCAGTTGTTTTCCTTTCTATTTTTGAGTGATATATACCGATTTTGTTTTACTCATTTTCATTCATGTAACATTTTTTGTTACATCATTTTATTAAAGTAAAGGGGCTAATCGCTCGGCGAAAATTTCATAACCCGGGATCAATTCCGACCGACGTCAATAAAATACAATATAATTTATGTTATTTACAATTTAAGTGCTTTTAAATAAAACTATATTTTACGGATTTTATCTCGTATATTAACATATTTTATATTCCCGATACTACTACGAGGGGGACTGAGATGTTCGACGACCCAGTGTCATACTTAACCACGCCTCTTATATTTACGCGAACACTACACATTTAATAATCAAGTAAACCAGTACGGACTGGTAATTGTAAATAAAATTCGTTAATTAATACATCATGCTATTGTAATGTAACTTATCCTAATGAGATTTATTCTCATTACATGAATAAATAAATAATGTTTCGTGATTTTGTCGTAGTAACCACACTGTATGTCTACATTGCGTGAAAAAAAATTGTGCAACACAGAAACAATGAAAAAGACTGGTAACGATTTGTGATAAATGTGTATATACGCTTATGTAATAACTCGACTGATTTGCAGTGCGTATGACAACGCAACGCATGAGAAGAAATGATAACAATAGCGCCATTGTATAATAAAACTTGGAATTGAACGAGAAAAATAATGATATGAAATTATTATTAATAATTTTAAAATGGTAAACGAAAATTTGAAACCTGTTTAATACAATCAGGCTGAACTTTGTCTCCATCCATAATAAGTACCCGGTTGACCGAATTTTGCTCGGTATTTTTCGCTCGGTTTTTTTTTAATCCGTGTGTTTTGGAAATTATATTTAGATACAAATTACATACTGATGAAATACGAATAATATTTTTGATCGTAGCGACATAATAGAAAAAACTGAACAGGTTATTTGAATAAAAAATCAGGAGTGCAATTAGTTTAATTTAAATTTTCGTGTTTTTAAAAAATACTAAAAAAGGGCTCGAAAAAATAGATTTTCTCAAAAAAGAAAGGAACTTGAAAAATAAATTTAAAAAAGTCGGTCGGTCGGTCTGGACTCGAACCATGATATTACGATTTTGGGACCGCCCAATCATTAATAATATATAATCATTAGTAATTAATAAACTGTCAAAATTTACCTTCTTATTCTAGCGATATTGTAGCAGTTTTTCATTGCCTAAAAACACGGACAAAAAGACTTTTTCTAAAAATAAATCCTAGCTAGATGGATTTATTGCCCCCGAAACTCCCTGCACAAAAAAATTTTAGAGCCGTTTCCGAGATTCCGATTATATATATAAATATAAATATTAATATATATAAATATTATATATATATATAAATATTATATATATATATATATATAGTTAGTTTAAAGGTATAGGATAAATATAAACAGTTCATTTAATTTATCTTTGAATTTTTGATGAAATTTATACAATCATGTACCTCCTAGAATAATGAATAGGTAGGTAAGTAAGTTTCACATGTTGCGTACAAATATATAAATACAAATTTGAAGTAAGAACATACCATAGTAATACTTACATAATAATCATTAAACCCAGGATCATAAACTGAACCTATCTTTGGTCTAGCAATAACTACTTTGATTATAACCAATAAGAAACATTGAAATCTCCACATTATTAAAGTATACGGTTTAACTACGAAATCCTGAGAAACAACTGCCTTACAATATGTCTTATCCCTGAGTAGCACAATGGAGGGTTCACAGGCATTTATAAGTGGCCTTATTTGCCAGTGAACGCCAGCCTTGGTGGGCGGGGCGCAGCTGCTTCCGAAAACAAAGTTTCCTCGAGCTCACGAGCGTCATGACTAATTGAGAAAAGTTTCGCACGGCTCAACGACCCACCACATGCAGATTGGATGCATAAGCTGTGATGAATATGAGAGCCGACTAAAGAGCATCAATTTATTAGAACGCTTCCGTAATTATGCATGAGATTATTTTCTCTGAGAAAGTAATAGAAAATAGTTTGAGGTAGAATCACGATTTTTAATTAATTAATTTTTAATTTACAACCAAATACATGGTCACATCGTGGTATTATAATGTAACTTATCCTAATGAGAATAAATACATAAATAAATGAACATTGGTTCGTGATTTCGTCGTAGTACCCACACTGTATTTCTACATTGCGTGAAAAAAAAATGTGCAACACACACATTTATTACTTTGTTTATTTAATATTTGTAATAAACAACATCTACTAAGGGTAACAAAGAACGGACTTAATACCTTATCGTATATTCTACCAGTCAATCTTGGAAATTTTTGACTTTTATGCAAACTAAATACTTTGTTATGTTGCTGAATACGTTTAGAATAAAACCAGAACGACGTTAGAGAAGGCTCATTATGTAGTGTAATGACACGTGTATAGGCAAATTTACTACAACACAACGTAACATAAATTCAAACATTTAGTATTTAAAAAAAAAAACTAATTTAATATTGTATTTTTGTATCTCTAATTATTAATAGTTACAATCAGGAGAGTCAAAAGCCAGTATATACTTGAAATGTCTTGAGCATTCCGTCTTAGTCCTCATAGGTGAAAACTGAAAACCCATCTGTTGCCTTCTTTGATTGAAGGTTGCTGCAGGAGTCCATGGACTTCAGTAACCAATTACCATCAGGTTAACTGTTAGTTTATTTGTCATTTTATTTTTGTAAAAAAATTGTGAAAATATGAATTAAAAACATATCGCGCAGATGTTCGAATTTTGATGTATATATGAATATAATATGATTTCTTTGAGATGGTTCCTTTCACTGCCGAGAACATTAAAATGGGTTCTATGAAATTAATAATGAGCAGTTTGCCAGTAGGTAGTTTTTACGTGGTAGAGCCATGCTGCAGCTGTATTAGTAGTATAGTTGTAGCACAAATGGGTCGGCTCGGCCGGGGAAGGACCACGCTCTCACAGAATACCAGCGTCAAATAGTAGCTTAATGCTGCTGTGTTTCGTATGGTGAGTGTAGAGAACCGGAGACCCTTTTTACTGGAAACGAGGCATTCCACCTAAGTCCTCACGGATGACAACACATCTGCATTTTGATTCGTAATCGAGGATTGATGTAGACGTCTATGGGCCGCAGCAACCACTTACCGTCAGGTGGACTGTGTGCTCGTTGGTCACCCTTATTCTATAAAAAGTGTAATAAGCTTAAAGCTTTGTAGCCGTGTACAGAAGTCATAAAATAAAATAATAGTTCTGTAAATGTGTATTAAAATTGACTTTAAAACAGAATAATAGAAATAAGAGAATTTAAAATTAGAATTTTTCAAGAACTTTTATAAAGAGAGTAGTGACACATCTATCGCCGCGGTAGTATCTATTGATGTGACTGTATTTAGATTTATGATAATCGAACATCATTTATTTTATTAAGTTTGGATTTTTCAAAAAAATATCATAGTTTTTTTTTGGGTATAAAATATGACCTATATCACTCCCAACATTGCTATCTGTTTGTGAAGTTCCATTACAATCGTTTCAGCTGTTCCGAATGTTAGCCCGGAAATTTTAAATTTTAATATTTAAAATTAAAAATATAATGTAAGAAATAAAATATTAATGGCATGCTTTATTTTATAGAATTAAAAAAAACTCCTTCAGGTCAATAAAAAGTAGTCAGTTCGATATTGCAGCCAGCCACTTCAATTTTATCTTTAATAAATAATTCTTCTGTCACTGTGTATGTGTGCGGCGCTGTCGTCGCTCCACAAGCGAAACACACCGAAGCCTAAATCGCGCTATCAAAGGTCCGAATCATAAACAGTATATATAGAACATCTTCGAACTAGCATATCACACAGCCAGCTGTATGGTTATGTGGAAAAGTCACCACAACCTCACAGCCGGCTGTGTGGAACGCTTTGAGCATTCACCACCTCCCTCCACCGTTACCGGAGGGTTTGCCATTATTTGCTTCGGGCGCAAAAAAAAGATATCTCCCCTTTTTCTTCTACGGCCACATGTATGTGTCTGAAGTGAATTCCTCCTCAGCGTCTGGACTGATTTGGATGAAATTTTGTTTGTGTGGATTAAATTCATTCCCGAATGAATTTAATAAATGGTTTAGATTCACAATTCGACCCGGTAGATGGCGCTATCGTCGAGATACAGAAATCATCCGTGCGAAGACGTGGCGGATCGCTAGGTTTTATATATAGATTATGTTTTAAGCTTTCTTATTGACTGAAAATATAAACATTCATTGCTGACTGTAGACTGACTCTGTACAGAACAATTAGTCGTATATAGTACGTAGAACGTAGAACCACCAAATACAAATTTTTACATGATTCCTGGGTTAGACAATGTTAAGGAAATAAACTATTTTTAATTTAAAAAATGACAATATAGTAATAATAATACTTCCGATGAGCCTCTCAGGTCGGAGGCGATTGAGACTCAGTGACGCACGGCGTTCCAGGCTTAAATGCATAAAGCGGGAGAGGCAGTCCGCTTGCATAGTCCGCCGGTTTTTTAACCTGAGCCGTTTCTTCTTCCCTGCCGAGGGCCCTTGAGGGAGGAGGAAGTTGAGCTTTTATTTATTAAGTTTACTTTATTTATATATAGTGTTATATTCAACATATATTTCATTTTATCCTATTTATCATTTTGCTACGTTTTCATTCACTTTCCTGTTTGTCTGTATGTTGTTCCGGGTGGAATTTAGTAATTGATTTTTAAACTAACTTCCCGATGAGCTGGAAACTTGAAATTTTGAATATAGCTCAAATTCGGATGACAATGCAAGAAAAAAAATACGTGGCATATTAATTTTTTCAATAAAAATTTTACTTGTTTATTATAATCATAGATTCCAACCGGACGTAAGTAAAATAGCCCAAGATAATAATAATAATATTTACTGTATTTGGTCTAACAATCTTTCATTGCCTTACATATACGCACTGTTTGTTCATTTCGAATTGGTTCTATGAAGGCTGTGAAGTAATCTTGAGAATCGACACCATAATAAACAACTATTCGCGTTGTTTTAGCAAAGGTTACGTAACTGTTGTCAAAACCTACGCTTACTACATTTAACGCCCTCGTTTTCATGTGAACCGATTCCGACAAATAAATTACGCACAAAAATCACTTTGAATTGAGTAGTTTTAAACAATAATTTATGAAGATGGTTACAATAATTACTTATTGTTTTTAAAATATTGTTATTTTTATCGAATAAAATAACATATGCGGGTGTCGAAAACATATAGCAATTTTTACCTCAATTGCCCTTATATTTTTATACACAAAAATTAGGAATCCAAACATTACAGAATTAAAATATATTCAAACAACACGCATTGAACACGAGCTGTAATGAGAATACTAGGCTATAATACTCTTCAACGCCGTCTTCAAAACTTCAGAAGAATATATCGTTTCAAAAAAAGAATATCCAGTGTCTATAATAAATGAAAACTGAGTTATAAAATTCCATTAACTTCATATTTTCATAATATACTTATAGAGGTAGTACGAATGGCATAGATCGGTTTAAAGATCTTTATTTACTCATTAAGACTAACGTCACTTACATGATTACATTCATACAATTTATAATAAATCACACAGAACAATATAATAAAATAGTAAACATAAATTAGGGTAGATTAAAATTAAATAGAAGTTGCAAGTTAACTGCGTAAGAGGGATGCTTCAAGTATTGATAATATAAGACTGTGGTCCAAGCTACGAGCACTTAATAGGGTTAAGTGCTCGTAGGGTCCAAGTTATATAATGTCTTGTTTTTTAATGTGGTCTAATATTTTTTTCTTGAAAATATTGAGCGAACTTGCATCTTTTATAGTTGAAGGGAGTTTATTATACAACTGTGCTCTCGCAAATATTACGGCATTTTTTCCATAATTAGTGCGAATATTTGGTAATACAAGATGGTTTGCGCGGCGTGATGAGTATTTTAGTTTCTCCTTTTGTGGTAAATGTTATATTTCAATGGATCATATTATGTGTGATTTTATATTTTAATATACATGTGTTATGTTTATAATTATATGATGTTTAGTAATTTCGTCTCATGGTATATTGTTTTGGTCGAAGTTAAAAAGTCGTAATGATATAAAAATTTTATTAATTTATTTTGCAGTACTTGTACCTTTTGTAGTAAAGTTTTGGCTGCTGTACCCCATTAAGTGTGGTTTAACCAATGCGTTATAGATCAAAGGGTGAGCTTTCGGTGGTATACATCGAGCTATGCCGTATGTAGAACCTATTAGAGATGAAAGCTTATTTTATATAAGTGATAAATAACCGTTCCTTGGCAGATGTTTATCAAGCAATAGCCCAAGGTATTTTTTTTTTTTGATTAGACTGGCGTAATACTTCTCCGTTAATGTGTAATATTGTGTGGTGTTGAATTTTTTTGTTTTTTGCACTAAATATTACGTGAGATGTTTTGGCGGTATTTATTGTTAATAAGTTGTACTGGAACTGTCTGTCCAAAGTAGAATAAACATGTGTCGTCTGCATACAGAGTGAGATGGCCATATAAGTCTATCAATCGTGTTAACGAAGTTTAACACGTGATAGAGCCATACTGCAGTTATATTAGTAGTATAGTTGTAGCACGAATGGGTCGGCTCGATCGGGGAAGGACCACGCTCTCACAGAATACCAGCGTCAAATAGTAGCTTAATGCTGCTGTGTTTCGTATGGTGAGTGTATAGAACCGGAGACCCTTTTTACTGGAAACGAGGCATTCCACCTAAGTCCTCACGGATGTCAACGCATCTGCATTTTGATTCGTAATCGAGGATAGATGTAGATGTCTATGGGCCACAGCAACCCCTTACCATCACGTTGACTGTGTGCTCGTTTGTCATCCTATCCTATAAAAAAAGTAACGGATGTAAAAGACCGGGCAAGAATGAATCGGTCTCGTACACAGTTGATACAACCTATATGTGTAGCTACGATTAGTATCTTTTTAGGGTTCCGTAACCGCACGGTAACCAACGGGACCCTAAGCCTCCGCTATGCGTCCGTCCGTCTATCTGTCAGCAGGCTGTATCTCATGATCCGTAATAGGTAGACGTTTGAAATTTTAATAGAAATAAATTAAAAATTAAACGGAGTTCCCTGCTAGAAACGTGTTTGCTTGATCTTAATAATGGCAACAAGAAGACTCTTGAAATGCTCATAGTAATAAATCTTGTACGATGATACGAAACCCTTCATGCGCAAGTCCAGGCAAAGATGAAATACCTTACAGCTCTCTATACCCTTCAAATAGAAAAACAGCAGCGCAATAACTGCCATTTGGCGGCAGAATTAAACCCACCATGACGGATTACTAAGCACAAAAGAAATACTACCACTCACTGTCCTTTTTTTATAAATAATTGGAAGAATGTAATACAAACCTATTGCCGTTTTTGAAAATCTCAACGCTAAAAGCACGAATAAATCACTTTTGCCCTTGTATTAAAACAGTGTACTACATTAGCATATAAAGTTTCCATTGTTATAAGTTAATCTTATGTTCTCATAGCATCTCAATCATCAACCATTTTATATATCACTGTTTTTTTAAACGCGTGCCGTTATTGAAGACAGCTGTATAGAAACTTGCATAACTGGCAAGTTCGAAATCTATAAAAATAAATAAAATGTGTCTTTGTAACTTAGTAATATTAAAATAACAGCTTTTTACTAAATGCATATAAAAGTATATATGGCACATATACCAAAAAAAAACAATTTTTTTTTAATTTTTCCCAGTCTGTCTGTTGCGATTCGGATCGATTTTGACGGGACTTCAATGGCAGATAGCTGATGTTATAAGCAGTAACTTGAGCTACTTTTGTTTAAGAAAATGAATTACAGTTCCGCGCAACAAAATTAAAACCCATGAAATACAATCTTTATAAATTTCACGCAAAGTTGCGGGGAACAGATAGTTTTATATAAAACAGAAGGCTATAATATTGTTTTATGTTTACCGTGCAGTGTTTATATCTACCGCTGAAGAGAATGCATCATCTCATTCATAAACGGTGAGTATGGGAAATACCAGAAAGAACAATTTATTATCATCATTATCATAACAGCGTATCAAAAGTCTACTGTTGAACATAGGCCTTCCTTATATATTACATGTCATATTTACCATAGTTACCACGCTTGGCAAGCTAGTTTCTGCATTTTTATTATTATTTTGTGTTATTACCAGGAACTTGCTGCTACCAATCTCCTGTTAAATTTCATTCTAACGATACTGTACTATAAAAAAACGATACCATAATCGATATCCGATATATAGCCATATAATTATTTCGTTTACATGTTTAATGTGAAACACCTAGACCGACGAGTTAACAGGAGAAGGGCGAGGGACATCAGCCCCCAGCATGAATTTTCTATCGTATTAAATTTGTATAGTAATCGAGTTGCCTTGTGTTACTAAACGTAGCTTGGCATTTATGTCTGTTAGAGGCGCTTTTTTTCATTTTACAAAACATAGTTTCATTTACGTCCTTTGGTCCCCTTTATAAATTGCCCATACAATTTCATTAGTTTACGATACGAAAACGTTAGTGTCGAAAATTTCTCTTAAGGTAACAGATACTACGATCGCCAATCCGCCAGCCAAATGTAGAAATTTCTTCATAGTGTCAATGTAGACATGGGCCTAGCAGTTAGGGTTGCCAGATTGTCGGGATTCGTCTGGATTTTCCCGACATTTTAAACGATCTCCAGACTCCCGACCAAACTCAAAATCTTCTGATAAACAGCTTCTCTTCACATTACAGCTGCTTTGTATTTAATAAAAGCTGAGTTAGTAATTAGACTGAAATTTGAAGTAAAATGTTTGAATTTTGAATTTTTTCTGGATCCAAATTTGGGGACTTAATGTATCCCAAAATCCCGACATTTTAAAATTTTGCGCAGATTTTGATCATCCGATCTGGCATTCCTACTAGCAGTTGATTGTTTACGGACCCACAAAAATGATGAAGTAACCTACCGTGAGAAACAGTTGTCTTTGGTTAAATAAAAGAATTCGTATTCACTGAAAGTATTGAAAAAATGATTTGTATTAGTGAAATTATTTTTAAATATCTTATTTAAATTTGTTTTATTAACTTTCAATTTAGACGTATTTGTAATGGATCCAGCTAGTATTTGGAATTTTTGAGTTTCTAATTCAATATTTCAACACGCATTGACGCCCATAGTATACGAATCTACTGTTACAAAAAATGTAAGTATGTGTACTCTTCGGACCGGAATATCTGTGCACACGTGCACACACTGCTACGTGGTGGGTCGTGCTTATTCAGATGGACTCTTATCCAGAAAAGGAGTTTTACCACCTTGTGAAATTAAAAAAGACTTAAAAAAGACTTATAAATGCAACTTTTTTTTTTAAATCTAATGCGAACTGCAACTAGTACTAGTAGTACCATGAGCTCACAACATAACTATTTCAATACTAGTATTATATTGAAAATTCACGACTGACATAAATTTGCTGTTATTTATCAAAACACATTCTGACATTTATAACCGTAATAAAAGTACAGTGGAGCGTGTGCCTGCTATACTACTACCATATGTCAGAGGAGTCACAGACAAGGTTGGCTACATCTTACATCTTTGCCCTCTACAAGATGCAGGAGTGTACAAGTTAGATTGTGAATATGGTCTCTCTTACATAGGTCAAACAAAAAGATCCATAAAAACCCGCGTGAAAGAACATATAGCTGACGTGAAGCACCGACGCTCCGGGAAGTCTGCAGTCTGTGAGCATGTTCAAGATCGTCCCCACCATTACATCAGATTTGATAAACCACAAATCCTCGCAATAGAACACTGATTCCTACCAAGGATGACACACGAGGCTATTGAAATTAAAAAACATCCTAATTTCAATAGAGAAGATGGTTGCGTGCTACCATCTGCTTGGGATCCTATAATTAACAAAATTAAACCCAAACCCAAGCATATCACTGCAAGAATTCAAAATACTGTATGCGCGTTTTGCGTAAATCGGACCAAAAATTAATATTCAAAAACTGATGGTAGCCGGGCTAACAATGACATTGGGACGTCAAACATCTCAGTCCCCCCCCCGTGATCATGGGTGCTGTAAAGCACCCGAAACGTCGGGAATTAAAAATAAGTAAAAGTAATTAATGAAACGCGATAGAATCCGTAAAGTTAGTTTTATTCCACGTAATGAAAGTGGTTTTTTTTGCGCCCGAAGCAAGGGCAACCCTCCGGTAACGAGGGAGGGAGGTGGTGAATGCTCATAGCATACCACGCAGCCGGCTGCGTGGTTATGTGGAGACTTTTACCCACTAAACACCACCTTTGGGATTGGCTTAACGATCTGACGAGAGATCTTTAAGCCGTAAACGGACGTGACCCTCCCTGGGAGAAAGGAGGGCGCAGGCAGCGAGTAGCCGCTTAGAAGTTTGCATAAGGCAGATAACGAGATGTGTTAAGTACGCTTGGCATGAGCCGCCACGAGGCAGTTCAGGTCAGCCGAAAGCTTGTCGTGGGGGTCCGAGAGAGTTTCTCAGCCTACGCACCCTCTAGCGAGTGTGAAGAGGGGCAGCACAGGCAGCTGCCTCGCAAATGAGAGAAGGCTGAGGCTTTGAAGAATCACTCAGAGAGTGATTTGAGGAACTGCTGAATTGTCGGCAGCTCTAAGTCTCGGTGGAGGTCGGCGTTACGGACATAATAGGGTGAGTTCGTAGCCCGACGACAGAAGAGATTTTGAACTATTTGAAGTTCATTTATTAGGTTGGGAATGAAAGTAGATGCGACATGGAGTTATAAATGCCTTCACAGCATTGAGCTCATAGATAAGCTAGTATAATCGGGAGTGTAGATAGTATCTACTATCGCCAAACATATGCCACTGAGGTTTTAAAATTATTAATTACAAGCTACCTCCTGAAGATGGCGCTGATTTTTTACATGGTCACCCACTAGAGGGCATATTTATATAGTATCTAATCACTGACCTCTACATATACAAGCGTACTTGTATATATTATACGAGGTCAGTGTATCTAATTTATTCATTTTAAGTAAACTGTATTTAAGTGGGAATGTTGAAGAAAAAGTAAAGTTCTTCAACCTGTAATAAAATACGAAGCTGTTATTTATTGCATTTATTACCAGTTTTACAATAGGTATATGCTTGTAATTTTACCAAGTCGTGGTGGTCAGAACACATCATTTTTCCTTTCAATATACAATTTACATTTGTACACCAACTATTTATAAGTAAAATAATCAAATCATTTTTATGTATGGGACAAGACAAAAAAGATGGATTGCAGAAGATTTCTGCAAGGTCTCTCAAAAATCTTTTAATGTTGCATGTGTAATGTGATTAATTTTATTTAAATGCTGATACAGTGCTTCACTGGGAGAAAACAATGATTTTTTGTATAATCCCTTTCATATATTATGTAGCTGGATATATCATGTTTCTTAATTAATTCATTTTTGCACCTTCTGCAAGATTTAAAAATCGGTTTACATTTTCTTATTGTATATCCAGCTACATATTGTTTTGATTCTTTCTGGTTCATGTCATTATTCTCATTTAAGACTATAATTAACGGATCCAAGCAGATATTATCGTCACTTTCTTCATGATTTATATTGCGTTCCACAACTAATGATTTTAAATTTTGCAATAGTTTATTTCCATCCTATTTACAATTTGCCCCAACAGAATGATGTGATGTATAAATATTAATAATTAATGATTTATATGCATTAGAAAATTGGCTACAAGTGGGTGAAATATTTCTGACACCAAAAAACTTTTCCAAAGGTTCTTGATTAAAGTTTCGCGTCAATAGGGTTTGTACATGATATTTTTTATTTAATAAAAGAAATATTTCTTTCATACTTTCACTATTTTTTATCAATTTTTTTAAGATGGAACTTGAACATATTTTATAAACTCAGTCCCATCTCTTTGCTTATGAACAGTTTCAAACCCTATTGAACGCAAAATTGGTAAAAAATCGTTCCACTTCTTAAAATGCGCAGTTTCTTTTTAGACAACCTTTTAAAGGTTTTGTGTCGTCCTTGTACTTTGATCCATTGAATGAGTCGAACAGCTGATCAATCATATTTATAAAGATAGCTGTCCCTCTGCGTTCCTCCGGCTATGTTTTATTTCCTGTAAAAAAAAACAATATTAACAATAATTCTACTTTAACAGGTTGTCGTTTGCTTATAAATACAGAGGCCAGTTTAAATTACAGTAGCCAGCCGTATATATTACATGTAATAACTAATATACTAAGCTAGCACCCGGCGCATTGCAGTCGCGGAAGAAATAATTTTAAAAATATTATTTTAAATTTAGAAGAGTAATATTGTTAGGAATAATATTACACTAGTTGAAATTGAATATATGACTTTCAAACAAATTTGTGAAAAACTAGTAAATTATGTACTAATAGCTTTTCGCCCCGCGGTGTTACGTAACCAATTTTCAAGTGACAAAATTCGTTTAATAATTTTTCACCATACATATACATATAAGCTATGGTAGCTCAGATGGTTAGCCCTTGCTATAAATTTCACAGTACGCGATCAACCCGAGTTTGATCCCCGCCAGCAGCAATGAAATTGTCAATTGCAATTTTAAGTGCTGATTTACTACATGCTCGGCCGTGAAGGAAAATATCGTGAGGAAACCTGCATGCCTAAGAAATAGGAAAAATATATTTCGAAGACATATTATTATTGTCAGTCTTTCCGCATTCATTCTTTCTACATGACCAAACCACCGAAGCATTCCTTTCTTAATCCTGGTCACCGCATCATCTTGCAAACCACACTCTTCTTTTATCACACAGTTTCTCACCCTGTCACTCAGATTCAGCCCTAACATACTCCTTAGCGACCGCATTTCTACCGCATTTATTCTACTCTCGTGCTTCTTCTGCCACACCCAACTTTCACTACCATACGTTAAAGTAGGGACTAATACAGCACTGTGAATTGACATACGTGCCTTTTTTGACACATTCTGACTTTTCACAATAGAGTGTAGAGCCCCATTTACTTTATTTCCTGCATTCACTCGTCGTTCAATGTCCTTATCATATCTCCCATCCCTGCTGAATACACATCCCAAATATACGAACTCATCCACTTGCTCAATTAACTCTCCTTCTATTCTTATTTCACATACCGTTTTGCTTTCATCTCTTTCAAAAACCAAATATATGTTGCAGAAGTGAATGGAAGAGTCGGAAAGGGACGTCCTAGGCGGAAGTTTGTCGACCAAATTGGCGATATACTAAAAATGGGCCAAATTAAGAGTACCCTTAACCGACGAGCATGTATGCGTAGGTATATGAATGTGGAAGAGGCGAGAAAGGTATGTCAGGATCGTGCTAAATGGAAGTCTGTAGTCTCTGCCTACCCCTCTGGGTGACAGGCGTGAGTGTTTATGTTATGTTATTATTATTGTTTTATAGGATAGGATGACAAAACGAGGACACAGTCCACCTGATGGATAGTGGTTATGCGACTTATAGATATCTACATCTATCCTAGATTACAAATCAAAATGCAGATGCGTTGTCACCCGTGAGGACTAAGATGGAATGCCTCGTGTCCAGTAAAACGGGTCTCCGATTCTCTACACTCACCATACGAAACACAGCAGCATAAAGCTACTATTTTACGCTGGTATTCTGTGAGTGTGATCCTTCCCTTCGAACCGATCCATTCCTGCTACAACTATACTACTAATATAACTGCAGCATGGTTCTACCACGTATAACACACATATGAAGTTCGCCAACACGCATTGGGCCCAAAACCTTATCAGAAATGAGGGAAGGCCTGTGAGCAGTAAATCGTATATAGGCTGTATGTAACTTTAACCTCAACACATACATATAAAATGGCTCCATAAACTGAAAAGTGTGTACAAACTGTACACCCTATTTCACACTAAGGGCTTGAAATTGCACCATTTTTCAAAGTTTAAGAAAACATTCATAATTTTTTCTTCATACAACTTTGAATACCCTCCGTCCTCCCTGTAAGGGTTTGTTTCGAGCCAATCGCCCTACAAAATAAAGTTTCATAGAAATTGTCCCACCATTTTACACCCACTTAGGGTTTTAATTTTTCAAAATATTTTTTTTTTGGATGCCTACGTAATATAAAGAACCATTGTCCTAAGTTCACGCTTCTTTGTCGAGTATTATGGATTGTACGTCTTAATATAATATTTTTCATACGGCCTATAAATAATTGTTCCGGGTCTGGATGTTTTTCCTTGTGCAATTTATGTTTGTAAACTGCCTTCATAATATAGGAGAAAATCCTAGTGTGGGGGGTAACTTTAAAAAAAAACTATAAGCAACTTACTTGCTAAAAAAATCACTGTGGCTGCAACTCTTTGACTGAAAACTTGAGCTGCATACTTCACCTCCATTTTAGGCAATTTATCTTGTTGCACATGATGAATTGTTAATTTGTTTAACATTCTTAAATCATCTTCTTCAACATCAATTATTATTTCTAAAAGCATTTTTAAATGTTCCCATTTTGCCATCATGGCTTCCCTGTTGAAAATGAATCATATATTTTTATTGATCCAATTATTTCTTAATCCCTTTAATAAATGCGGAGGATCATAAATACGGAATAAAGGTATATTATTTGTTATGTATCAATATCCGGATTCCATCTTGAGTCAAGCACTTGTCTTTCTGCCTAAAGTCAGCACTTCCGGCTACCTTACCTGCATGGAGGGGGCACCTCACCACTGTTTTAGCTTTGTTATTTAAGTAGCGATGAGCACCAGGTCTCGTTGCGCCCTCCTTTCTGCCAAGGAGGGTAGCGTTCGTATACGGCTTAGAAATCTCTAGTCAGATCGTTAAGCCAGTTCCTAAAAGGTTGGGTTTAGTGGGCAAAAGTCACCACATAACCACGCTGCCGGCTGCGTGGTATGCTATGAGCATTCCCAACCTCCCTCCCCCGCTTTCCGGAGGGTTGCCCATATTTGCTTCGGGCGCAAAAAAAACCAGGTCTCGTCATTATAGCGTTGTTTTTCGCGCCTTTCACAAGTCAGCCTTTGTTAGCACGAAAAAAGTTTCAATTTTACTAAAACTAAGTGATAAATAACTACCCTACTGATAAAATATAGAGGTACAAATTGTCGACGAAGTTACATTATTAAATTCTCAAAAACGTGTGCGCACTTCATCATCGTCATCGGATTCGTCAGAAAACAGTGTTTGCATTCAAACAAGGAGACACAAGAAAAGAAGAATGGATCAAACCGTGAGTAATCAACATTTTGAATTTTTATCCCAGCAAGTGGCCTTTTTAACTAATATTATTACAAAATCTAGTAAAGTTACATGCCAAAATCAAAAAATAGTCCCTTCACTTAATCTTAACTTGCACCGACCTACAACAGAAGGCGGTGACAAAATAAAGCTGAGCTATCAGATGTGTGTACCAGGTAAAAGACCCTATTTATCCACGTGCAAATGAAATACATTTAAAGAAATTAGTAGAATTACAGCGTTTTAATTGTGATGACTGGTATGCTGTACGGTTTATCGATGCCCAGAAGAAATATTTATCTACCCCCGGTTTTGTCGAACTTGCTGTAAATGATTCGCTAAAACTATGTGAATCTGCAATGTTGCGTGATGATTCTCGTTCTTATTTGCTAGAACGTTCCTTCACTGGATTAACTAACACTTTACTTTGCCAAAAAGAGAAATCACAAAGAGCATTACAAGCACTAGTAGATTGGGCGAGGTTTTGCAAAAAATCCCTCCTAACGTAGAAACTCTGTTCAACGACGATTCCATTCAGACCTACCTTCAGAAAATTGGAGGGGCAGATAAATTGATCACTTCATCTCGATCAATGCCTCGTAATGAAAAAGAAATTTTTTATGCAAATTAAAAGCCATCGACGAGTAAACAAGCTGATGATATATTTTTTCATCGAAGCAATCCCTCAAAAAGAGGAAAACGTGCACCACACCCATCCAACCAAACGAATCAAGATAAATCGGGCAAAAATAAAAAAAGAGGAAAGAAATCGCAGTCGCATTCTTCTATTCTTTTTGGTGCCAAAACCAGACTGCAAGTACTGTCCAATATTCAATTTGAAACAACTGAACAGGTTCGTTAAAACGAAACCCTTCAGATTGTTCGGCCACTTTCGAGTACCCACCTTCCTGCAGCATCAGGATTGGATGGCAAAATTAGACCTAAGCCAAGCCTGCTTTCACGTTCCGATTGTTAGGCGTCATGGAAGATACTTGAGACTAAATTGTATTCTTCTTCTTTAAATGCCTGTCTATGACTGAAGGTCGGCAGTCATCCTTCTAAATTCTTCTTTGTTCAGGGCTAGCCTGAACAGATCTTCAACTTTCTTTATCCCGGTCCATATCCGGATGTTACAATAGTCTGCAGCAGTTGGTAACGTTTATGCCTTACCACGTGTCCTAGGTGCGCAACTTTTCTCTGTTTGATGGTTTTGACAAGTAGGGGCTTATTCCTTTTTATCTGCTTGAGGACCTCAATGTTGCTAACTTTGTCTGTCCAAATTATTAGGAGCATACGGCGATACATCCACATTTCAAATGCTTCTAGTTTCTTACGGAGATCTTCTTTCATAGTCCAAGATTCGCATCCGTATAGTATGACAGGCCAAATATAGCATTGCATGAGCCTTGTATGTAGTTCGATTGATAGTCTCCATACTAAATTATCACATTAATTCAAACCAGCACCAATTGGTCCAGTTGACCTGCTTACCGTTTGGACTTTCCTCTGCACCGAGGACATTTGCCTCAGTAACAAACTGGGTAGCAGAGTTTCTCAGGAATCGGGGCATCAGATGTGTAGTTTATTTGGATAATTTTCTATTGGCAAGCCAGTCAATGCAACAACTACAAGAAGATATATCATTAACGATAAAGATCATGCAGTTACTAGGTTAGACAATAAATTTCGAAAAGTCTGTGCTGCTTCCGACACAGTGCCTCGGGTTTCTCGGCATAACATGGGACACAAAACTCAATGCGAAGTCCTTATCGGAGAAAAATTGCTTAACGCTACGCAACGCACTTCAGCAACAGCTCTTAAAAGGCAAGTGGTCCCTCAAACAGTATCAGATCTTAGTGGGGAGACTGAATTTCACCACTTACGTAACCCGGAGGGGTCGGCTTCACTGTCGAACACTGCAATACTTCAGTCGCAGTTGTCAAAGGACCACCCTTGCCGCCAAGTGAGTATTCCACTACCAGTTCAATCCGAGATGGAGTGCTGGCTACAAGCTGTAGGTCAATCTGTACCGATACACATGAATGCAGTAGTAACTCACCTTCTAACAACCGATGCTTCAGATATCGGCTGGGGCGCTCAACTCGGCGATATAAGTACCCGGGGGACCTGGATGAACCAGCAACTAACCTGGCACGCGAATAGAAAAGAAATGTTTGCAGTTCATGCAGCGACATCACACGAACGAAATCTCTCGTGATCTCGTGAAACTCGCGTTTCTTCAGACAGAAAATCGAACAGTGGTGTCTTATATAAACAACAAAGGCGGAAGGAAGTCCAAAAAGCTTCTAAAGCAAACTCGACAACTCCTTGCATTTCTAGACAAATTCAATATACACCTTCAAGCCCAGCACTTTTCAGGCAGATTCAATGTCGAAGTGGACGCTTTATCACGCCAAAAGGCTTGCCCCGAGTGGTACCTCACATTAGCGGCGACATCCAAAATATTTCGAATGTGGGGCACACCTGAGATAGCAATGTATGGCAAGTATGTATGGTAATAGCAATGTATGTAATGGGTGGCAAGATATGTTAACAGAATGGGCGTATAAAGAACAGAACTTGTTAATATTAAGTTGGCAAGGTTCTACGATCAACACATATAAATCAGCATGGAATAGATGGAAAAAATGGTGCGAGTCTAATTTGGTTAATTATAAATATCCTAATCCAGAACAAGTAGCATGTTATCTAGCATGTTTACATTATGATATAGGTCTTGCTTACAGAACAATTTTAGTACATAAATCTGTGATTTCAACATTCACACCCAGTTAAGTAACTTCAATTCAAAGAAAAGGACTATCTTCAGATTTCTTTATAAAACACATGTTAAAAGCAATATCTATGGCCTGTACCAAACCAGTAAAGCCACCAATTTGGAATATATATATATATATATATATATATATATATATATATATATATATATATATATATATATATGCAGTATATAGGTATTTAAGTGTAGTAAGTAGCTTAATCTTATGACCAGCTTTTGGTTCCAAAACGGACAGCATTAATCATAGACAGTCTGGTTGGAGACTTAAAGAACATCTTGATAAAAATTTGAATATTATTTTCTGGATAAGACAATTATTAAAGATATCTAAAAATCTCAGAAAGGCTACAAATCATTTATTTATTATAGCTAGAGGTGACACTAAGCCAGAATCCCGTAAATTGCTGGGTGGGTAAAATCGCTTTTGAGAGAGGCGGGTATCGAAGCTACCTACTGGTTTAGTAAGATCAGCAGTATCTTCTTTAAATTGGTTAGAAAATTATTCCCTAGAAAAAATCCTTGCGACGGGTAATTGGAAAACTGTGCACACATTTCAAAATACTATAAAAAAGAACTAAAGGAAATTGCGACAAATAATTCTGTGTCATTACCAAATTATTTTGATGCCATTAATTGATTGATAGAGCAAATATTATATTACTTTGATTTATTATTTTAATTAACAAAAGCAAAACTTATTGTCATGATCGCCAGTTATAAACAAATAATGCAATTGTGGTGTATGTTTGTTGTTAGATATGTTTGTTGCTGTTTATCTCTTGCAATAACTCTTTTATTGTTTACCTTTCACATTATAATGTTAATAACTATCACAAGTTATTAGCACCAGGTGATAACAAACACATCACTCAAGATGGATTCCGGATATTGATACATAACAAATAATAGAGTTTTACCATAAAATAAAACTTACCTATTATTTTTTAATCAATATCCGGAATCCAGGTAAGGGTTACCTGGTGCATCCTGAGTGCCATAAGGGCGAGACCTGGTGCTCACACACACATACTTAAATATCAAAGCTACTAAAACAGTGGTGGGGTGCCCCCTCCATGCAGGTAAAGTAGCCGGAAGTGCTGAAGGCGGAAAGACAAGTGCTTGACTCAAGATGGATTCTGGATATCGATAAAAAAATAATAGGTAAGTTTTATTTTATGGTAAAACTCTATTATTAATTTATATTATACAGCTTTTGTAGATTTTATTATGCCTTAAAAAAATTTATTTTTTATCTTTTAAGAGAATAAGATGCGACTTGGTCACAAATTGTAGCGACAATAATTAAGCCACATTCCCCTAATCTTCTAATTATATCAATATGTGGCTTTTATTTGCACTTTGGCAAAACTGGTAAAAAATGGCCGTTTGTATGCTGCTCTTTATCCCTTTTATCATAAAAGCAAGACAATGGTCTGCAATTCAAAAAAGGCAATCTCATCAAACATTAATTTGCATAGCCTTTCCTCAGGTGTCATTTTATACATTTCTTTCTTTAAATTATTTAGAATATTTTCATTCAACCCTGGTTCAATCACTATATTTTTAAGGATTTTCTGTAGAGTAGGTTTGGAAGGTAGTACCAAAATTTTGGTTAAAAAGTTATAAGCCCTAGAACTTAGTTTTAATATTGATAATGCAAAATTTTTCTCTTTTAGAGTAAACTTTCTGCCTTTTGGTTTCTGTTGAGAGTTCAATTGAAGTTTCAAAAATTGTTTTTGGCTGTTTATCAATTATGTTTATTAAGCTTTCATTTCTGCTTACCATCTCTGCCACACGGTAGGACTTTTTAACATCTTTGCACTTATTTTGTCTTAGAATTTCTTATCTATGTATGTCTATCTATCTATAAGTCTTAAAATTTTTAATCTTCTCCATGTAAAAGACTTTCTTCTTACTTCCAGCTGAAAACAAACAGAATAAAAAATATATTTTTCTGTTAAAAGATATAGAAAAACTTGTCAGTCATTCAATTGTCTTTTATAAGATATCCTAACTATTGCCTGTGACTTCGCTCAGACAGTAGTAGATTTTTTATAGAAAAAGAGTGGCAAACAAGCTCACAGTCCACCTGATGGGAAGAAGATGCTGTGGTACATAAACATCTACATTTATCTGCAATTTAGAATCAAAATGCAGATGCGTTGTCACCCCTGAGGACTAAGATGAAATGCCTTGTTTACAGTAAAAAAGTCTCCAGTTCTGTCACTATACGAAACACAGCAGCATAAAGCTGCTATTTGACGCTATTACTGTGAGTGTGGTCATACACTGGTTGAGCTGACAAATTTGTGCTACAACCATTAATATAGCTGCAGCATGGCTCTACCATGTTCAGTATTTCTAAACAAAAGCCTTCATCAAATCAAACTACATTTCTTGCTTTAAAAAATGATGAGACTCTCCGGCAGAATCATACTCCCTATTCCATTCATAAATCCTTCCTAGTGGGAGTTTATGCTAAAAGGGTTATTTGCAGCTTCTACTATGCAAATTCCATGGTTCTCACTTCAATAGATTAATAATCTGCTATAATAAATCAGTTGATCCAGCTATTTCACTTTATTTATACATAAGTATGGGATAATAGTATTGTTTAATCTAATGGAATGCGATAGATTTTTTATATTTCCTTGGTCTTTTCTGTATAATCAAGTCAATGCAAATTTGTATACATCCATTAAAAACGGCAGATTCTAAAAATGTAACTCAAACATGGTTTCAACAAGTTTCAACTCAAAATTTGTCATACAATGATATGGAAAAGTTGCTGATTTTTTAAACTTCATTAATAATATTATTTACCGAAATAACCAGACAATCAGTTAGTATATTATTCATTTTATATAAGAAATGGAAAATTAATGTTTCTATTAGCACATACACTTGAGATACAGGTTTATCCTAGTTCAGGTGCCTGTTATAGTAGACTATTTTAAATTAGGACATTATTTTAATTTATTGTACAATTTATTGAAATGAAAACCATTAAATTAGATTTAAGCATTGACCTACTACTAAATGAGTAAAACAAAATTCACAAAAAATGTGTCCCAGTTAACCGATATTAAGTGTAGGCACACATAATTATAGAAATATAACAAACTATAACATCCTAGTCCAAACCATATTGTCGTTATAAAACTACTCAATTTTACTTGTGACAATGTATCAGCCTATTGATTTCGACTAGAGGTTGCACTATTTTCACCTTATGAAGATTCTAGTGATAACTAGCAGTATGGTTATTTGTTTTACAATTGATACGAATTTAAATTAAATACTATGTACATATCTATGCATAATATTACTTTTAAATGATTAAATAATAGTAGTTCTTATGGAAAAGAAATATAAATAGTTTTTGTATGTTTTCACGATACAGTATGGCATTTTGGACATACTTATATTAAATTGCTTGACAAAACTTATTTTCGCATTTTGAATTTTTTTTGGCTGGGACACTAGTTTGAACCCCAGTTTCATTTAGTAATAGGTCAATGTATATAAGCATCAAAAACAGAAAAAGAACCAAACACTGAGGTGGAACTCGCTTCAACAAACACAATAGGTTCTAATCTAATTTATTTTATGTTATTATAAGATAATATTTGACAATACAGCCAATTTATATTCAGCGGACATACTAACTAAATAATACACATTACTTGATACGATTTTTACTAACCTCTTTGTTGTTGAGGTTTAGAATGTTTTCTAATTTGATATGCATCCTTTGAAGTAGAGAGGCCTTTGTTAAAGTTTCTGAAAAAATATAGCGTATCATTATGCTTGAGTAAAAGATGCCAAAATTATTAATCGACAAATGCTTTTATTAATTTTTTATTATTTTATTTAACAAGTACACTTACAATACACATATATACTACAAAATGTACACATTTCTATACTCTCCAATATGTATATCAATAACAAGTGTACATAACATTCATTTTTTACATGGTAGAGCTACGCTGCAGCTATATTCTGGTTGTAGCAAGAATGGGTCAGCTGGACTGGGGAACGAGCATGATCTCACAGAAAACCAGCGTAAAATAGCAGCTTAATGCTGCTGTGTTTCGTATGATGAGTGTAGAGAACTGGAGACCCGTTTTACTAGGGTCGAGGCATTCTATCCTAGTCCTCAGGGTTGACAAAGTATCAGCATTTTGATTCTTAATTGAATGTAGATGTCTATGGGCCACAGCATCCATGTACCATCAGGTGGACTGTGTGCTCGTTTGTCACCCTTATCCTATAAAAAAAAGAAGATTGAGTCGTGCAATTTTGGGTTAAATACTCATTAATTGAAACATTCAAGATTAGAATAGTGCCACAATTACATTAAGGTATATGCTCATGAGCATTAGAAGAAAATACAAGAGAAGATACTAAGTTAAGTTTTTCAATAAATTAAGGCGTAATTTTTTCTTGTATAGTTTATGTATGAATGTTCAGAATACTTTCATTTTTATGGAAGCTTACATATTTAGGTAAAAATTATTATTATTCTATGACAATTCAGGCAAGTTTTAAAATTCATTTTCATGGAATTCATGGTAGCTCTCTGAAAATTTTACAGTACACGAGCAACCTGGGTATGATCCCCACTGGCATCAATGAATTTGTTTTTGAAATTGCAATTGCAAATTTAAGTGCTAATTTACCACATGCTCTGCAGTAAAGGAAAACATTGTGAGGAAACCGGCATATCTAAAAAAAGAAGAACAATAGTTCTGAGACATTGAAGTCCGCCAACATACATTGGGGCTGCACGGAGGACTTTTTGTTGCCCTAAAACCTTCTTAGAAGTGAGAGGAGGCCTGTGCCCAGCAGTGGGACATACATAGGCTGTTACTTTACTTTTTTTAGAATTATAGTATTCTTCATATTAAATTTTAAAAATTCATTGACTGAAAATTTCATCTAATGAGGGGTTTGAGTTCAAATTTCCTATTTATAAAAATCACTTTTATTCTTGTGGTTTTATTTGGAGGTGTTACACCAATGAGTTTTTTGCGGGTGGCAGATTGCTAACAGTTTTTTTATTATACATAGCTAGTGGATTCTCCTATGTTTCCACTACATAGAAAGTACACTTCTGCACTACATACCTACTTACCCAGAAAGCAAGCAACATACTGCTATATACTTACATAAATTTAAAGTGGGATAAATGTTAGCAATAAGCCTTCTTCCAACAGTGCGAGACTTGTTCAAAATTCCTGTCACATATGTAGATATTTCTTAATATATATGAAGTTCCTCTGAGTTTCGTTTCCTCAGACAATACTGCTAACCACATATTAAATCTAGCTTCGTTATAATAGCCAGGTTTTGGAAAACGATGCATAGGTATTGAAAATAAAAACAATATGTGTTTGTTACGTTCCCATTTTAATCTTAAAATATGAATAAGATATAAATTCATTTACGCAAATACTTACCAGCTTACAGGCAAAATAACACAATTTCGTAGGCATTGCCTATTCCAATGTAGAAACAGTCGTATAAATTAAAGGAAAAACCAAAATCCGTAATGAATATGGGGTATGTTCCGAAATACAAGCAGTGTACTGTCCAATGCAAATGACGTATCATTTGACACTTTATTGTACTAGCGTGCCGCCGCCATATTGTGTCGGATATCCGGCCATATAAAACAATTTTTAATTTTGTGTTTGCCGAATGAAGCATGCCAGAATTTGGTTCTATTTATTCAAATACAAAAAATTATAGAATAATTGATGGTATATCCATTAGGAGGATATAATGATTTTTGGAGCACAAAATGACAAAATAATCGCCAACACTTTTCCAAATGGCGCAAAAGTATGATGTCATATACTGGTCATATACTGTCCAATGTTTTGAAACGAATCACCAGTATAGCGTCGATTCATGACGTCATTCGCATTGGACAGTACACTGTGTTGTATTTCGGAACATACCCATGGAATGCTTTAATCTATCACAGAGTACATTTGGTAATCTATGATGGAATGCCAATATCGTGCGTAGTAGAAGAAAATCCAAAGTCCGTTTTGGGTGCCGAATTTATAGATACAGTAGAAATACCCAGAGTCCGTAAGTAATACCAAGTCATTAAATAAAGTACATTAAGTAAAATACACCAAAATATCTAAACATAAAGCAGAGTCAGAAAAAATTCAAAACTTTTCTACCGGCCTGCAACATAGATAAATAAATATGTAGCAAGGCCTGCAATAATGTCAAAAGTTGCCATAACCAGAATTACAAACTTAAAAATTACCTTATAACATTTGAAAACATTTAAAAAATCGCTACCAAAAAGGCTTTAATAACATTTGAGGTGAAGTAGTTTTTTTAGTTCATTATATTCTTATTTATACTTTTATTATATAGTTTGCAATAATTGAAAACCAAAACCAAACACAATTAATATAATTCTTCCAACTCTACATACCACGTTCTTTATATTTCAAGTTGCTGCTAAAAAAAACTCCAGGTTGTGCCTCCTGTCAAGCTCCTTGGGGTGCCATTAAATAGGGTGTCACAGTTTAAATATTTAGGACACATTGTTACAGAGAATCTCACAGACAACTGTGATATAGAGAGGGAGCGGAGGGCATTGGCGGTTCGATGCAATATGATTGCCCGCAGGTTTGCTAGGTGTACTAGAGAAGTCAAAATTAAGAGTAATTTTGATTTTCAAGGCTTACTTCCAAAGCTTTTAAACCTGCAGCCTGTGGTATAGCTATACGCAAAGGGCCTATAATGCACTTCGCGTCCAATATAATAATGCCTTCAGGATGTTGATGGGCCTTCCCGTGTTCTGCAGTGCATCTGGCATGTTTGCTGAAGCGGGTGTTGGCGATTTTCATGGCATCATACGGAAGCGAATATCGTCCAGCTGGCGCAGATTGCAGGGGAGCTCAAACGGCGTCCTGAAGGTAGTTAAAGATAGGCTTGATTGTCCCATTCAAGGGCATTGGACTCAAATGTATATGGGTGGGACACTTAAGTATCTTAATTAATATTTTTAAAATTGTAAGTTATTTAATTTGATTTAATTTAATTTACTAACATAGCTTTTAAGAAATTTACTAACAAATTTGTATGGATTTTTTAATCTGAAATAAACGTTTTATTATTATTATTATTATTATATGGCCACCCAACCCCCTTTAACACCGCCATCTAGTAGAATTTTGCATAAAACGTTTACTTAAGTTAAAGCATGACGGCGTTCTAAAGATTGCGCTCAGGCGTCACACAAAATTTCAGTGTTAGGTTTGTATTGAAGTTTCACCCCTCCTGGTTGAACTTAATATTTGAACTAAAATTACCACCAAACCCTACTACTAGCTTACAAATCATCATTTTTTTAAGAAACCTAATCCCAATAGTTAATACCGCCATCTATCAATGTTTCCTTGAACTAATTTGTGCTTCTAGGACTTCGATATCGTGGACTGTGTCTGATAAAGTGACGCGCTTAATAAGTTCAAAGACTATAGTAATGTTACGAGCTTGAGGTTCGTGACAATAAAAATTGCCGATAGAATTACCTAAATTAACACTTTAATTTACTTTACACAAATTAAAACTTAAAACACTAATAATTAAACACACTAATTCACTTTATTCCGCTCCGAAGCTTCGCTTGTGTCGCCAACTCCAATACTTCCTCGATCGCATCTTGCAGCGCCTATTGATATAAATTAGCAATGAAGCATCCGGAAATATTCAAGTAAATGCGCGCAAAGCGACGAGTGTTCGAGTATAGATTTTCTAGAAACTTAGTTCTTCGGATGGCGCTGTCGGTTGAAAGATTTGTGATGTCATTTTCTGCAAAGCTCCCATCGCTCTCGTTCCTGACACTAGATGGCGCTAGTTGACTTATTCACACAACACTGCCCCCTCCTAAGACATGCTCGTCCCGAACATTATCGGTCCCATAATAACGCGTCAAGCGATCCACATGGACGATCTTAGGAGTCCCTCTTGCGCCTTTCTGTATCCGGTAGGTCACATCGTTGATCCTGGTTACAATCCGGTACGGGCCGTCCCATTTAGCTTGAAGCTTAGGAGATTTCCCTTTGCTGCGGACTGGATTGTGCAACCACACTAATGAACCTTCGTTGAACCCTTTATTGTTCCATTTTGCGGTCGTACCGGGTTTTCGTTTTCTCAGACATTTGCTGGCCCGATTGTCTGACGTGCTCATAAATGTCATTCATTTTGTTCCGTAAATCATTTACATAATCGGTTATACTGCGTGGGGCATCAGGTGGTATCCCGGTGATCAGGTCTGCAGGCAGCCGTAATTCTCTTCCAAAGTTTGCGAAAGCTGGTGTCACTGCTGTACTTTCGTGAACAGAACTTCGATATGACAACAAAAACGGTTGTATGTGCTTGTCCCAATCTCGTTGCCGATTGTCTACAACTTTTGCTAGGTACCTCTCCAATGTCTGATTAAATCGTTCCACCATTCCATCAGATTGCGGGTGATAAGAAGTCGTTCTTGTTTTATGAGTACCCATAACTCGGCAAGTTTCCTGGAATATTTGAGACTCAAAATTCCTTCCTTGATCGCTGTGAATCTCTAAAGGTACTCCAAAACGACAGAAGACTTCATGAACTAGTTTATCTGCAACTGTTGAAGCTTCTTGATTTGGAATGGCGAAGACTTCTGGCCACTTAGTGAAATAATCCATCACGACCATGAAATACTTGTTACCGCTTTCACTCTCCGGAAACAGCCCCGCCACGTCAGTGGCTATTCTCTCCCATGGTGCACTAATATTGTACAACTTCAATGCACCTCTACTACGAGTCTGAGGTCCCTTTACAGCCGCACAACTTGTACATTTATGACACCAGTCCTCGACATCGTTTCGACAGTGGACCCAATAAAACCGTTCTCGGATCTTCAGTAGAGTTCTTTAACTCCCAGATGGCCTCCGGAACAATGATTATGGTACAGCTGTAGAACATCCGGTACTTTAGCTTTAGGGACAACCATTTGCAAATGACAGCTGTCTCCCCTAACATTTTCCCGTTTACGGCACAGAACTCCATCCTGAAGCAGCAAGCTGTCCCACTGGGCCCAATAGCTTTTAGTGGTCGAACTCATTGCTGAGACGTCGCTCCACTTAGGCTTGGGAGCACTGGCCTTTATCCATTCCAGAATCGGCTTGATGTCCGGATCTTCCTGCTGTGCATGTTGTAAGCTGTCCTTCCATTCGTTGCCGAGGTGGTCCGTCCTGAGCATCCTCACGGATACCTCTTCCTTACTCTCTTGCCTAGTACAATGGTTGCAATCTTCAGGACAAGGGCTTCTTGACAATGCATCTGCGTTACCGTGAGATTTTCCGCTGCGATGTTCGATCTCAAAGTTGTATTCCTGCAGTAGTTCAATCCACCTCGCAACTTGTCCTTCTGGATTTTTAAACTGCAATAGCCATTTTATTGCAGCATGGTCAGTTCTTAAGTGAAATTTTGGTCCCAGAAGATATTTGCTAAAATGCTGCAACGACTTTACCACAGCGAGCAATTCGCGTCTTGTGACACAATAGTTCCTTTCCGGTTTTGACAACGACTTGCTGAAGTACGCTATCACGACCTCTTGGTCACCATTCCGTTGAGACAACACACCGCCAAGTCCTATATCACTTGCGTCTGTGTCAACTATAAATTCTTTGCTTGTATCAGGGTATCCCAAAATAGGTGTTTTGCACAGACGGTCCTTGAGCTCCTGGAATGCGATATTGCAACTTTCATCCTAGCAGAAATGTCGCTTCTCCTCGGTTAGCTTGTGCAGAGGTTTGGCTATATCTGCAAAGTTCTTCACAAATCGCCGATAATAGGAGCACAAACCCAAAAATGCTCTAACCTGCGTCTTGACTTTTGGAACCGGCCAACCCTTGACAGCGGCGATTTTCTCCGGATCCGTACGGATACCTTCTTCCGACACTACATACCCTAAAAAGTTAACTTGTCGTTTGAATAGTGAACATTTCTTCGGACTCAACTTGAGGTTGGCACTCTGAATCTTCATGAGAACGCGTTCCAGGTTCTGAAGGTGTTCCTCAAACGTACGGCCCACGATGATGATGTCATCCAAGTAGACCAGACAGGCATCGCCAATTAGCCCAGTAAGTACATGCTCCATCAGCCTTTCAAACGTTGCTGGAGCATTGCACAACCCAAACGGCATTACTTTAAATTGCCACAGACCCTTTCCCGTCGAGAACGTAGTTTTCTTCTTGTCCTTAGGGTCAATTTCAACTTGCCAGTAGCCACTTTTTAGATCCAGCGTGCTAAACCACTTTACTCCTGTAAGCATGTCCAGCGTGTCATCAATTCTTGGCAAGGGATAGCTGTCCTTCTTCGTAACGTCGTTCAGACGGCGGTAGTCAACACAAAACCGCATGCTGCCATCCTTCTTCTTCACCAGCACCACTGGTGAACACCATGGACTAGAGGAAGGTTCAGTAACACCATCCTTCACCATTCCTTCAATCATGGTTTCCACTTCCTTTTCACGTGCTACCGGCAATCTTCTTGGCCGCTGACGGATAGGCAATTCTTCGCCTGTGTTTATTTTGTGTTGAACTAAGCCAGTCTTTCCTATGTCAGCATCGTTTGATGAGAATACATCGGCGTACTTGAGTAACAACTTCTTCGCCTTGACCAATTCGTTCGGGGAGAGAACACTGCGACAGTCTTCCAAAAGTGTGGTCACTCTCGTTTCTGCATCCTTGCTGGGGGTCCCACTCTATATATATTGGCACCGACGTAACCAATCCACTTCCTCACAAGTACCAATCGGTGTGCCTTTTTCTATAATCTGTTCCCGGTCACAAAGGTTCAGCACACGTACTCCTGAGATGTCAGTGGTCCTGACCAAGGTTCAAGCTACTTTCCATGGAAGGTCATTGTTTACCCTTTCCACAAGTACACAACGGTGTGCTTGCCCAGCGTTTCGAGGAAGACTAACCGGAACAATCGTTTCCGATCTTGGCGGAAGAACAATCTTCTTAATGCTGTACACGTTCCCTGGTAACGCACCTTCCATAAAAAGTTCCTTCTATCCACATTTCAAAATACCTTGCTTAACGTCGATCTCACAACAATTATTCCTCATAAAGTCTAGGCCTAGGATGCATTAGTCCATTATATCAGCCACGATGACATTATGCAGGTAGATCACGTTGCCTAGCTTCAACTCCATCTCCTTCTCTCCACGGACGGGTATACGCTGATCGGTGGCTGTTACTGAATTAATGCGTTCTCGGTTGTATGCGGAGTCCCCAAGGAACTGACTTATAAGTTGGGAACTAACAACCGTACGAGAGGCTCCAGTGTCTATGGTCAGTTTACACGGCATTCCGTTGACCTCGCCCTTGATGATTAGACTGTTCCCATAATGGGTTTGTGAGATCGAGATCCTTGGGGCTCTTTTAACATCAGCCGGCACCCGCCCCGCAGTTCTGGCTTTTACTCGTTTCCCTGCTGCTGCTGGGCGGTGCTGTTGGCTGCACTACCCTCCTGAGATCTTTCAACTTCCCTTTCTAGGGTTCGCATAGGGCAGCTGGATCGAAGATGGTCCTTTTCCCCACAGCCATAGCACCTAGGGCTGTATCCTCTGTTGGTGTATGGTTTGAAGATGGCGCTAGTGTATGACGTTGACTTATTCACGCAACAGTAATATATATGGAAAATAAGTTACATCGAGCTGTCAATAAGAGGCGCTTAAACTTTGTTTCTTTAGGTTCATTTAGTCTAAGCGACGCCCATAGTGATAAAAATCAAAATACTTTTTTATTGCTTTTATTTACTTTTTGTTTATTACCCCTGAAGACTAAGATGGAATGCCTCATTTCCGGTAAAAGGGGTCTTCGGTTCTCTATACTCACCATACGAAACATAGCTGCAATTTTACGCTGGTATTTTTTGAGAGCGTGGTCCGTGGTGGTGGTTGGGATCCACATTGGGTGGTTGGGTCCACTGCTGAACATAGGCCCCAAGTAATGCCACAAAGCACGGTCCTGAGCCACCTGCGTCCATCGACTTCCTGCGTATCTTACCAGTGGCGACCCCCCACTAGATGGAGTGACGACGTTATTTATATTATATATATAATATAAATAAATAAATACATAAAATGTAAAATACAGTTGATTTTCATAATAAGTTCATAATAATAGTAATGTACTTTCCGTTATAATTATTCGTTGATTAAATAGAAAGTCTCCAGTAAATTAACAAGATTTTATGTAGTATTCGTTGTTTAGGAGCAACTGAGAAGCCGTTATGTCAGAGTCAACATTTGCCTAAGGACATAAATTAAGGCCTGGGTATATTATGACTAATCCTTACCTTGTCTTTATTACTAGACAAACGAGTTTTTCACCTGTTAATAATTTGCTAAAATTTGAAAAAGGTTTCTGATAGAGGTGCAGGCCATAAGCTTCTTTGAAGACTGAAATGAAGTGGATACTGTTTCTCCCTACTCCCTTTGCGGAGGATAACGCGTTGTGGGGACTTTTTGTGCCACCAGGGCGGCGCCACTTAAAATGAGGTGTAATATTTGAACATTTCATCAAATCTTCATGTATGGAGTGTAAAAGTAAGGAGTACCAACTCCTTACTTTTACACTCCATACATGAAGACTTGAAAAAGTGGTCATTTGTAAGCAGTAAATAACAGTTTAAAAACTCTCCACAACAGCGCTGGCGTAGCTACTGTGATGAAATGAACTTAGAGGTTTCGACGGTTTGAAGTGTGCTGCTAAACTGCTCAGTAGCTCTAAAATCTAAAATAATTTTATTTAGTAAATATAACCTCGAAAAAGTCCAATCCCACTAATATTTTTTGTTGCGTTCTTTAAAATTTACTCCGTAGCTATATAGTGGCGCGACCTTATTTAAAGGTTTTTATGTACACTTTTTAATACACAGTCTGTACTCCTTACTTCTACACTCCGTATCTTCATGGATTTCATAGTCGGGAATATGGAGTGTAGAGGTAAGGAGTACAGACTCCGTATAAAACAGGAAAGCGTTGAGTAAGTGTGACGCCACTGTAGCTACAGTCTAAATTTTAAAGAACTTTTTATAATTTTTTTTATTGCAGACTTTCACCATAATTCTTTTTACAATATTTATTTTATCACTTTCAAAATTTTTATTTTTAAAATAACTCTCAACGTATTTTACGGAGATTGAACATACCCCGTAGCTACTCGAGCGCTGTAGTGGAGAGTTTTCGAACTGTTATATTGCTTACAGATGGACACTTTTTCAACTATTCTCCTATAGGCTCGCCGCAGTATTGGGAAATGTACAATAATTATTGGATTCTTATAATAATTTGTTACACGAAACTAAACTGTACCATAAAACATAGCTTTCTCATTATTGTACGCTTTTATAAAATATTGTTACGAGCTTGAGGTTCGTGACAATAAAAATTGCCGATAAAATTACCTAAATTAACACTTTAATTTACTTTACACAAATTAAAACTTAAAACACTAATAATCAAACACACTAATTCACTTTATTCCGCTCCGAAGCTTCGCTTGTCTCGCCAAATCAACACTACTATTTATATAAGTTAGCAAAGAAATATTTATTTATTTATTTATTTATTATGACACATCAACAGCATAACACACAATACATTTATATGCAAATCTTACATAAAACAAAGGCCTGGTATGTACGCCAATAAAAGACGTGTACAACATTCTCTTAAAATCTAAGACATGTTATTGTAAATACGAATATTAGAAAACAAAAAAAGCACAAAAATAGTACGCAGATTATCAAAATAATTTTACAAAATTTTAAGAAATTTTAAGAACCTGCTTAGAGAGCAGGTACACAGATAACTTCTTTCTCAAACTAACGCATGAGTCATGAAAAATGTCAATGTCAACAAATGCACATACCCGGTTGTATTCGGCGCAAATTTTTGATATAGGCGAATTTTTTAAGAGGTTTGTTCTACTGGCAGGGATGTAAAAGATTTTAGTAATAGGATGGCATGGATAGTTGCATGGGATGTTAAGATTAATGCACTGAAGTAGGTTATTACAATCTACGGCACCAGAAATTATTTTTTTTAAAAACAATATATTCAGCAATACACGACGGTTACAAAGTGACATCATTGCGAAATGTTTGAGACGAACGTTATAGGTGTTACGGTGGGAAATGCCCGAAGAATGGAACGCAAGATGTCTAGTAAATGAACGCTGTATGCTTTCAATGCGTTGGGAATAAGTGATAAACTGAGGACCCCAAACCACCGATGCAAACTCTAGGTGACTTCGAACCAAGGCGTTATATAAAATTATTTTGGTTTTGGCTGACATAAAACCTTTAGCGTTTCGTTTTAGGAAGCCAAGCATTCTTCCAGCTTTTTGGACGGTAGCGTCAATGTGAGACTTAAAATTTAATTTGCTATCCAATATTACGGTATTACAAATTATCCAAGGTATCAGAGTTCATCTTATAGGAGGACGTGAAAGGTATAAACTTTCTTGAGAATATAATATGATATGATTTTTTAGTATTAAGTATCATACCATTTAATTGACACCATGTACTAATTCTGTTTAGATCACTTTGGATGAGTTGCACGTCTACAGTAGATTTTACTGTTTTGTATATTTTTAAATCGTCAGCAAAAAGACAGAATTCAGAGTTGCGTATTTCAAAAGTTATATCATTGATAAAGGCAGCAAAAAGGACTGGACCCAGATGCGATTCCTGCGGGACGCCTGAGAACGCAATATAACTTTCTGATTTGTAACCATTCACTACCACAAACTGGAGTCTTTTTGCTAAATAAGACTGGAACCATTCTAGCAAAGATCCACATACCCCATATCTTTTTAGCTTGTTAATTAAGCGCGAGTGACAGACTTTATCGAATGCACTAGAAAAATCCATATATATAGCATCAACTTCCTGTCCTTTGTCAATCTCTTTACAGAGATACGACATAAATGATACAAGGTTAGTTCCAATCGAATGGCCCTTCCTAAACCCATGTTGATGGTCAGATATACATGTGCTTAAGTGACGCGTAATAATTGGACATATCAAGGATTCAAACAATTTAGGAAATAAATATCCAGAATGTTCAAGTAAACACGCGCAACGTACCGAGCGTTCGAGTTTCGACTAGGCGCTAGTGCCGTCGACTAAGGCGCGTAACAATATTTTCCTGTTTTTACACAATATAAGTTCAATTAGTATTGAACTTATATTGTGTAATTTTATATTGTGTAAAAAGACATGGAAGGAAAAGGGAAGATCTCCCACCGGGCAAGGTGTTCTGCCCGGGGAGCAGCCAACATCCCGTGTGATAGTTCGGAGATGTTCTATATATACTATTTATGATTCAGAATTTTGATAGCGTGATTTAGGCTTCGGTGTGTTTCGTTTGCGGCGCGACGACAGCGCCACCACATCACCCTCCTGCTCAGACCGGAGGTCGATAGTGCAGCCTCGTTGCCGACGAATGTGCAAGTGTCAGGAGATTGCCTTGTAGCCTGCGGTGAGTCGAGAAGAAGGCAAGTAGTCTGCGAGAGTGCCGTGAAGCAGAGGCGAGCAGTAAGGCTCAGAGCCGTGTCGAACACTGTGGCGCAGAGAGTAGCTTGAAGGAACAGGAAGCACTATTATACCAGTGCTGCGATGAACCTTGTGAAGCTAGATGGCTTGCAGGATATGAAGACTGCAGACGATATCTGCTCGGGAGCGAATGGGTGGGGTACTCTATGACGATGATGAAGCTTTAAGTTTTCCGAAGATTATTGGTTGCGTGTTCAGATCACGTTGGGTGGTCACCACTGTGGCCGTAGAACGGAAAAGGGGGGATCTCCCACCGGGCAAGGTGTTCTGCCCGGGGAGCGGCCAACACTCCGTGTGATAGTTCGGAGATGTTCTATATATACTGTTTGTGATTCAGAATTTTGATAGCGTGTTTTAGGCTTCGGTGTGATACGCTTGCGGCGCGACGTCAGCGCCGCCACACACGCACCTTTAAAATGTATGAACGAACGCATCACGTACTTATACCAAATAATGTAGTTATCGCTTCTAAAAGCGCAAAACGTCCTGTATAGGAATGTATATCATTTGAACCCACAAAACAATTGGCAAATTAGATTGTCTCCAATGTCCTGTATGCAACAACTTCTCAGCAGTCAAATCCGTCTACATCTACACGTCGAGATTTCGAACTCGAAGAAGTAGACGACTTCAAATTTTCCATTCCTGTTTACTTCATATTGTATAATGCCGTGCCCTAAGTTTTATTATTTTGATAAAAAAAAAAACATTTAATAACATATTTTAAGTTTATGCAAATATAAAGGAATAGCAAAAACCTATTAAATTTGGATTTAGACAGCTTAAATAAATAAAAAAAATCTTTAGCAAAAAATACAATAATTCTACCCAAAGTACAATATTTTTAGCTAGGCAACTTATTAACATAATTTCGCACCAACTATTTCCCAGCACTGGGCCCGCCTAAGGGTATTAGTGTTCTGTGCCTATAGGAGTTGGTACTCTTTACTACACTCTATTGTCGGGAAGTTAATTTATTCGAAAATTGTAAAGGCTAATGTTTCTTTCTGTACTATTAGTTATATTTTATATTAATTAGATTAAAAATAAATAAACCAAACCACAGATATTCATCGGTATCAATATAATAATCTAGAAATTGGTAAACTTTTAATAAAAACTATTTATTAAATGACATTGTGTAACAAAAGTCATCACGTCAATGTCAACTAGCGACATCTGTTGAGCGTAAGGTAATTTGCCCTCTTTGGCCTATTCATCGACCTTTTCAATGCCCTCTCTAAACAATTCATCAGTATTAAATTGAAAATGATTTCGAAGGCCAAGGTTTTAATGAAAATTTCGTGCAATACTTATACCAATTTTATTGACACGTTATAAAAGTTTAAATCAATGAACTTACAACTACAATTAGGTATAACAAATTAACATCCAAGTCAATACATAATAAACTCGTTAGGCAATAGCTCAGGTACCACGTGAAAATAATAACATTATAATAAATAAAGGAGATCGGCAAAATGGACTAACCAATAGAAACATAATACATAATACATAAACACTCACGCCTGTCACCCAGAGGGGTAGGCAGAGACTACGGACTTCCATTTGGCACGATCCTGACATACCTCTTTCGCCTCCTTTACATCCATATATCTACGCATACATGCTCGTCGGTTAAGGGTATTTCTAACGTGGCCCATTTTCAAAATATCGCCAATTTGGTCGATAAACTTTTTCTAGGGCGTCCCTTCCCGACTCGGCCATTCACATCCGCCATATAAATTTGCTTTGTCACTCTTTCCTCATTCATTCTTTCCACATGACCAAACCGCCGCCGGTTTATGCGCCGGTAGCTTCGTCGTCCAGGGCTGAGCTGGAGGAGTTTTGGGAGAATGTAAGAGAAGTTCTAGATTTGGTTAAGGGAAACGAAAGAACTGTTGTATGTGGTGATTTGAATGGATGGGTAGGTATCGCTCGACCAGGATACGAGTCGGTGCTTGGAAAGTTTGGCGATAAAAGGGTTAATGATGCTGGCAAGCTTATACTGGCTGTATGCAAGGAAAAGGGTCTTCTTGTGACAAACACTATGTTTAATCACAGGAAGATCCATATGTACACTAGAGAAAGAAAGAATGAGAGAAGTATGATTGATTTGTTCCTGGTGGATGACCGACTGCGAAAACAGGTGATGGATACACGAGTGTTCAGGGGTGCTGACCTGGGAACGGATCATTATCTAGTAATTACTAGATTTAGGGGTTTGTTCGCGGGTTGGCGCCACCAGACAGCAGTAACAGAACCACAGTCGGTCTGTCGCATCCGAAGCTGGAAGCTTCAGGAAGCGGATACTAGGGACAAATATCACACGAGGGTAGCCGAAAAGCTTGACACCATCGATGGCAGGAAAGAATGTGTGGAGAGAACATGGCAGAACCTTAGGGATGGAATGGTAAGTGCAGCGGAAGAAGTATGTGGTACGACAAAAAGAGGTAGTAGTAAAAGAAGAGATGCATGGTGGAATGATGAAGTGAAAGAAGCTGTAAAAAAGAAGAAAAAAGCATGGTTAGACTACTTGGCCTCTAGTAAGGATGAGCATATGAGAGAGAAGATGAAAGAAAGATATAAGCTGCAGAAAGTTCATGCGAAAATATTGATTGAGGAAGTACGTGAAAGGTGTAGAATAGAAGCGGACGAGAGGTTGTCGCACAACTTTAGGGAAAACTCCAAACTCTTCTGGAAAGAGGTTGGAAGGTCCCGGAGTGGTGCGACAGCTTTAAGAATGAACAAAGTGCTTTCGAGAACCAATGACGTCCTCTCAGAAAAATCGGACGTCATGCAGCGATGGAGTGAATTTTATAGAGAATTGTATGCGTGTCATGATCTTAGTGAAGGATCCGGGAGTGACGCCGTGACTGGCACGCCAGACACGGACCTCGATGACACTGAGGTCATCAGCATGAAAGAGATTGAACGTGCGATTCGAAGTTTGAAATGTGGTAAGGCTGCGGGACTAGACAGAGTTACTGCTGAAATGGTCAAGTACGGTGGGCCTCGCGTCTGGGACAGCTTTCATCTGCTGTGCAATTTGTGCTGGCGGACAGGAGATGTCCCGGATGATTGGCGATCCGCGGTCATTGTGCCTTTATATAAAGGTAAAGGTTCACATCTTGACGGCGGGTGCTATCGGGCGATCAGCTTGACCAGTTTAGCAAGTAAAGTTTATTCGAAGGTTTTGACACGCAGGATGCAAGAGAAATCGGAAAGATTCTTATGGGAGGCACAATGCGGATTTAGACCTGGAAGAGGATGCACGGATCAAATGTTTTCTCTCCGCATGATCACGGAGAAGCTTCTGAGTGTTAACCAGAGGATTTTGTGTGCTTTTGTGGATCTGGAGAAAGCATTTGATAAGGTTATAAGTAAGAAAATGTGGGAACTGTTGCCGGGATATGGTGTGGATGGTCGATTGTTAAGAGCTGTGCAGTCACTTTACTATGACTGTAAAGCCTGTATGCGGGTAGGGCATGATCTGTCACCCATGTTTAGCGTCCAAGCGGGCGTAAAACAGGGTTGTGTCATGTCTTCCTGGCTGTTCATACTGTATCTCGACAGCTGTTTACAGAAGCTGAAAGATAGCTGTTTGGGTGTGAAATTGGGTGACATAAAAGTTAATTGTCTGCTGTATGCTGATGATGCAGCGCTTATTGCACCATCAGAAGCAGAACTGCAGGCATTAGTCACGTGTATGAAAGAGGAATGTGAAATTAAAGGTCTCCGTTTGAATGCTAATAAAACTAAGGTTCTGGTATTTGAAAAGGACGAAGAGAGAACGAAATGTGAAATATGGGTAAATCAGGAATGTCTAGAACAGGTAAATGAAATTGTATACTTGGGGAGTGCTTTCAGCCGGGATGGAAGATGTGATTTAGATGTGGATAGGCGTGTCGCTGCCGGAAACAAAGTCAATGGTGCCCTGAATGCATTAGTAAAAAGGCAAGGCGTGGTGAAAAGTGCACGCCTTGCAATACATAACGCAGTGTTGGTACCGACTTTGTTATATGGCAGCGAAACCTGGGTCTGCCAGAAGAAGCATAAAAGCAAGTTGAATGCAGTGGAGATGCGATCTCTTCTTAAAATGTGTGGCGTTACCATAGCCGACCGAAAGCGAAACGAAGAGATTCGCAATATGGCAGGATTGAAAGATGACCTTATCACAAAAATTGATAGGGGCGTACTCCAATGGTTTGGGCACGCTGAACGAATGAGTGAAGACCGAATGGTGAAGAAAATATATAGAGCGAAAGTAAATATTAAAAGGTGTCGAGGTAGACCGAGACTAACTTTCGAAGACCATGTGAGCAAATTGCTCGAAGAGGGGAGGGTCAAGAGTACTCGGATACCTAGACGTGCATGTATGAAGAAGTTAATGAACCTGAAAGAAGCGAAAGAGGTATGTAAGGATCGTGACACTTGGCGATCTGTTCTCTCTGGCTACCCCGTTAGGGATTGTGCGTGACGATAAGTAAGTAAGTAAGTAAGTATGACCAAACCACCGAAGCATTCCTTTCTTAATCCTGGTCACAACATCATCTTGCATACCACATTTATCTCTTATCACGCAATTTCTCACCCTGTCATTCAGATTCAACCCTAGCATATTCGTTAAAGACCGCATTTCTACAGCATTTATTCTACTTTCGTGCTTCTTCTGCCACACCCAGCTTTCACTACTATACGTTAAAGTAGGGACTAACACAGCATTATGAATTACCATACGTGCCTGTTTTGACACATTCTGGTTCTTCATAATAGAGTGTAGAAACATGATCTCTAAAACTTTTACTAAATTAATAACAAATTTTCTTAACCTTGAGTTACTTAAAATAGAAAATATACCTAAACATTTGTGCTTAAAAATAAATTATATAAAGGTTTGGTTGACAATTTCAACAAAATTGAAACAATATAACAATCACAACAAACACAATAAATATAACATTTTAGTTTTCCAATTTTGTAAATTCGATAAATGCTTTTTGAATGTGTAAATATACCTAATGTCCAGAAAATTTTATGTGAGCTTCTTGAGGTGTTATGGGAGCAGTTTTGTGAACCACCGCATTGAAACCGTTGTGCTTGTCAGCAGTGTAATCCACAGTCCTAATTGAGCCGTCAGGTTCCACCACAGTGTATTGACCTATAAAAGTAAAATTTAGTAATAACTAAAGCATAGTAGACTGAGTGAAGGCCTGGTAACGCATGCAAGAATTTGATGGATGCAGGTAACTCGGTAACCTTGTTTTGAGACATTCCAAGGCCTACATATGTTCAGCAGTTGACCTGCGAAAAGCTGTAATGATGATGATTATGAAAGCATCGTCTCATTTTTGCTATAATGACGCATCCTTCAATCGCATAAACTCTTTGGACAATCATACTGATCTTAAGTTTTCTTTTTCAGATACACAAAAAGACTTTGTTTTAGCTGCTGTATCTGGGATGATTTCAAACGATTTATTAACGACAAATCCTATATTTATGGCAAAATAATAGACAGACTGATGTAATAGTGACCTGCCAATTATATACGAGTATATCAAAAACTGATGTGTCAAGTAAGAGAATTCATCACATCCTATTTCCATAAGTGTAGTAAATTAGTTATATATATTGGCAGCAATAACTTATGACTTCCTATAGGCTATACGCAATACAAACGTCTTAAATCATATAGATCTAGATTAACTCATATTTTACCAGCACCCCATTTAAGGTGCACTTATATTATGGCACAAACTACTTGTTTATTTAATAAGTAAGGTAAGAAAATATTTTTTAAATCAAATATACAATAGCAAGAGCTCTGAACGATATGATGAATAAAAGATGGCTGAAATATTTTCCAGGAGATAAACATTTATCTGTTAATGACTCGATGGTACCTAATTTAAGAAATATGGAACTTAGAAGCACATATATGACAAAGCAATTCTTTTCTTTTATATATAGTGAACCTTACCAAGGACCTAAAACTGGAAATACAAAACCCAAACTCAGCGTAGATTGTTCTGAAGCGACGAACTTGATTTCCAAGCTGTCAGGCTGATGATCATTATAGCTTTTATATTGATAATTTCTTTACATTTTACGATTACTTAATGAATTAAGTCAGGTGAGTCATAATATCACTGGAATGCTCCGAGCTAATAGAGTTAAAGGTGCACCGCTAGAAATCAGAAGGGAATAAAAAAGACCACAAGAGGTTCCTACCGTCAAGTCACGGATATTTCATCCAAAACGGCTTTAGTGCGCTACAACATAACATCGTTACTATTGCCTCAACAGAAGGCGGTGTTCAGCCAGTTGGGAAAGGAGAAGTAGTCTGCGCAAAAATAAATGAGTGATCAACCACATTGTTATCAGTTATAGTGCATTGGGGTAAGATCGGTGATGGGGTAAGACCGTAAAATTTAAATTTCCGGTGAATTATGCTATATTTTTAAAAGCTAGCAATATGGTACAAGACTCCATTTTATTCTGCCCCGACCCCATGTTTCAGCCAGTCGCTCCGAAAAGTAGGGCGTGTGCTGCCCAGTATTTTATAAAACAAGGAAATTTTTGAATTTTTCCGTCTGTCCGGTCTTTCCCTATCACTTTTATTTGCGATTTTTAGCGACGTCCGGTCTTCCCCTTGATGGCCAATTCATCATCATGCATATAAAAAATTATGCCTTGTCTTCGCACATATTTTAAGCAGAAACTGCTGAGTTTTGAAAAGTAAAAGCTTCTTATAGCTAAATTACGTGTAACCATTAACGATGTCGAGAAAATAAAGTTTTTGCCTGGCTTTTTTAACTAGTCGAAAATCCGTCCGGTATTGCCCCAACGCTTTATCCTATACCTTTAAACGAGCAATTCTTGTATATATTATATATATATATATATATATATATATATATATATATATATATATATATATATATATATATATATATATATATATATATATATATAAATATTCGGAATCTCGGAAACGGCTCCAACGATTTTCATAAAGTTTTGTGTGCAGGGAGTTTCGGGGGCAATAAATCGATCTAGCTAGGATTTATTTTTGGAAAATGTCTTTTTGTCCGTGTTTTTAGGCAATGAAAAAGTGCTACAATATCGTTAGAATAAGAAGGTAAATTTTGACAATTTATTAATGATTACAAATAGCTTAATAATTAACCGCCCGATATACCAATTATTGGTATATCGGGCGGTCACTAAATCGTAATACCATGGTTCGAGCCCAGACCGACCGACCGACTTTTTTAATTTTTTTCATGTTCCTTTCTTTTTGAGAAAATCTATTTTTTCGAGCCCTTTTTTTAGTATTTTTAAAAAAATGTAATTGTTTTTTTTTTTGAAAAAAAAAACTGAACTGGATATTTGAATAAAAAATCATGAGTGCAATTAGTTTAAATTGCACTCATGATTTTTTAAATATTATTCGTATTTCATCAGTATGTAATTTGTACCTAAATATAATTTCCAAAACACAAGAATTAAAAAAACCGAGCGAAAAATACCGAGCAAAGCTCGGTCAACCGGGTACTAATAATAATAATTAAAAGTTAAACTAACAAAAATAATATTTTTAGAAGGACAATGAAAGGGTTCTGACTCAGCATGTGTTGCAGAGAATCTACAACGCTGTTATTCTGTTAGCACCCATATACCTACTTAGTGAGCTAAAGTATAACAGTACGCGTACATCACCGATTATATTACAAATAGCTTTTAGTGTTAAATTATTTATTTATTCGTTCAGCCAGTACAAGAAATATATAATTAACCAGTACAAGTTATCATAATATTTCTATTAATAATTTGATAATTAATATACATGTACAAGAGATAAAACATAATATAAACAAAATATAAACGTAATATAAACAAAAACATGAAAAAAAAATAATAGTATTAAAAGTAAGAGCTAGTAAGTATATGGGGAAAGTTGAGAGACTTAACCAGAATTTTGGTACGTATAGAATCGTTATATGACTGCAGAGACAATTGATGATGCTTCCTATAAACGTGTGGGTGCTAATAATGCATTAAAGTTATACAGACTTTCGGCAACACGTCTAGCTAAATCTTTCATGAGATACGTAGTTTAGAACTATTTTAATCTTGAAAATGCTTACAATCTGCCACTTTGCCTGGCGTATGTGGACTATGAGAAAGCGATTTCATCAAAATTTGGGCAGTGCTACACCGGACCAGTGACAATCCGGACATCAGTCTGAGCGAGATTAGAATAAAGAATCCATCACCTTAAAAACGACAAGGCACAAGCTGAAGTTAAAATTACCACCGAGCTTTTTAAAGCGGATGGAAAACCAGTGCTTGAAGTCCTTCAGAATATTTTTAATTCCATCCTCCTTGGTGGCACTACTCCGGAAGCGTGGAGCAGAAGTGCGGTGGTCTTGTTGTTTAATAAATACGACAATGCTTTCTTGAAGAATTACGTACCGATTTCCCTTCTGAGCCATTACGAATCGTCTAGCACGCAGACTCGATGACTTCCAGTATCCCAGACGAGCCGATTGCCGAAAATGCTTTAGCACCATAGACTACATACCCTTCGGTAAATTGTACAGAAGACTGAAGAGTCCCATCTGCCACTTTGCCTTACGTATGTGGACTATGAGAAAGCCTTTGATTCCGTCAAAATTTGGGCGGTGCTAGAGTCCCTTCAGCAGTGCCAAGTTGACTGTCGGTATTTTGAAGTGCTGACATGTTTGTACAGTAGAGCTACGATGACTATCCGAGTACAAAACCAGAGTTCAAAACCTGTGCAACTACAGAGAGTTGTAAGAAAGGGTGACGTCACATCCCCGAAACTCTTCACCAATGTATTGGAAGACGTTTTCAAGCTTATTTTCGATATAGTCCTTATGGCAGAATCACTGGAGGACCTAAGCCGGTAATGTCACACCTATGCCGGTAGTTATTGGGAGCATTAAGTTTGAAGTTGTTGACTAGTATGTTTATTTAAGACTAATAGTCCAACTAGGTAAGTCCAACTTCGGCCGAGAGGTCAATCGATGGATTCAACTCGGCTATACCGCAAAACCTGAAAACGAGACTGTACAACCAGTGCGTGTTGCCAGTGATCACCTATGGAACTGAGACGTGTCCTTCACTGCTGGCCGCTCAAGGACATGAGGACGCTCAAGTTTCTCAGCGAACTATGGAGAGAGCTATGCTTGGGGTTTCTTTGCATGATAAACTCATATATGAGGATATCCGCATTAGAACCAGAGTGAACGAAATAGCCCAACGGATTAGTAAGCTGAAGTGGCAATGGGCCGGACATATAGCTCAAAGAGCCGATAACTGATAGGGAGGAAAGGTTCTCGAGTGGCAGCCTCGTAGCGGTAGGCGTAGTGTAGGGCGACCCCCCACTAGATGGAGTGACGACCTGGTAAGACATGCAAGAAGTCGATGGGTGCAGGTGGCTCAGGACCGTGCTTTGTGGCGTTACTTGGGGGAGTCCTATGTTTAGCAGTGGACTTTTGAGGGGCTGTAATGATGAATGATGATGATTATGAATGCCTCGTCTCCGACCAAACGGATTGGAACCCCGACCACGGCAACAAAGTCATGCGTGCCTGATTCAATAAGAATAGTTGAAAAGGAAAAACAGGATCAGAAATGAAACTCGAATTTGCTGTCGTCAATGTCACAAAAATACAAAGTTTAGGTAGGTGCAGTATGGGATAGGTTTGTATCACTGTTCTGAAGCTTTCCACACTACAAAATAATTTTTTTCGTACTTTTTCTAAGCGCACATGATTAAACAATTTGTTTGCTTTTTAATAGATATTTGTGCGCAGCAGTGGGTCGTTAAAGGCTGTTACTTCCCTTTTTTTATTAGATGAGAGATTCATGAACGATTTCCCACTCAATGCTCACTCGCGGCCTTGTAATAGCCATATGTCAGATTAATTTGTAAAAGCCCAGCACCAACATCACAAAACAAATATCACAACAGCGGGCAAGGCGATTTAATGCGCTGATACTCTTGTATTGGTACATAAAGTTATTGCTCATCATCTGTCTGTTGAAGCACCGGCTAAAACACCTACCCCTAAGCTCGGTGTTTGAAAAAGATGATTACTTGACTAAAATGTTATTTCTTAACTCGACATCCCATTACCTTTTACAACGTCGCCGTCGCGGGTTTCATGATGTGTCTTGATGTCACCGGTGTGAAAATCATTCACACCATAGTTAAATGAATACTTCGGATACGCCTGCAATAAAAATATTATGTAAGCATTGTCAAAGAACAAAATCATCTTTATAATGTTTAATTTATATATGATTACAATGATTTTTTTATACAAGTAAGAATGACAAGCGCCACACAAACCTACAGATATTCTATATTATAATACAGCCATAACTGTAGTGTAAGTTACCACAAAAATGCTTTTTTTATTTTCATATACAGCCTGTAAAATTTCACAGTTGGACTTAGTCTCTCCGCATAAGAATATATTCTGCCATAAGGTATTTTTAAAATAAATATGCGGTGGTATATTTCTCAAAATTTTAGTAATATTTTAACCACAACTCTACATCCAGATCTGATCAGAAATCACAAAAGTTATTTTATTACAGATACTAAGTTAAAGTAATGATTTCTTATATTTACGCGAACACTGTACATTGATTAAAACTACTTTTACGGATTTCTTTCGCGTTTTATTTATTTTATTTTTAACCCGACGTTTCGGGTGCTTTCCAGCACCCATGGTCACGGGGGACTGAGGTGACTGACGTCCCGATGTCAAAGTTAACCCGGAGTACCTTCAGCTTTTTTAATTATTGTCTTTGGTCCGATCTACGCAGAATGAACTAACTGTGGTTTGAAGTCTTGCAGTGGTATGCTTGGGTTTAGTTTTAATTTTATTAATTATAGGATCCCAAGCAGGTGGTAATACCAAGCCTCCTTCTCTATTGAAATTAGGATGTTTTTTAATTTCAATAGCCTCACGTATCATCCTTGGTAGGAATCGGTGTTCTTTCGCGAGGATTTGTGGTCTATCAAATCTGATGTAATGGTTGGGGCCATCTAGGATATGATCGCAAACTGCAGACTTCCCGGAACGTTGATGCTTCAAGTCAGCTATGTGTTCTTTTACGCGGGTTCTAATTGATCTCTTTGTTTGCCCTATATATGAGAGACCACAATCACAATCAAGCTTGTACACTCCTGCATCTTGTAGAGGAATATGACACTTGACGGATGGTAAGAACTGACTAATCTTCTTCGGCGGCTTGTAGAATGTTCTAATAGAAGCTCGCTTCAAGATGTAGCCAATCTTGTCTGTGACACCTCTGACATAAGGTAGTACAGCAGGCACACGCTCGACTGTGGCCGGCTTCACTCGGTCACTGTGACGGAGGCGCGGGACCCGAAGCTTGTTGTCGTGCAGAACCTGCTTGACGTGCTGAAGCTCGGCGGCCAGGTGTTTGCTGTCACAGATTCCTCGTGCTCTCTGTAACAAAGATTTGCCCACGGTAGCTAACTGTGAAGGATGGTGGTGAGATTCACCATTTAAGTATCGGTTTGTATGAGTCTTTTTTCTGTACACAGTATGACCTATGGTGTTGTTAGGATTTCGGATGACTAACACATCTAGGAAAGCTAAGGAATTATTTGCCTCTAACTCCATAGTAAATTGAATTTTAGAGTTTATGGAATTAAGATGTTCTAAAAATGCAGTTACTTTGTCTGATGGTAAAATTGTGAAAGTATCGTCTACGTACCGCTTGTAGAACCTTGGGGTGACAGGTGCAGTAAGGAGGGCTTTCTCCTCGAAGTCTTCCATGAATATATCGGCGACAATGGGAGATACAGGTGAGCCCATCGCAACACCATCTACTTGCTTGTAGAACTCATCCTTCCACAATAGATAGCCAGATGTAAGGCAATGTCTTAGTAGTTCTGCATATTCTGGTGGCATGTTATTTTCATCTAGTTTCCTAGTTATAATTGAGATGCAGTCTTCAATAGGTAGACATGTAAATAGAGACTGAACATCAAAACTGACCATGGTTTCATTTTCAGCAAGACGTAGGTCTTTTATCTTACTGACAAAATACTCCGAGAAATTGAATCTAGACGTCAATTCGATGATACCTTCGTGTGCAAAACCTCCCAAGTTGTATGGGTTACCAAAAATACACAAACCTAACGCTCCATTACGTCCAATAGTGAGTCAAATCGATTCGCCAACTTACAGATTGGCGCAACACTTAGCCAAAATATTATCACCACTCAGAGGACACACAAGAGCACATACTAAGGATTCATACCATTTTGTCAGTAAGATAAAAGACCTACGTCTTGCTGAAAATGAAACCATGGTCAGTTTTGATGTTCAGTCTCTATTTACATGTCTACCTATTGAAGACTGCATCTCAATTATAACTAGGAAACTAGATGAAAATAACATGCCACCAGAATATGCAGAACTACTAAGACATTGCCTTACATCTGGCTATCTATTGTGGAAGGATGAGTTCTACAAGCAAGTAGATGGTGTTGCGATGGGCTCACCTGTATCTCCCATTGTCGCCGATATATTCATGGAAGACTTCGAGGAGAAAGCCCTCCTTACTGCACCTGTCACCCCAAGGTTCTACAAGCGGTACGTAGACGATACTTTCACAATTTTACCATCAGACAAAGTAACTGCATTTTTAGAACATCTTAATTCCATAAACTCTAAAATTCAATTTACTATGGAGTTAGAGGCAAATAATTCCTTAGCTTTCCTAGATGTGTTAGTCATCCGAAATCCTAACAACACCATAGGTCATACTGTGTACAGAAAAAAGACCCATACAAACCGATACTTAAATGGTGAATCTCACCACCATCCTTCACAGTTAGCTACCGTGGGCAAATCTTTGTTACAGAGAGCACGAGGAATCTGTGACAGCAAACACCTGGCCGCCGAGCTTCAGCACGTCAAGCAGGTTCTGCACGACAACAAGCTTCGGGTCCCGCGCCTCCGTCACAGTGACCGAGTGAAGCCGGCCACAGTCGAGCGTGTGCCTGCTGTACTACCTTATGTCAGAGGTGTCACAGACAAGATTGGCTACATCTTGAAGCGAGCTTCTATTAGAACATTCTACAAGCCGCCGAAGAAGATTAGTCAGTTCTTACCATCCGTCAAGTGTCATATTCCTCTACAAGATGCAGGAGTGTACAAGCTTGATTGTGATTGTGGTCTCTCATATATAGGGCAAACAAAGAGATCAATTAGAACCCGCGTAAAAGAACACATAGCTGACGTGAAGCATCAACGTTCCGGGAAGTCTGCAGTTTGCGATCATATCCTAGATGGCCCCAACCATTACATCAGATTTGATAGACCACAAATCCTCGCGAAAGAACACCGATTCCTACCAAGGATGATACGTGAGGCTATTGAAATTAAAAAACATCCTAATTTCAATAGAGAAGGAGGCTTGGTATTACCACCTGCTTGGGATCCTATAATTAATAAAATTAAAACTAAACCCAAGCATACCACTGCAAGACTTCAAACCACAGTTAGTTCATTCTGCGTAGATCGGACCAAAGACAATAATTAAAAAAGCTGAAGGTACTCCGGGTTAACTTTGACATCGGGACGTCAGTCACCTCAGTCCCCCGTGACCATGGGTGCTGGAAAGCACCCGAAACGTCGGGTTAAAAATAAAATAAATAAAACGCGAAAGAAATCCATAAAAGTAGTTTTAATCAATATACTAAATTAAAGCTTAAGATCTGGTTGATGTCATGTTTTCCAGGCGAATTCGAGCAAAATGTTAACTTAAGTTTCTAAACCACAACTGTACGAACAAATACAGAAGCATTTACTCACACTCCTATCCATATCCGACGAAACAGTATCGGGAGTACCAAGCTCGCAAGTAGGAAGAACAAGAAGAAAACTATCGCACTTTCAAATCTTAAAACCAGAATATGTTTTTGTACAATTGCTTGTTTTACAAAAGGATCAAAACAAAGGTAAGCTAGAGCAGATGACAGCTTATTTAAGCACTTATCAAATTACTCAGAATTAAGGGCTCACCAAAAATTTCTGAATAGTGAATTTTTGAATGTGAATTGCATATTTAAATGATATTTTCTAGTTTTAAACATCGTGAGGAAACCATAGGCATATCATGGGCAGATTATAATATTTCGATAAGACGTTAAATCTGCTAACACTGATGGAAAAATGAGAAGGCCTGTATACCCTGCGTTGGGACGTATAGAGATTATAAATTTACTGTACTTAACTCACCAAACACGATGACTTACGAACTAAAATTTAAAACTAAATATGTTTGTAATTTCAATATAATAATCTCCGAAATCGTAAAAAGGGAGCATTAATAAAATACTTGCAAAAAAACTTCTTTACAAACCTATCGGGCAACTTCCAACGGGAAAAGAGATAGGACTTCCGTGCGCTTATGCAATGGCATTTCCTTTAACACGCTGTTACCAAGTAAATAACGGAGAGCGGTAAAAATGTTACCTAAGTTATATTACCTAAGGTTTGAACGCGGAAATGTTAGTTGATATACCTAACAAGTGTGTGAAAACCGAGATGGATGAATTACTTATTCATTGTTTACAATGTAGTTATTCATTCTATACATAGTCTGGTGAAAAATGGGCATCTTTCTTTGTCTGTTAAGATGTTTTTTAGGGTGTCTACTCGCCATCTTCAGCAGAAGGAGGTTCTTAATTCAACTATATGAGCTCTTTTAGTATGTATCTTAGCGATATATTATTTAGTTGATGACGATTTTAATGATTCCTTTTTTATTAAAAAGTATATAATTCAGAGGTGTTCCTATTTAAATTTGGGGAAAAGTTCACTCCCAAGAGTAAAAAAGATAGGTATGATTCTTTTAACATAATTTAGGCAACATTCCATTTGTTGCCTTGAGACTTGAGGTAGTAGTGATATTGCTTAATCCACTAAAAGGACTACAAAAATAAACATTTAGTAATACGTAGACACCGACATCGAAGAACTGAATCCTATTTCCGACTGTAGATGCTTTAATGTAGAAATTATTTTATCCTTTTTATTTCTTCAAATGCAGCTCTTACTCACGTAAAAAAACGTTCATCGAAACATTTAAAATTGTTTGACAAATGTCTAAAAATCTTGTCCCGCTTTCGCTTATATTTTGCGCTAAACAATAATTTGAACCAACAATTACAACAAACGGAATATTTGACAGGAAGAGCAATCTCGTTTGTGAGAAACCCTTTCGTCACAAAGAGATAAAAAGAGTGTCATTTTTTCACTTGCACCTTGTAGGTATGAGGCGCTGAGTGTCAGTAGGAATGAATGAACCCATTGTTCATAGCAATTAAAGAGATAGCTACAACAGAAACTATAGTTCGATGCATAGAATTATCTCTTGCATGATTACTGCGTTTTTAGATTCGAAATTACACCCTATTGCATATCTAACCTATACCAACATTGATAGCTGACGGGAATTCAAAATGTGGTCCTTAGTAGTGGTCGTATGAGCATATATATATATATATATATATATATATATATATATATATATATATATATATTTGCTGTAGCTTTTCATGATTAAATGCTACGAGCATCCTTATTCCTTAAGTTACATATATGTATATGAGTAAAATATAATCTAGCTTCGAGTTCATTTAAAAGAAAATATTTTTACTATATAAAATAACTGGAGATTTTATACGACGTGAAATCTATTGGAAACTTACGTAGTAATCGACGTGTTCATCTTCAGATATATGATATTGATCGATGCTGTGTTGAGGTTGCGAGTCAACTAGACTCTGCACTTGCTCGGCTCGAAAGTCTACTGGATGGAGATACATATATAGTCGTCCATATGCGCAAGCAGCAACCGTTAAGACAACCACTGCTAGCTGAAATAGTTTATTTAATTTGAAATAGTCATTTTACAAAAGTTTCGAAGATTACTCAATATTCATTAATTAATATTTTTTTATATAATGATTTCTTATATTTACGCGAACATTGCACATGATTAAAACTACTTTTACGGATTTTATCGCGTTTATTTTTACTTTTTATTTTTAATTCCCGACGTTTCGGGCGCTTTCCAGCACCCATGGTCACGGGGGACTGAGATGATATTTTTTTATATGTTAGAAAATAGTGTCTTCTTATCTTTTAATACATCTCATAAAGTTATTGCACTTTTATATTTACTAGTGGTCGCCCAGAGGTTGAAGTTAACCGTAATTTATTCAATTTTTAAGTTTGTATACTAAGAAAGCTTTATTTCAAATTATAAAATTAAATAATAATGTAGGGTATTATCTCTGCTTTTAACTGCACGTTAATATATAAGAGCCGTGGTAGCTCAGTGGTTAACGCTCGCTGTAAATATAACAGAACTAACCCGGGTTCGATCCCCGCCGGCACCAATGAAATTGTTAATTGCAATTTTAAGTGCTGATTTACCACGTGCTCGGCGGTGAAGGAAAACATCGTGAGGAAACCTGCATGTCTGAGGAATAAGAAAAAAAATATTTCGAAGACATGTGAAGTTCGTCAACACGCATTTGGGCAGCGCGGCGGACACTTCCTTGCCCTAAACCCTCTCAGTAATGAGGGGAGGCCTGAGCCCAGCAGTGGGACGTATATAGGCTGTAACTTTACTTTACTTTACTTTAATATATAAAACACATATATCATCATCATCATCATCATCATCGTCATTACAGCCCACTGCTGAACATAGTTCTCCCCCAAGGAATGCCACAAATCACGGTCCTGAGCCACCTGCATCCATCGACTTCCTGCATGTCTTACCAGGTCGTCACTTCATATAGTGTGGGGTCGCCCTACACTTTGCCTACCGGTACGAGGCTGCCACTCGAGAACCTTTTTTCCACAACGGTCGTCGGTTCTTCGAGCTATCATGTCGAGTCGATCGAGTCATGAATAAGTAGCAAAAAATTGTCGTGAAAAAATTCTATAAAGTCTAAACTTGTACCCTTTAGGAATAAACAAAACAGTACTACTAGTAGGAGGGGAAATAATAAACCTACTTGAAGATGAAATAACGGTAAATGGCATGAAATTAATTTTAGAGACCGAATTCGAGAAGTCAATTTCACGTATTACACGATAAAGAAAGGAGTGCTTCGCTTAACTCTCAAGAATGTTTTAATAATTGTCTTATGAAATTTGAATTAAATATTTCAAACCAAGTAATTTCATAATGGGACAGCAAGATTTTTTTAATTGAAGTGACAAGCGAAATTACAGTCCAGCTGATGGTATGTGACTACTGCAGCCCATGGATTCCTGCAAACAACTTTAAATAAAGAAGGCTGTATGCATTGTAACCACTCAGATTAAAATTAAATGCCTCACAAAAAAAATTACTGACCCTCTATTCATTTTATCCTAGTTTAGAGGCTAATGACCACTGTAAATTTGGTGCATGTAATATGTTTATAAATAAAGATTATTATTATTATTATTATTCACCTAACCTAACACCTTAACACAACAATGCAAGCACTGCTATTTAGCGGCAAAAATAGGTAACAGGGTACCATCATAGACGAACTCTTAGGCAGAAAAGAAGTCATGCTATGGTAAAAAATCTGAAAACGTTATTACAACAACATCTGCTTACGTAATTCTCGTATGGTCACGTAATTTGGCTGATCACGATGTTCGTAACATCGGAAACTACTCGTCTTCAACGAAACAAAGAAGATTTACAAATAAGTTCCCACGAACACTTTTACTTCCATATTACGCCAATTAGACCGTAGGTTTTTATCGTGCCACAAAGAGTTACGAAAACTCCCATCATCCTCTTCATCATTACAGGTTTCCACCCTAAGAAATGCCATAAGGCATGGAAAAACCTATATAAAATATGAATATACTAATGATTTTTTAAATATTCAATTTTATCTAACTGTAAGTAAATTCGTAGTCTACGACCAGATGGTCCATGACCACATGATGATGATATGAATGGAGTGCGAAGGTATCGCTACCACCGTCACACAGCATGCCCAGCCTTTAAGAAACATCACCGATTTCACACGCTTTAGAAATTAGATAAATAAGAGATAAGATTTCAACTGTGTAAGGGATTAATATATTTTCTGATCGATAAAGGTTTATCAAGAAGTTATTTCGTTTACTTTTAAACGACTTCATTTCTTCTTTAAGAGACAGTTAAGACACCCAGGAGTGATAGATTCCTTCGGTATCCAAAGAAAGGAACCAGTGAGAAAAATTTGGATGAAATAATATTAAAAAGAAACCATTAAAAGCATGAGAACAGTAAGGCAGCTTGGTATGGTAAAGTATCATTATAAATATTACGGGCTGGAGATGGAGTAGCAGTAAGCGTGCTGTGCGCTTTTATTATGCAGGGATCTTAACACTTTCACTGTCCGATTTTCAGACACAAAAGTAAGACAATAGCAATGAACTATATGTTGTACACGGAACAGCAAAAGGGTTAAACAACTGCCAAGAGACTTGCGCGATGCTGTCCCACTGTATAATAGAAAGAGAATCTCAGCAGGGTTGTAATAACTGCAGTCTAACGTAGAATCATCCTGCTCAGCATTGTGAGAAAACTCTATCCTGAGGTTTTGATTAAAAGAAAGAAAAAAAGATTTGAGATGTGAAAGCTGGTTTTAAAAAGGGTATAGGGTGTACGGATTGGGTCTTTTATATGTGTGTGTATTTAATATGAACCATTATGTCTTTAGTATGTGTATTTAATATGAACCAGAAAGTTTTCCGTATATTTATGGACTTGGAAAAGGCTTATGACGAAGCAGACTGGGTTGCTATAAAGAAAATATTGACCTCGTTTAGTTTGTGGATTTCAGATGTGTGTTAGAATGGATTGTAGACATGACACAAAATATAGAACAAAGTTTAAATTACCAAAAAGTGAATTAACGTAGAGTAAATGAAGATATTCACTGTTTTGTGGGAAGACATCTGTCACAAAAGGCACGTATGGCAATTCACAATATAGTGTTAGTCTCTACATTTATGTACGGTAATGAAAGCTAAGTGTAGCACAAGAAATATGAATGTAGAATTAAATCTGTAAAAATGCGGTCATGAAGGAGTACGTAAGTGATGATTATGAATGACAGGTTGATAAATTGTGTGATAAGAGAAAAATGTGGTTTGCAAGTTGATGTGACCAGAATTAATAAAGGAATGCTTCGTGTAGAAAAAATGAACGAGGAAAGAGTGACAAAGCAAATTTATATTGGAGATGTGAACATCAGGAAGGGCTGCCCGAGACGAAGGCTTATCGACCAAGTTTGCGATATATTGAAAATGGACCAGATTAGGAGTACCCTTAACCGACGAACATGTATACATATATATATATATATATATATATATATATATATATATATATATATATATATATATATATATATGTATATATATATATATATATATATATATATATAAACATGCACTCAACACTCATTTTAATTTAGTTAAGCATCCGCAATGAAATGCTTGTGGGAAACATTTGGATGTGGTGTAGAATACAAAAATGGTACAATGTGTTTTTGTGCCAATGTTGGCACCAAACAGTAAGCAATGTTAACTTTAAGTTAGAATCGAATCCAGGCCCCACATCTCATTAGTCTTTTATTCTAACTATACGCTTAACAAAAATTTAAACTAACAGCACTTTAAAAATAATTTTTTTAAATTTTGTTATTACTAAATTAAAATCAATTTCTTGGCTACTTTATATTCTATTGATAAGAAGATAACCAACACTATTAGATTTAATTGAGAAACAGCTCACCTTTAATGCCATTCTTAAGTTTCTTACAAAACACTGTCTCTATTAAATTGAAATATCGATACAAAAATCGATTTGAAAAGATTTAACAGATAAAATAAATGTAACACTCGTTCGAGATCCGTATATTGAATGTAGTGAGTGAAACTTTACTGTGAATTTATATGCCAGAGTGTGGGGGGTGGTGGGCTATAGCAAGCTTACTGAATAAAAGAAATAATATTGAGTTTTACATTCATTCATTCATAACAGACTACGAAATGTCCACATACGTATTCCTATAGATTGTATCTTAGATAGGAATATTTGCCATAGATGTCAGGTTGACAAATGCAGTTTTTTATTATTTTGAGCAGTTATCAAAAAGATGCTTTTACCCATTTCCTTTTTCAGTTTCTCTTTTTCACGTCTTATGTCACCCATGGGATTACATAGGGCTTGTTACGCCGTCAATACATGTCGTGCCATACAAACAATATTATGTAAATTTAGTAAATGATACCAAATTATACGTCGTATTCAAATAATTGCCAGTACCTACATCTTAATATTACGTGATGGTCATGATGGTGGTAATTAGTGACAATATACAGACAACCACAAAACCCGTTTTCATGTCCAGAGTGTCAATAAATCAGTTATGGTTAATATAGGAAAGATACCCATGGCTTCCGAAGCGAATTCTCTTTTATAACACTTGTATATATATATATATATATATATATATATATATATATATATATATATATATATATATATATATATATATATGTGTGTGTGTATATATTTTTATTGTATATAGAAACCTGCAGAAGATTTTAATGAAAACTGAATCAGGATTAGAATGGCTTGTGACGATACCATCATACCTTTTCGAGATATGCGAGACGACAAATTTAACTTATGTAGTACACCCACAGAGATAGATCTTTAGCCGTGAAAGGAAAAGAGGAGAACTCCCACCGGCCCGGGAAGCGGCTATCGCTTTGTGTGGTAGTTCTCTAGTAGTAGGCTTCCATATATACCGCAGTAATATTGTATATACTAGATGACTTTTTTCCCGTCTGGAAAAAAATGGGGTTTAACATGTGAACGGTGTAGAAGTCTATGGCACTGATATTTTACAAAAAATAAAACCATAATTTTGAATTAATTTAATTTTAAGTTAATTAAAATCTATCCAAATTCAAATCATATTCACTATAAGCTTAGTTTTATTTTAATTAATTATCATGTGGAGGTACTCAATGTTAAGGATGCAATTAAGTTATTATTATTAGATATTATTATATTTAATAAAGATATATTATATATTTGTATTATTATATTATATATCTGTTGAGTACAAACTACGATTAAGGTTTGTGATTTAAGGGCAAAGAAAGAAGCATATTTAGATCATTTTTTTGTTAAATTCGCTAAAGATAAGTTCTAGCTGACGAAATATAAATAAGATATAAAACGAATAATACTTTATCTCACCACAAAAACTCCATAAGTATTACAACTTACATTGGTATATCGAACGAAATACTAACGTTATGTCATACAATGGCTGACTTCTTATAAAATAACATTGCATGTATCGAAGTTAACGATGCAGAACAGTTTTCAACAGTATTCATCTATGATTAGTCTATTACCAACATATTTATTCAACCATTTTTTTTCAACATGTAAATGTGTTACTATTACACTTTAAAATACGATGGCGTTACAATTTCCTTAATGCAAAAAAAGTTACAGCTTATATATGTTTCACTGCTGGGCGCAGGCCTCCCCTCATTTCTGAGAGGGTTTTGGGCAAGGAAGTGTCCGCCGTGCTGCCCCAATGCGTGTTGGCGAATTTCACATGTCTTCAAAATATTTTTTTTCTCATTCCTTAGACATGCAGGTTTCCCCACGATGTTTTCCTTCACCGCCGAGCACGTCGTAAATCAGCACTTAAAATTGCAATTAACAATTTCGTTGGTGCCGGCGGGGATCAACCCGGGTTACAGCGAGCGTTAACCATCTGAGCTACCACGGCTCTAAAAAAAAAGTACCGCACCAAAGAAATAAATATAACTTTTTTTTCAATATCTATTTATTTTGAAATTCACAAAAAAGTTATTATTTGATTATAGTAAAAGTATTAGAAAGAAATGTCATTTTATATTACCGCTACTGGCTGACGGTTACTTTATAAAATATTGCATGTAACTGTGATTTCTTTTAGCGCAATACCATAAAATCTTAATACATTACAATAAGTCACTAATGCGCGAGAAGAAATACGTAAACTTTGGTGTTCTCAATTGTCTGTTCACTTTCTTTACCGTGCCTAATTATGTGACAATGTAGTATTAGGACAGTGCGTATAACCAAATAGGAATATCACTAATTTACTGATATATGAATAAGCTATTCACTTTAACTTTAAGTGATATGGACAGCATGAGACTTAAGGGCATCTTTAAATTGAGCAGAGAGTATTTGGGCATGAGAGCCTACATAATAAAATGCACGTCTCACCGCTAGACAGCCTTTTTTATAGGATAGGGTGACAAACGAGCACACAGTCCACCTGATGGTAAGTGGTTGCTGTGGCTCTAGACATCTACATCTATCCTCGATTACAAATCAAAACGCAGATGCGTTGTCACCCGTGAGGACTAAGATGGAATGCCTCGTTTCCAGTAAAAAGGGTCTCGGGATCTCTACACTCACCATATGAAACACAGCAGCATTAAGCTACTATTTTACTCTGCTATACTGTACGAGCGTGGTCATTACCACGTAGGCCTGCTTCTGATATTGTTATAAAACAGGAAAGATGTCCTATTATTTATTCTTTATTACAATATAGTGCGTACTGTACAGCGAAAATAAGGTATTTTGTTAATTAATTTCGCAATAAATTCTGTGTTCAGTAAAGAATTATTATTATTTTTATTATCTGAAAAATTCTTTGTAGTAGTTTTCGTTATTTGGCCACGAAATATTGGAATAATTGACATGTTTTTATTATTATTATTCGATTCCTCATATATTTGTACTACAAAAATATGGGGAATCGACATATTTTTGTTAATATCGCGGCTACGCTATATACCAACAATCGGCCGCCAGTGTCCGATATATTATATAATACCTAAAACATTTCAAAAAAGGAATTATGGGATGTCACCGCAAAAACTAAAATGGAGTGCCTCACAGTCTGTATTTATGCAATATCTTATACTTCAAACAGGAAGAATTAAGTGTAGTAAGGTAAAATAGTGCAAAGTATGAAGAAATAAGCTATTGCTGTACAACAGGAGAAACTCGTGACCAGCAATGAACATTGTGCTGATGAAGAAAAGAAGAAGGAAAAAGGGAGGTATCCACCTAGTCGAATTCATGACAGAAAAAGAGCTACGTAATAATAACGAAATGTGTAGTAATAAATTATAGTACGATAAGAACGTATACCATCCACTGCCACTACTGATGATGAACGTACGCCTATATTATATAGGCCTCTATGTTAAAAATATTAACTTTTAACGTAAAGTAATACTCGACTTCAAACTGCTAAAAAGAAGTTATTTATTTGCAACTCTTAGGGGTGAAAGTTTTTCTTCAAATTTATATGTGACATCCCTTGGAATATAACCTGTTTAAGAAAAAAAGAGTTATTAAAATTAGTTTATAACTGCGAAGATATCACATGAATATCCTTATACAATTATACAATATGAAATTTTTTCTTTTGAAATGTTTTCCACTCTTTAAGGCGGAATATATTCTGAGTGAGATTGAGAGTGAGAGTGAAAGTGCGTGATCCCACCCCGGTCGAGCCGATCCATTCGTGCTGCAACCACAATATAACTGCAGCATGGCTCTACCACGTAATAACAATTTTAATAAATATTGAAATCTGCTTACCATCTGCGAAGATATCGTGTAACGGTCTTATGGTCTTTGTACATACAAAAAATAAAACAACACTCGAATTGAGAACCTCTTCCTTTTTTATATCGGTTAAAAATTCAACAAACAAAAAGAGGTAGACGAAACCAATTTCAAACTGGTAGCTTAGTTACCAAAATGCTGTTGTATAGATGAATCTCAACAAATTAACCTGATACAATGAAACTACAAATATACACAACAAACCTTTAAAATATAATAATGTCCTCCAGACCAAATTTCGGCCACGGCGGCCTGCCTCAACGGAGACTAGCCATCGGCGCAGGACAGGATTATAGTGCCCAAGTGTATGCGCAAGCACAGGCGGGTGCACTCTCTATTCCCTCACTCTCATAATCCGATGGGACAGTAAACCGACACGACCGAGAGATCAGGCGCAGGACCAACGTCTTTACGTGCTTTCCGAAGCACGGAGATGAGACTGTCAACTTCCTGACTTCGGGCAACTGCCGAGAAATTCTTGATAGAAAAATATATTAATTGATTTTTTTGCCCGACCCGGGATTCGAACCCAGGACCTCATGATCAGCAGTCGCACTACTACAACCACTAGATAAACGAGGCAGTCAAAAATATTTTTAATAAATAATAAAGGTCGGCGTCAAAGAACTAAAAGGAATAAAACGATTTCATATTCTGAACTCTCTTGTTTTTTGAAGTCGGCTTTTAATTTATATAAAAGTTATTTTATAATAGTTTTGGTGCAAAATTGATTTGATTGAGCCGTGGTAGCTCAGATGGTTAGCGCTCGCTGTAAATTTAACAGTACGCTAGCAAACCGGGTTCGATCCCCGCCGGCACCAATGAAATTGTTAATTGCAATTTTACGTGCTGATTTACCACGTGCTCGGCGGTGAAGGAAAACATCGTGAGGAAACCTGCATGTCTGAGGAATAAGAAAAAAAATATTTCGAAGACGTATATAGGCTGTAACTTTAACTTTTTTTTAAATTGATTTTTAACTTTTTCTTCAGCGGCGTCGTTTTGTCGTTTTGCAACAAAATATGAGTGTTAAATGGTAAGGTGGTAAGACTTTTTTCGACTGCCTCTTTGGTGTAGTAGTCGTAAACGCGATTGCTGATTCTGTGTCGCGTGCCTGATCTCTCTCCGGTCGTGTCGGATTGTTCTATCAGACAATAAGAGTTAGCGAAGGAGGTGCACACCTTTTAAAATATATTAAACTAATGAAAACAGAAATACTTAATCCATTTGCGCGTTTAGCAGTTAAGCAGACTTTCTACTACAAATTTAACTGATTAAAAAAGGGACTTAAATAAAATGAGTTTAAATAAAAATGCGGCAAAACGTATATCATATAATATCCAGGAACGTATATTATTATAATATATTTAATGCATAATGTTATGCTTCGTGAGAGTAACCAGTGAGGTTTAACATTTTTCGTCTTATTTGGGTTTTATTGATAATCTTTGGCTTAAACTATGTTTTAAGCAAAGTATTTTCTAATAAAAATCCTTGGCAGCGGCGTCGCAGTCTTCGCGAAATTTAACTTTTGCTGTCAAATTCCACTCTCAACGTTTTAGTTCACATATTTTCTACGAGACTTCTTTATTGGAGCAGACTGGTATAAATCTGAGAATAATACATTTTGTAATAAGGTGTGTGTTTACTAGAATAATTTGTAATTGTTTGACTTAAGTGCGCGAATGGTGTCTTAAATACCCGAAAAAGAAACATATAGCTATCTACTAGGCAGTTAAAATACTAAGCCACGGTTCCTTAGATGCATCTAACCAATATCGATATTTGTTATTTTTTTTTCAAATGATGATGCCGCTCTAGGTTAGTTTAGTTTTATAGCACGCATACCACCTGATGGTAAATAAAATGAACTTAGACGCCTACCACCACCACGCTTAAAGTATAAACAATGACGAGTTGAACATTAAACCCTTTCTTTTAGCCACGACAAGGCGGGAACCCGTTCGGGGGGGTGAACATTAAACCCTACAATGTCAAATTTGAATCAAAGCCATTACATGACATTATGAAGTTTAAACTCGAAATTGTTTTTAAATACCAAAATACGCAATAGTTATTTAAATGCTCTGTTACCAAATATTTACAGCACCAGATGGCTCACACCTCCGACTCTGATCTCCTTCACCGATCTGTTTTTCATCTGGCACCCACAACAGGCGTCTATATCGTCTATCAGGTCAATAGATTTCATTTAAAGTCTATTGACCTGATAGACGATATAGAATCTCTTATGACACCCATAGAAATATTTGTTGGTGATAGAATATATGCACACACGCACAATCTCCATGGCTTTCTTAATTATATCCTCCCAGTAAATAACCGTTCCAGATGGCTATATTATTCATAACTAAGGGGGCGTCCATTAATTACGTGAGGTGATAAGAGAGGGGAATCTCACCCAGTCATAATGGGAAAGGGAAACTCTCGGCAAATATCACGTTATTTTTTCCGCAAGAAACACTGTAAAATTTCTAAAATATTAGGTTAAATGAAGTAAAATATAGCTATATCCTTAACTCTACTAATTATATAAAAATAACTAAGCAAATTATGTTTCTTTTATAAACCCAACGCAATCAAGCACATATTAATGTATTTACACTAAAAATGGGCTGAGGGGGGGGGGGGGAAGGGCTCGAGGCATATCTCTCACCTGGGGGAGGGGAGGGTACAAAAATCGCCAAAATTGCCTAATTATAATTTCAAAAACTGCGTGCAATATGAGAAAACATCAAAAATTTAAATTATAAATCAATAAATTTCACTTAAACAAAGGTCATAGTTAATTATCTTCAGACCGCATTTCGATCACGGCAGCCAGTCTAAACGGAGACAAGTCATCTGCGTAGGACAGGGTTATAGTGCCCGAGTGTATGCGCAAGCACAGGTGTGGCGAAGGCTGTGTTGCCATATATACATATTACCCCGTATTTATACAGATTTTCGGTGTGTGATACAGATTAGCACTGGATACAGATTTTTATACAGAGTTTTCCGTAGACAGAGAAACCTACACACAAATTGACCCCTTCTTTCGCATTCGCACACGAAAAAGATAGAGATATGAATACGTCTTGCATAGAAATGAGACAGAGCGGAGTTATTGTTCGTCCCTTTCTCCGTGCCGGTTTTTAGGGTTCCGTAGTCAACTAGGAACCCTTATAGTTTCGCCATGTCTGTCTGTCCGTCTGTCCGTCCTCGCTTAATCTCTGTGACCGTTAGCACTAGAAAGCTGAAATTTGGTACCAATATGTATATCAATCACGCCGACAAAGTGGTAAAATAAAAATTGGAAAAAAATGTTTTATTAGGGTAGCCCGCCTATATGTAAAGTGGGAAGTGATTTTTTTTTAATTTCAACCCTTACGTGTGATATATTGTTGGAAAGGTATTTAAAAATGGATAGGGGTTTACTAAAATCATTTTTTGATAATGTCAATAATTTCAGAAATAATCGCTCCAAAAGTAAAAAACAATGTGTCCCCCCCCCCCTCTAACTTTTGAACCATAGGTTTAGAAAATATGAAAAAAATCTGAAAGGTAGAACTTTATAAGGACTTTCTAGGAAAATTATTTTGAACCTGGATGGAAACAGTTTTTGTACAAAAAAGACAAAAAGTTGTACAAAATAATTTCTGGACTAAGTTTGTAGTATAATCGTTTAAGCAGGCATTTTTTTTAACTTCGTTTACATATTTTATTATCCTGAACGTATCTTTTTTCAAACAAAAAAAGAATTATTAAAATCTGTTCTCGCAATCCAAAATTACCATCGAAAACTTCTGGCACGTCTATGTATTAATTAGTAACCCAATTCCCCGAGAGATGGCGCTGTAGGTACTTATTACATTGGGTCGGGTATTATCGAATTGTTCGGTTGGTCTCTCCTTGGCATCGCATGTCGCGGAGCGTGCAATGTTGCACGCTCCATGTTCGCGCACGTACCCACTACCGGGAGCAGTTGCAGGAGCGCGGAGCGCTGCTGGAGCGCGAACATAATGGATACCCACCTTTAAACTCATAAGTGGGAACACTTATTGTGACGGACGGGAAACTACGGAACCCTACACTGAGCGTGGCCCGACACGCTCTTGGCCGGTTTTTATTTTTATTTATAAAACCACACTTTGCTAAATAACTTTGACAATTCGTAGCGATCTAAGGAGTTTACAAGTTGGTTTAAGTGAGAAAAAAGTGTATTGTGAGCTTAAGATTGGTGAATCTTGTTCAGTTCAGTTCTTAGAACAATTAAAAATTTTATCTAAATATGTTTAAAAGTCCTAAAGATTATTGTATAACCTAAAACTACGTTATCGTTCTTTCTCACTCGAGGCCACGCTAATCATTAGTCTATATGTTTCTCTGTCTACGGGGTTTTATAACTCTATTGATTGGGTTACCATAATATTCAACTTAAAACAGAACGAAGCAAAATAAGTGACCATAATTCGTATAGATTCATATAGATACCGCGTTACACAAATCATTGCATGATTCTATTATTTATGGTTAATTTATTTTTTCACAACGTATAATTACTTAGTACGGCAGACATACAAGTGTATTATATAATATGTATATATAAAATATGTATGACTGAAAATAATGAATTAATTATATGTTCGTTTGTTGCAAATGTTTGAGTTTAATTTAGAAAAACAACGTATTAAACGTTGTTTTTCTAAATTAATATGTTCAATTTTGCTATGTAATTTTTTTTGTGTATAGTGTATATTTTATACTTGGTAGAGCCACGCTGCAGCTATATTATGGTTGCAGCACGAATGAGTCAGCTCGACCGGGGAAGGACCACGCTCTCACAGAATACCAGTGTAAATTGCCAGCTTAATACTGCTGTGCTTCGTATAGTGAGTGTAAAGATCCGGAGACTCTTTTTTACTGGAAACGAGGGATTCCATCTTAGTCCTCAGGCGTGACAACGCATCTGCGTTTTGATTCTTAAGCGAGGATAAATGTAGATGTCTATGGGCCACAGCATCCCCTTATTCAATAAAAAATATTTTTATTTAATAACGGTAATCAAACTTTATCAGCTTAACACGTTAGTAGTTATTCCTTGTTTTTCAAAAGAAGCAACGATGATGATCAATTATTCTAGTTTGGTTTATTATATTATACAGATATCATACAGATTTTAAGTTTAAATAGCGTACAGATTTATACAGATAAAAGGTTCAAGGCATCTGGCAACACTGGGCGAAGGCGCTCACTCTTATTGTCCGATGGAACGATAATCCGACACGACCGGAGAGAGATCAGGCACGCGACCAAACGCCTTTACGTGCTTTATAAAGGCACTGAAGTGAAATAATAATTTCTTGACACGAAAAGTCAAGAACTGATTTTGATCCCACACCGGAATTTTTGAATCCGCGACCACATAATCAGCAATCGCGTTTACAAGTACTATACCTAAGAGGCAGTCGAAAAAAGGTGTTACCACCTTATGTTTTAACACTCATATTTTGTTATAAAACGACAAAACGACGCTGCTGAAAAAAAATTTTGCACCAAAACTATTATAAAAATAATTTTTTGTATAAATTAAAAGCCCACTTCAAGAAACAAGAGAGTTCAGAATATGAAATCGTTTTATTCCTTTTAGTTCTTTGACGCCGACCTTTATTTTTTATAAAAAATATTTTTTACCTTTTTGAGTGGACTAACGAATATGACAATCTCAATGTCGCCTAAATAGTTACATTAAAGCCTTTATCCACTATTTTCCATCCTTAATAGTGGAATTTTCATCACCCTCGTAATAAGGGACAAGCTCTGAAGTACAACCAATTTAATAAGAAAAAAATCTTCACAGTCGGTTTATAATTGACAAAGATATACATACTAAAAAAACTAAACAAAAAAATTACAATGGAATTGTAAATCTCCTACTTTTTTTTTGAAATTAACTAAAAAGATAAGGCGTTAGGACCTTATTCGTGTAAAATACCAACTTTTTTTATATAACTCCTGTTTCGAGAAAATCATCAAAAACCGTTTATTTTATCTGATTAATAAAAAATAAATCTGTTTGTTTTTCCTGTAAAATATAGCCCAGATCACTCCTGGCATTTTTCTCGAGATAGACAGACTAACAAACATTTTAAAATGATTATTTTACGTCTTAACGTACGTGAACTTATTAGAAACCAATTGTTTCCTTCAATATTCCTGACATACACTTCGTATAAAAAATTATTAACTAAAAATATTCATACTAATCAAACAGAAAGAAAAGTTTCGACAGAACATCGTTACTACTGTTACGCACTCCAGTCGACGACACAACTAGCGCCATCTAGTTTCAGGAACGAGAGCGAGGGGAGCGTTGCAGTTTATGACATCACAAATCTTTCGACCAACAGCGCCACCCGAAGAACTAAGTTTCTAGAAAATCTATACTCGAACTCTCGGTACCTTACGCGTGTTTACTTGAACATTCCGGATATTTTGCTAATTTAAATAAATAGGTGGCGCAAGATGCGATCGAGACAGAGTTGATTTGACGAAACAAGCGAAGCTTCGGAGCGGAATTAAGTGAATTAGTGTGTTTAATTATTAGTTTTTTTTAACTTTAATTTTTATAAAGTAAATTAAAGTGTTAATTTAGGTAATTTTATCGGCAATTTTTATTGTCACGAAAATCAAGCTCGTAACAATTGGTGTCAGAAGTGGGATAAAATAATGCCGATTTTACCTAAGGAGGAAACGGAGGGTGTCCGTACCCGAAGTCAACGCCAGCAGGAGACGGACCAGAGGAGATTTGGTGGTGCAACGCCGCAGATGTCTGAGGGCCAGCCGCCGGCCACGGAAGCCGGCCCGTCAGCAGCTTCTACGTCTGTGGCACCTGACTTAGGTGCTCTGATGGTGATGCTGCAGGAGCAGGCTCGCCGACAGGAGGAGCAGGCTCGCCGACAGGAGGAGCAGGCCCGTCAGTTGAAAGAGCAGCTGCAGAACGGACAAGAGGAACAGGCCCGCCGGCAGGAGGAACAGGCCCGCCGGCAGGAGGAACAGGCCCGCCGGCAGGAGGAACAGGCCCGTCGGTTACAAGAGCAACTACAACGCGATAAGGAAGAGCAGATGCTCCTCATGAAGGACCTTCACGCTATCTTCGGAAAAGAGATACGGGAGGTGAAGGATAAGGTTGCTCAACATGACAACCGCCTGTCGGAGGCCGAAACCCGAATCGACCAAGTAAACAATCGGGTTGACAACGTAATGGCTGACGTGAAGAAAACGCTGGACGACCTCAAACTGGGGGATGGAACAGCAGCTCCCGTAGTAGCTACTACACCTTCGCTACGTGGGTTCAAGGTGCCACCATTCGACGGGACTTCTTCCTGGTCAGCCTACAAAATCCAGTTCGAAGCTGTTATGAAGGCGAACGGCTGGAATAAAAGCCAGGCCATGACTGCTCTCACACTAGGCCTGCGCGACCACGCCTTAACAGTTCTGGAAGCTCTCGGTGAGGAAGTGACTTATGAGCAACTCATTGAGGCATTGGAGGCGGGATATGGCGACGCTCACCTGGAACACGTCTTTCGTGCGCAGCTTAAAGATCGTGTGCAGCGCATCAACGAAAACCTGCAGCAGTGGGCTCTAGAGGTGGAGAAGCTGGTGCGAAGAGCATACCGGTCCGTACCTGCGCTCATTGAAGGGAACCTGGTGCAGACATTCATCGACGGCATCCGTGACCTGGAAGTCAGAGCTGCTGTGAGCTCGGGCACCACGAGACGCTTAAGGACGCCTTGGCCCATGCACTGGAAGTAGAAGCCGTGCGGCAGGATCATCGTTCCCATCGCGTCAGGGAGGTTGCAGCAGTTACAGTTCGCGACCACAACAGAGGATACAGCCCTAGGTGCTATGGCTGTGGGGAAAAGGGCCATCTTCGATCCAGCTGCCCTAAGCGAACCGTGGAAAGGAGAGTTGATCGATCTCGAGAGGGTAGTGCAGCTAACGGCACTGCCTGGTGGCGACAGGATCATCATTCAACTCACGCTAGGGAGGTTACAGCAGTTACGGTTCACGACCACAATAAAAGATACAGCCCTAGGTGCTATGGCTGTGGGGAAAGGGGCCATCTTCGGTCCAGCTGCCCTAACCACACCCTAGGAAGGGAAGGTGAACGGTCTCAGAAAGGAAGTGCGGCTAACAGCATCGCCCAGCAGCAGCAGGAATACGACTTTACTATCAGACACTGCAGCAGGAAATCTCACGGCAACGCAGATGCATTGTCAAGAAGACCTTGTCCTGAAGATGGCAACCATTGTAGTAGGCAAGGTAAGGAAGTGGTATCCGTGAGGATGCTCAGGACAGACCACCTCAGCAACGGGTGGAAGGACAGCCTACGACGTGCACAGCAGGAAGATCCAGATATCAAGCCGATTCTGGGATGGATGAAGGCCCGTGCTACCAAGCCTAAGTGGAGGGACGTCTCAGCGATGAGTTCAACCACGAAAAGCTATTGGGCCCAATGGGGCAGCTTGCTGATTCAGGATGGAGTCCTGTGACGTAAATGGGACAATGGTCGAGGAGACAGCTGTCGTCTGCAAATGGTTGTCCCTAAAGCTAAAGTGCCGAATGTTCTACAACTGTGCCATAATGGTGGTTCAAGAGTCCATCTGGGAGTTAAACGAACTCTACTGAAGGTCCGAGAACAGTTTTACTGGGTCCATTATCGTGACGATGTCGAGGATTGGTGTCGTACATGTACAAGTTGTGCGGCTGTGAGGGGACCTCAGGCACGGAGTAGAGGAGCATCGAAATTTTACAATGTTGGTGCACCACGGGATAGGACATCCCTCAACGATGTAACCTACCGGATACAGAAAGGCGCAAGAGGGACTCCTAAGATCGTCCATGTGGATCGCTTGGCGCGTTATTATGGGACCGATAATGCTCGGGACGAGCATGTCTTAGGAGGGGGCAGTGTTACGCACTCCAGTCGACGACACAACTAGCGCCATCTAGTTTCAGGAACGAGAGCGAGGGGAGCGTTGCAGTTTATGACATCACAAATCTTTCGACCAACAGCGCCACCCGAAGAACTAAGTTTCTAGAAAATCTATACTCGAACTCTCGGTACCTTACGCGTGTTTACTTGAACATTCCGGATATTTTGCTAATTTAAATAAATAGGTGGCGCAAGATGCGATCGAGAGGCAGTTGAACTCGGCGACAAAGCGAAGCCTCGGAGCGGAATTAAGTGAATTAGTGTGTTTAATTATTAGTGTTTTTAACTTTAATTTGTATAAAGTAAATTAAAGTGTTAATTTAGGTAATTTTATCGGCAATTTTTATTGTCACGAACCTCAAGCTCGTAACACTACTATTCTGTTATAGCATATCTATTATTATGTATAAAAATTGCTTTAGGTTGGTGAAAGAATGTAGGTAATATAACACGAAACAAGGAAATAACGTTACAATAGTTAGGTACAACTTAACAATGTTCTTATTCTGAGCCATAGAACAGTATTACATCAACGAGGTTACATTACTGTTATGCGTCATAAGAAACAAATCTATTGATAGAGAAGTAAAAATATGTAATATTTAAGTACTCTATATATTTATCTAGCTGTCAAGATTATATGAAAGTTTTTGAATTATTTATTTACTATTTTATTTTCTAAACAAAGGGAACATTTTTTATTGTTTTGAAACAAGGTAAATAAATCAAAAATTTAAATTGCAAATGGTTACTTTGTCACAACCGGAAATACTCATAGTTCTGTGTTGGCTCGATTCGTGTAAATGTTTACGTGACCTTTTTAAGTATTCCTTTAGATTGCTTTACATACGCATAGTAGGTAGATAATTATGTTATTAGACACGTATTAAAATAGAACGGAGCAGTGGACTGTGGAGTGCAAAATTAACATAATTCAACATTCAGAATAACAAAACCTTAGTTATATAATAGTAATGGTCTAAGCCACTTACAAACTGAAGCACGTATTACGCGACACTTCATGTCGAGATGTGTCACTTCATACTAGATAACATCGACGAAAAAATAAATTCAATGAATGAAAAAATAAAAACAAATGAAAAAAAATAACGTCTTTGCCATTGAGTTACAATACCTATAGAGTCACAAACAGACAAATAAAATGTCCGCGCCAAAACTCGGCGCACGCTGCGAAGTGCGCAGAGTTTTTGTTTAGTTGTAAGGCGACCACAATCCTCGTACAACGTCCGCGATGCCAAAGTGTTCGGTGATTTCCTGCCCAAATAACAGCAGACACGTGCGAAAAAAGGATGGTGTTTCATATTTTAGGTAAGTATCATACCAAATTTACGTATTTATGTATCCACAGTGCATGTTTTCATTTAAATTTCAATAATTTTCATTTTATTAGCAAACTAAATCACTCACCGCCGACCGCGCGGCGCCGCGATAACGTGCCCTTGAGTGAATGATGATGACATTGCATACGAGCGACTTTGAACATTGTACAAGCAGGTTAACGTCTAAATTCGAGCAAATGTCATTTTGAACTATATAATATCAAAATATATAGGTATATGGAACGGCGCTCGGACATTTTTTGAGTATTGTCAGTTAGAGATTGTGACTCTATAGGTATTGTAACTCAATGGTCTTTGCATGTTCTTTGCAATTGTTGTTGCTAAATAAAATGTATAGGATTTCTCAAATAAAGGAGTTATCTATGCAGGTAGCGTTAATATTGACTCTTACACATAATTTACAGTCATTTATTAGTCTGTTATATATATATATATATATATATATATATATATATATATATATATATATATATATATATATATATATATATATATATATGCATATTTAAAGCAAACCACGTCTTCTTTTAATAAGAACATATGGTAATTAGAAAAGTTTGAAATCGAATACCGCTCTAAAAACGTAAGAAAACAATACACACATATACAATACATACGAGTATAACTCAAAGCGGGGAGTCGGATATATAACGACTGTACTTATTTAAATTTTTTTTAGTAGTAGTAGTAGTTGTAGTACGGGTGATGATTTTCAACAAAACAAAAAATAATACATAAGATACAATAAGCTGTAGGCGTGTTGTTTTTCGTGTAGCGGTTAGTTAATTAGCGCAGATCCCCTCAATTCCATTTCACACATCCTCTCCATCGTCGCTAGTAGAAAGGATGTGAGGCTAATAGGTCTGTAGGATTTTGGGTCTGTATAGTCGCTCTTGCCTGGTTTAGGTATGAACGTGAATTTCACTTCCCTCCAACCCCTAGGAACATGTTTAAGAGCCAAACATGCTCTCATCATGGCAACAAGTCTGACTATTAGGGATTTACCTCTCGTCTCCCTCCCTCCCTCGTTTGTCGTATGTTAACCTCCCAACACCCCCACTGCCCAAACTCCCAACACTCGCCCTGATAGATGGAGTGACAACCTGGTAAGATATGCAGGTAGTCTTTGGATGCAGGCAGCTCAGGACTGTACTTTATGGCATTCTTTGGGGGTGGGCTAAGTTCAGCAGTGGACTTGTAAAAGGCTGTAATGAACGTCAACGTATCGTAGGTTGTAAGTAGAAATCCTTTTCTGCCTAAGTGTCCGTCTGGGTACCGACCCACCTGGGTGGGTTCACCCTCTTACCTATTTCTGCCGCTAAATAACAGTACTTGCAGTGCTGTTTCTCAGTCTGAGGGAGTCAGATTAATTACAGGCTGCGAGGCATTCCATCTTAGACTTTTTTTTATAAATTAGGGTGACAAACGAGCACACAGTCGCACAGCACAAGATCGTAAGTGGTTGCTGTGGCCCATAGACACCTACATCTATCCTCTATTACGAATCAAAATGTAGATGCGTTGTCACCCGTAAGGACTAAGATGAGTGTCTCATTTCCAGTAAAAAGGGCTCCGGTTCTCACATACGAACACACGAGTACACTCACCATACGAAACGCAGTAGCATTAAGCTACTATTTTACGCTGGTATACTGTGAGAGCGTGGTACTTCCCCAGTCGAGCCGACCCATTAGTGCTACAACTATACTACTAATATAACTGCAGCATGGCTCTACCACGTATAAAAAGTCTAAGAAAGTCTCAGAACTAGCAACGAATCCATAGCCTTCTTTGTATGAAGTTGGCCGCAAATGTCCATGAACTGCACTAGCTATTTATTATCAAGTGAACCATAAATTAGTTTAGCCCTTCAGTTTTATAAAAACAAATCTGTTTTCAGGATCAAGCAGTTGACACATCAACTTTTACAACGAAGGAAACCAAAATTCACAACGGTACTCCCTAATCTTATTTGTAGTTAATATAAGAAGTAGTTCACAAAATCAAAGATTTGATTTTCGTTCACTTGCAAAGTCGTCATTGAACCACAACAAGACACATTGTAACCTTAACTTGCAGTTATTACGCAACTATATTAAAAAATCTTAGAAGCACGAACATCAATATTTTTATCGTATATTAATTCTTTTAATTTATTCCACATTTTTTTTTATCAAAAAGAAATGCTAAAGTGCGAACTATGTGACAACTTGACGCTGGAGCAGTATATCTATGTTTGTGAATCTGGGCATACTATATGCTGCAATTGTGACGGTGAGTTTTTATTTTATTCAAGTTTATAATTTAGTTTAATTATTTAGCGTTACAGCTGTTATTAGATTTCCTTATCTATCTACAAGCCCACTTTGAAGATAACACCGTCTGCTTGTTTCAGCTTCTATGCACCAGTACGTGTATTTTAACCCCTGTGTTAAACATGAATGGGTATATGTTAAAAATGGACGTTAAACTTTATAGATGAAACATTTCATTCTTATTTTATTTCTTTCGTTGTTTACAAATATGTAACTGTGATGGCGAATTAACGTTAAATGAACTGTTGGCTCGTTATACTCTTAATAAAACACAAAAAATATAACACTCGAAAAATATAACTAACGAGCACACAGTCTACCTGATGGTAAGTAGTTGCTGTAGCCCATAGACATCTACAACCATCCTCGATAACGAATCAAAATGCTGATGCGTTGTTACCAGTGAGGACAAGGATGGAATGCCCCGTTTCCAGTAAAAAGGGTATCCAGTTTTCTACAATCACCAAACAAAACACAGCTGCGTTAAGCTGCTATTTCACGTTGGTATTCTGTGAGAGCGTAGTACTTCCCCTTGCGAGCCGACCCATTTGTGCTACAGATATACTGGCAATATAGTTGCAGCACGGTTCTACTACGTTTAATACTTATAGCAGTAAAGCCCAATCTGAAATTTACTTTAACATAAAGTTGTTTGAGATAAATTCTACATCTTTACTGTTTTATAGATTCATCACATTCAGATCAAAGAAGATATAATGACGAACATAACGACATCTGCATTGATATGAATGCAAAAAATTCCCACAATAACATTGAAAACAATTCAGGAAAAGATTTAGCGGGTGGAGACAACATTAAAATTAAGCCAAGTACGTATATCAGTGATTCTATCGAACAATGATACGTATAATGATTCAATCAAACTAGGGTATATTAAAATTCATTTAAAAATTATAATTCCTTATATGTAATATCAGTAAAAGAATTTTCAGAATTGGATCGACAGTTCCAGAAATTACTTCCTAAACTTAAATACAAAAAATTTACTGTTCTCTCTCTTAAAATATCATTAATAATTAACAACCTTTACAGCCTATTAAAGTCCACTGCAAAACATAGGCCTCCCCCATAAATTACTTCATAGGGGGGATATTTGCTGTAGTTTAGTAGTTTAGTAGTCAGTTTTTTTAGTCAATATTAGGAAACCGCTTCGGCCCATCCTCTGATTTATTTCACTCTGTCACCTTTTCCGACACCCACGGGATGATATGGGGTGTTGGATATTCTTATACCGCCACTAAACGGCAAAAATAATAAACAACTTATTATATAATTCATCATCATCATCATCATCATTACAAGCAATCACAATTCAAAAATCAAAATTCACAATGTATACTTCAACAAAGGTATACTTCAACTTGCATGTCTTGCCAAGTCCTCACTACATCCTAGGGGCCACCCTAAGCTCCGCTTACCCGCATGAGGCTACCATTCATTAATCTTTCTATCCCATCGGTAGTCGGTTGTTCGAGCATAAAGCCTGCCCATTGCCAGTTCTGCCAATTAAATATATAATTATAACTAATAATTAATACTCAATTAATAATTAAATTATTAATTATTATCAATCCGAAGTGTAGATGAGATGAGATGTGGCTGACAATTCTATTACGTATCCTAAACGAGATTCATTTAATTTTTATAGAATCCTAAATCATCATTGTGTACAAATTACTAATATAGTTGGCAGAGTCTTTGACTTAAATATTTTCAATATTACAGAAGCAGGGGATAATAAAGACGAACATTACAAATTATTCGGTAATGAAACAGATGCTGATGACAGAAGATCTCATCAAAATGTTAATATTAAAAAACCTTTTTAATTTCTCAATGTATAAAATTAGTATATACTAACCATTTGTTACTTTGAACTTCCACTGATTCGTGAAATCGTTAGTTTGTTCTTTACGTGGTAGAGCTATGCTGCAGCTACATTGTAGTTGCAGCACGAATGGGTCGGCTCGACCGTGGTAGGACCACGCTCTCACAGAATAATAAGCGTAAAAGCGTAAAAAAATAGTAAAGTTACAGCCTATGTACGTCCTACAGCTGGACACAGGCCTCCCCTCGTTTCTGAAAGGGTTTTAGGGCAAGGAAGTGTTCGCCACGCTGCCCCGATGCATGTTGGCGAACTTCACATATCTTCGAAATATTTTTAACTGCAGCGTGGCAACACTAAATGTAGTTAAATGTATTATAAATCATAATATTTAGTACATATTTGCTTGATTTGCCTACATAATACATTATTATTTATTATTATATAGTATATTATGTTGATTTGCCACACTTTTGTTTCACTTTCAGCAATCTACCAACAGTTTAAAGGCTACACTTAAGTATATCAATTCCAATTACGATGGCAATCATTCAAGCATAGTTAATTTTAATGGTAGTAAATGCAGTGTTAAAGATACGCATGGGAATGTTAGTGTAAGGTAAGAAAGTATAATGGCAAATATATCAATGTTAAAGAAAACTACTAAAACCGTTTCTTTTTCAGACCGATAATTTGTCCTGTAGTAAACTGCCGGAAGACAGTCGCATTGGATTCAGTTTTAAAACATTTTTCTTTTGACCATTCAAAGATACCAACTTTGACATTATGTAGCGGAAAATCTTTAAAAATTTATTTAAAACCGTCGAACTTATCTATGAACGTCCAATGTATAGCTATCATTAGTGCGTTAAAGTAAGTTAAATAAAATATTACCTACATTGAACGTTTTTCTATTACATTAATAATGGAATGATAAAAAGATTTAGTAACAACGTCTTTTTTCACACAGTAATAGTTATCCACTGTTACTGATGGCAGCTAAATTTATCAATGAACATTGGAGAACTTTTGAAGAAAAACAGAATTCAGAAACAAAATCTCATTCACAAGATATTTCTCAAAATCTATCTAAGAAAGGATTCATACGTGATCACAAAAATGTAATGCTTTTGATGCAAACAATCCATAGGTTACTTCATTTTATTGTTTATAAATATTATTTTACAATTGCAGGAGGTTGAAGATGACCCTTATTGTGATAATTTCGATGGAACGGAAACTCAAAGCGATATTATAATATGGATTTGTAGGCTAACTGACTTTACTCACGTTTGTAGTGTAAGTAATTTTCATTAAATCATTAATTACTAAACAGCATGTTCCACAGTAAGGTTTAAATAGGATTCTTGTGTATTTAGTTTAATTATTACTTTAGAAATTAACTGCAGTCAATAGGAAACAATAACTAATCGTAACATAATAATTGGTACCATAATTTTCAACTTAAAACACTGTAGGCTAGTTGACGTAAATTTGCATGTTTTTAATAAGCTAACAAGCGCAGCTGTTCTGAGATCAAAATAATCTAAAATGATATTCCCTTGACGCCTAGTAAAACGTAGGTTTTGATCGATATTCTATAGAAATAAACTAAAAGATTCGAGTTAATTTCAAAGACACAATTCGTGGTTGCTAGCACACTGCAACCACGTGATATAACTAAACAAGCGGTGCAAATACTGAACTCAAAATGCATTTAGTTCAATATTACGCAACTGAAGCAGGCAACGTGCACAAATCAGTATTCAAGTTTTCTCATCGTTCCGATTCAGATGCATCAATTGCTTCCGATAACAGTGCGCGCGATATGCATGTCAATTAGACATTGCATTCAATGGACTTGCTATTTTCCTTGCCGCTTATTTCACTATTCATGATTTTTATTCAAATTGACGTACTTCTAATCTTCTTAGGTTCATTTTCATAACACGTTGTGTATTACTGGTTATGAAAGGAAGCCATAAGCGTGAAGATTATTATTGAGAAATTAAAAAATGCACCTGTAATATATTGATATAGCTACAACCTATATATACGTTCCACTTCTGTGCACAGACCTCTCATTTCTGAGAGGGTTTTAGGACTAGGAAGTGGCAACCGTGCTGGCTTTCGAAATCTTTTTTTTTTTAATTTCTCCACATATCTTTCTTTGCCATCAAGAACGTGGTAAATAAGTTCATAAATTGAAATTAACAATCTACAAACCCGGGTTGCTCGCATACAGTGAAATTAATCCACGGCACGAACCTTACTCCATTTCTTTTTATAGTAAGTTCTTCACAATATATAATAACGAATTTTATTATTAAACTCAACTTGTTAAGAGCTTAAAATTCTGTGTACTCCATATATAGATACGCTTATAAATTTATAACGTCTTTATCTAATACCAATAATTAATTTTAATATTAATCATCCTAACTTGACAAAATTCGATTGAAATGATTTTTTATATATATTATTTTAAAGGTTTGTATAAACTAAAATATTTTATTAACATTTAGTTTTTTGGTATAAATATTTTTTAATAAGTTAAAATATTTATTTTTTTAGATAACCATTAAGAGAGAGCACATCCTGAGTTATAATTATACTGGCGAAGGGTTACACATACAAAATAAGCAAGATCCCAAGATTGTATTTGATAGTCCAGAGTGTTTAATTATACGACGCCAATCTCTCTCTAAACTACTGGATGATAAATATCAGATTCATGTTTATATTAAAATTTTTAAATAAAGCACAAAACATTATTCATAATATTATTTTAATTTATTAATGCAATTACATAAATCTAATCAAAATTGTTCTGAATATTTAAATGTAGCGATATCATTTAAAACTTTACGGATTTTACGTTTACCTTTATCAATGTAAATGCGTACTTTATCTTTCGCACACTTTCCTTTTGGTGCTTGCAGTTCATTTTGCAAATAGATCTCATAATCAGGAGAGGTTTTATGATTTTCCTTGTTATGATTGTCTTTGTTTAAATCACCAAACTGAAGGTTAGGATATTTATATTTGTTTGTAGTAGTAGAATAGCTCATGCTGTTGTAAATATCTGGTAATGAATTACTAGAAGAATCCAACGTTTGAAATACGTTATCAATATTTGCTTGTTTCTCGGAATGAACTGAATTCTGTTCGATATTTGCATTCAAGACTTTCATACTCTTCAATTCAACACTAAAAAAATATTTTAGTTAGGCTCATTACATATTTTCACACGATCAATACTAAGTACCGTTTGTTTTACTTACCCATAACTTGTGTCATCCGCGTAATACTTTACATGCACTGGATTTCCCTCTTTATCGACATAATTATATTTTCCAACCACAGTACCGTTAGGATAGCATTTTTCGTCATTTAAATCAATTGGTTTAGGCATATTACGCATATCAGCAGGATAACCTATAGAAAACGATAGTTAAGCCTACATGATATTTGTGATATATTTTATTTAAATTCGAAAGTAGTACTTACACTTTATAACTGCAAGATGAAATACGAATATTATAACTAAAAGATGTAGCAAAATTTTGTTTTGTTTATATTTCATCATGTTAATTCGTTTACATTCAGACTGACAATGCATAATAACTGTCAGGCAAAATATTTTACTTTACTTCAAAATATTAATGTCAACTCTATGAAGGTGATATCTTAGGCTAGAGCATTATCTTAAAGAAATTATTTTAAATAAGAAAAAGGAAAATATTTTCGTTGCCCCCGTGACACTGACCTCTATATACAATATGTAACGTAATTAACGCACACCCTCAGACACCCCAATTAGTATATTATGTTATAATCATAATACATACACTGAATTTTTAGTTAAACATTTTTATGCACTGATTATTTATCAAATTAGTTATACTAATTCCGGAAGAATGTTGTGGTCACAGTACAAATCCACGAACGCAAAGACTTTAATTTGCATGAAATAAATTTCATTTTTCTTTATTTTTATTGAATGACAGAATTAGTAATAATACAAATAAAACTGCACTCTTAAAAGTCTATTGCCTTAAGTTACGGTTCATTTCAGTTTGTTTTGACTGTACAGATTTAGTGTGACTGTAATTTACGTAGTTTTAATTATTTTTGGGATAAAAAATTACCTATATTAAAAATGATAGGAATCGATTCAGTAAACGATTCTGAACAAACTACTTCCTCAAAGTGCGTTAATTATGTTACATGTTGTATACGCTTGTATAGAGGTCAGTGCCCCGTGACCATGGGTGCTGTAAAGTGATCGAAATGTCGGAAATACAAAATATGTTATTATACGCGATAAAATCCGTGAAAACTAGTTTTATTAAAATAAGTACAGTTAAATAAATATATTTCCTCGTTATATACCACTACTACTACATATCATAATACAATTCCAATATAATTATGTAATTGACGTGAATCCCGAAAAAGTGTAGCAGTATACTTTCAACGGAATTCAACAGCAGGTTCTAAACCAAAAACCATTTCTTTATATGACCGCCCAATCCCTTGGGAAAAATCGGCCAAATACCTAGGCGTCACGTTCGACTCCCGCATGAGTTTCGCGACGCACATAAGTGTAGTACGCAACAGAGCCAAGTCAATAATTGGCCGTCTACACCCGCTCGTTAACAGCAAGAGTAAGCTGTCGCTAAGACACAAACTCCGGCTGTACAAAACCTGCATTAGACCAGTTATATCCTATGCAAGTGTAGCTTTCGCCCACACATATAAGACCCATATTTTAAAACTCCAAAGAGTACAAAACTTTTTCATCCGAAAAACCACCGGTGCACGGTGGTATCAACGGAATTTTGATTTACACAACGATTGTGAATTGCCATCTATCTCCGAATATTTTAAGGAGATGTCCCAGCGCTACTTTGATAGAGTAGAAACCCACCCCTAACCTGCTAGTGACAAACGCAGCTAACTACGTTCCGATAACAAACGTCGCGCCCTATCTCCGTAGACCGCGAAATGTTTTAATAGAACCACCTCAACCGCACGATCCAGTCGACCCAAACGTCGCAGGCACATCACACAACGACACTACACCCACACTAAATAGGACAAACACTAATAGGACAACGAATGGGACGCGTCGCACCCGCAGACGGGCACGACGCGTTCCAGCTCACACCGCGTACACACCGTACACCCGCGTTCCTGGACGGTTCTCACCGCCCAGACCATCGACCGAGACGAGCTGAGCAGTCAGAGGCGGGGGTCCGCACTCCCCCCCTCGGACTGCGGTTAGATAGTTCAAAGAAAAACGCCTAAAAGGCGACATGATGATTGGTAACAATATCAAATCATAAACCATCTCATCATCATCCTCACCTCATTGCCTTTCCTTTTTCAATTAGTCTTAGCCCTGAGTCAAGATGAAGCTGTAAGAGTCGCATAGACTAACATCTAGATAATAGTAGTAATATAATTATGTGCTATATAGTGAGATTAATAAAAGAAACAAAAAAATTGTTGGTATAATATTTTATACATCCGCATAATAACTCGGAGGTTTCAGTGCTAAATAATTAAAATTATTTGTCAATGTGCTTAGATGATTTGGTTTGATTTCCTGCATTTTATTTTTTTTATATTTATTTGGTCGAGTCCAAGTGATCGATGGTTCGGTACTAGCCTTTTGAACATTGATTTTTTGAATTTTATCAAATGGCTCCAAGCCGTTATTTATGACCCTGAAAAAAATTGTTTTATAATAGCGTTAATATTTAAGCGCAGTGTTAGTCATACTCGTATTTTAGTCACACATACAACGTTATATAATTCACTCACAGATCTTACACTGTAAATGACGAGTTGTTAGTATTGAGTCAAAACATAGGGATCGGTTAAGTAAGTGTCATTTCATGTAAAATCACCAAGCCAAAGGTATGTGACACTTTTTAATGGTAATCTATAATAAAATTATTGAGGGTATCTATAACTATAGGCAGCAGCATTAACAACGGGAACGGGAAAACTGTGTACTCGTCTTTACTCTCCAATAAAAATTTATTATAAAATAGATTTGTATTTCAATATGTTATAATAGTTGCATTGTGTGTATGTGTGTGTGTGTGTGTATTTTTTAATATAACACACGATGAAAAACGAGTTCACAGTCCACCTGATGGTAAGTGAATGTTGTGGTCCATACTTATACATCTACATTTATCGTCAATTAAGAATGAAAAATGCATCTGCATTTTGATTCTCAATCGATTACCCATCTTATTTATTCATCTTAGTCCTCAGGGGTGACCACTGAGGACTAAGATGAAATACCTCGTTTCCAGTAAAAGGAGTCTCTGGTTCCCTACACTCACCACAAGAAACACGGTAGCATTAAGCTGACATTTTACGCCGATTTCAAAATGTTAAATATTGTATCTATCAAAATGAGGTCAAATTTTCATGAACGTACGTTTGTCAGCTTTGTACACCGATGCTTTCAAAGTTGAATCATTCCCAATTACGTCACCATTAAAATATTTTAATTAAAAAACATTGCGTATAACATTGTGTTGTCAAACGTACAAAATTAAATTATTTCACGTTTCGTACAATATCTATTGTTACTTACACCATTTATAATAATGTTTTTAAAATATATAAAAACCATCCAAGCATTTAAAACTTTTAAAAGTGTTGTTGCTATACTATTTTGAACGGCGCTTAACCAAAAAAATTAAGCAAAACTGTATAATAATTTTTACCTACCTATACCCTTTTTCATCGGCTACATATTGATAGCGCCGTGTGCTGCCAAAGGGATCGAGGTATCCGTAGCTGCCCACAACAGTTCCGTTAGGATAACGTTCCTCATTACGATACTGCATATTTCCAGTCCCGGGATCAGAGATATCATAACCGAATGTGTAAGCGCCTGGATATCCTAGAAGGAGAAATAATGATCATATCAATGGGACAGAGTACATGTTCGTCCTTAGTCCTCACCCGTAAGAACTAGGGTTTCTTAATATCTCTCATTTTTATTTATTTTATAAACTTTGTAATTTGCATTCTACGAGTGTATTGCAGTGTGATGGTGGAGGAGGGAATCCATCACCATATTTAATTCCGTGGGTGTCGTAGGAGACGAATTTGGGAGCTAAGCCGAAGGCAGGAATCGCGGTTCGAAAGTGTGAACCGAACGGATCATAGAACATCGAAAGAGCAACGTATCATGATAATGTCCAAAAGTAGACTTTTGATATAAAAAAACAAGTTTCACATCGCCTTTCTAATAGTCATTATCTCATATCGTACAAAAATGGCATTTTGTGCTATAAACATTAGCCAGATATAACGGAACTAACTCGTCCCCATCTTTCCTATCTGATTTATCATTAAATTGATAAGATCGTAAAGAAGTCCGAGACAAGAGGATGCATACGTGTAGTATATACGGATAAATAATAATAATCTTATTGAATGCTTCTTAATTAATTATTTATTTTAAAAATATTGAAATTTAAGTTTTTAGAAGATACTTTTTTATTTGTGGCGATATAACACGGTTCATTTTTGCCCTTCATAATCATTACAAATGAAAGCAAAGTGAAATCTAACTTATTTTTTCATCGATTTTTTCTTTGTTCATCGTTCATCGGAATAAAGGAATAAAGCCTGCCCAATGAAAATTGCTTAGCTCCGACATCTTTCATCAATCTTATTCAATTATGCTGTACGCATGATATATTTTTTTTTACAAGAAAATCTTTTTAATTTGTGAATGTGATAATAGTGTTTGTGTAATATTTTTAAAAATTTTGTTTTGATAGATAGATAGATAATTCTTTTTTGTACACCAAATCAATACATAAACGAAAGAAGAAGAAAAAAAATAGTGTCACAATGGGCGGTCTTATCGCTAAAAGCGATTACTTCCAGACAACCTTTGGATGGACAGGATTGCAAAAAGTAGTAAATTGTGTGGTTTGGTGATGCAGAAACAATACTTATAAATATATACATATTTTTATAATATAATTAGAAATAAACAACAAATAAATAGAAAAAATACGAATGTATACTTACATATATAGATGGCACGAACTCAACGATTAAGATAGTGACTGTGTACAAGTTTCTGAAAAACGTTTTGATGAACGATGAAACAAACATTATTCTTTCTAAATACCCGCAGCAACTTTTCATCTGTTATGATAAATGTACCTTTTGCTAGAAATGATTCACTCAAAAAATAAACGTCAAATATTCTGTTAACGAATTTTCAAATCTTGCGATAAATATTTCTTACCTTGTACACGATTAAAATAATATCTAGAGAACGGCTCCGCCAAACTAAGTCGTGCAATTCTCGGCGCTGAAAAAACTTCCTTGTAACACAACCATACCCATGATGTGAATAAAAACTAAAAAAAAAAACAAACAAATTACAAATAGGTAGGTAGTCTAAGTCTGTGGAAATTACAACAAGCCCCTTAGTTACGAGGGCTTAAACGTATTCTTCTTTATTTTAAATTTAAACTATAATAATAATGTCCTCCAGACCGAATTTCGGCCACGGCGGCCTACCTCTGCGGAGGTTAGCTATCAGTGCAGGACAGGATTATAGTGCTCAAGTGTATGCGCAAGCACAGGTGCACTCTATATTCCCTCACTCTCATAATCCGATGGGACGGTACACCGACACGACCGGAGAGAGATCAGGCGCAGGACCTAAGGCTTTACGTGCTTTCCGAGGCACGGGGGTGAGACACCGCCAACTTCCTTTTGTGGTATTTAAACTTTTAAATTTAAACTATAATTAATGTATAAGACAATTCCATCCATAGGTAGTAGAAAAGAAAATGCTAGAGAGAAAGAATAGACGTTTCACAAACGCGATTTCAATTTCAAACGTTGAAAACTGAAGTGTTTTCATCTTAAATAATATAAAAAAACTGGAGACGAGATAATCATTCATCGATGGCAGACTATAAAATTCCACTATTGACGATAGGCCCCCCTCTTAAGATTGCCTCATGGGGGGTTTTGCCATAGGTGCCACGCTCAGCAAGCGGGTTAGCAACCGCAGTTTTTTTTTGAGTTGTTATCAGTACTGCTGCCCATCTCCTGTTTCATTTTGACTCTGTCGCCTCTCACCACACACTCGGGATAATATGAGGTAGTTGATATTTTTACATAGGTAACGGGGTAACGTAGAATATTGACTTTTAATAAGAATTACTTGTAATCTATATTGAAAAAAAAAATTGTTTTACTCTGTTCTATTATATTCTATTCTATTCCATTCTATTCTATTCCATTCTATTCTATTCCATTCTATTCTATTCCATTCTATTCTATTCCATTCTGTTCTATTCCATTCTATTCTACTCTATCGCGACTACACGGTTACACGCAATGCATAGCCCCAGGGGTAACGTATCGCATCGCTATACTTTCATGCTGCATTAAGTAGCATTAGAGAATCCACTACCCTTTCTCGTCCCGTGGATATCGTAAGTGGTGACTGAGTGCAATAATACAGAAGTGGGTAGCAGCATATTTCTCATTAAAATACGAAACCATGCAAAAGCACGTTCGCTAACTCCACCTGCCAGATCAAGAGTTGGACTAACGCATATATACTATACATTGGGAAACCAATGTGGGGGGGGGGCTTAAATTCAAGTTCAGCTGTGGACTTTTGATAGGCTAAAATGGAATGGAATGAACGAACAGAATGCAGGTGCGATCCCATAATTAATACAATTAAATCAAAGCCGAAAGCATAATTTTAAGGGAATTAAACACGATAAAATCCTTTAAATTGGTTTCGTTGACTTGTTTTATTTTAGGGTATATTTTTTACATTGTTGTAAAACGTTTGAAAAGGAATATAACTGATAAAATAATATATTAGTTTTAAAACAAACTTAAGCGTAGACCGAATAAATTTTAGACCATCTCCTTCAAACATAAGACTGATATTTAAACGATATTTTTTTTTATAGAATTCGGGTGACAAACGGGCACACAGTCTACCTGATGGTAAATGGATGCTGTGCCCAATAGACATCTACATTTATCTTCAATTGAGAATCAAAATGCAAATGCGTTGCCAGCCCAGAGAACTGAGACGGAATGCCTTGTATCCAGTAGAAAGGGAAATTCGTAAATTTTAAAATATTTATCTCTACTGTCCCATGTTTAAATCATCAAATAAAAGTTATCCATCGAATATATTATAAGTTATAACATAGCTGAATTTAAAAGTGAAATAATTGTACTTTAGAATATTTTATTTATAAAACTGTCATTTTTAATTTGTTTATGTTGTATTTCACTCTATTAATAAATTTTATCTAGGGATTGGAAAAACTAACCTCAGTTTCATGTAAGAAAAAATAAAGATAGACTGCAAGGCAACATTTAATTCTTCCTAACCAAAAGATAACGAAACAACGTCACTTTATTGATCACGTCGTACATTATATCAATTACGACTCTCTTTTTTCATTATTAACGTCAGCCTGAGTAATGAATCAAATTAGTCTTCTGTCCGCGTAATCCTATGTTGGACGTGCTGTACTTAAGGTAACAACCTCTGTCTCGTATATCAAAACTGATATGGAATTAAGCAGTACACTATACACTTTAATATATTAAACACCGTCTTAGTCCTTCAAGATGATTAAACCATATTTTAACAGCATAATTATAAGTGGCCAACTCTTTTCTTTCTTATCAAGCTGTCAACAGTTAACTGCCGCACATGGTTTTTCAATTGTGAATAACTTATGTCAAAGCTAGGATATGATCAAAAATTTGTTAAATATGCTAAAAACTTTATTATAGTAACTTACGTAAGGCTAACGTCGAGAAATATAATGAACATGCGTTTAATGAATATTTATAGTATTATTTCTGAACTCATTTAAAACTTATTTTAATAAGTAAAATTCTTACCTTTAAAAATAAAGCCATATTTTTTCTTCAAAAGTTTTCACTTATGAGTCATTTGTTTGTAGATATTTTCTAGGTGTATTAGTTAGTGTGACGGAAGTGTGTATACGGGCAAACGAGCGGCGCCCGCATGCGTGATCTCCCTTATGGTCGTCTCCTTTTAATGGTTTTTGGTTTGCAAAAAAACAACAGCAGTGTATGAGACGCGTAAACTTTGTGGGTGAAGGCAATTTCGCCCATATCCGTTTTACACTGATGTCATACCAAGCAGGATAAGGAGTTACGAGGCGATGAAAGGTATTGTTAAAATGTTTAACGGTGGCTAGAGAACTCGAGAGTTCCATTATTATTTACTAAGCAACTACTAAATATTATAGGCATTAAAATTTGACTTAGATAAATTTACTAAATGTGTAAGCTTGTGGTAAAAGTACTTTCAAATGATGCCTTAAAACTGCATCCATTTAAATGTTATTATAAAAACGAGTAGATTTATATTATAAAACTAGCTGTTCTCCGCGACTTCAACCGCTAAGCTTGTGGTAAAAGTACTTTCAAATGATGCCTTCAAACAGCGTCCATTTAAATGTTTTTATAGAAATAAGAACATTAATATTATAAAACTGGCTGTTCCCCGCGACTTCGTCCTCGTGGAATATATTTCGTTTAGAGCTCATGAGTTTTAATTGTTTTGCGCGGAAACCTTATTCGTTTTCTAAAATAAAACATCAGCTATCTGCTAGTGAAAGTCCTGTCAAAATCGGCCAAGCCGTTTCGGAGATTATCCTTCTACGATATACTTTTAAAAGAAGATTAAAAAGAAGAAATATTTTAAGGCAATCTAAAAAAATATTGGATATTTTTTACCGTCTAAAGTAAAAGAGTAAAGTAAAGTTACAGCCTATATACGTCCCACTGCTGGGCTCAGGCCTCCCCCTCATTTCTGAGAGGATTTTAGGGCAAGGAAGTGTCCGCCGCGCTGCCCAAATGCGTGTTGACGAACTTCACATGTCTTCGAAATATTTTTTTTCTTATTCCTCAGACATGCAGGTTTCCTCACGATGTTTTCCTTCACCGCCGAGCACGTGGTAAATCAGCACTTAAAATTGCAATTAACAATTTCATTGGTGCCGGCGGGGATCATACATACATATACATATAATCACGCCTCTTTCCCGTAGGGGTAGGCAGAGACCACTTCTTTCCACTTGCTACGATCCTTACATACTTGTTTCGCTTCGTCCACTTTCATTATTCCCTTCATATATGCTCTACGGTTTAGGGTACTCTTAACCTGGCCTTTTTTCAAGACGTCCCTAATTTGGTCTAGAAAAGTCCGCCTAGGTCTACCCCTTCCAGCACTTCCATTCACACTCGCCTTATACACTTTTTTCGTCAATCGTTCTTCATTCATTCTCTCGATGTGGCCAAACCATCTCAGCATACCTTTCTCAATTTTTGTCACTACATCTTCTTTCAAGCCACAACGTTTCCTTATCTCACTATTTCTTACCCTGTCACTCAGTTTAACTCCTATCATACTTCTTAATGCTCTCATCTCAACTGCATTTATTCTACTTTCATGTATCTTCTGCCATACCCAACTTTCACTTCCGTACATGAGTGTCGGAACCAACACCCCCTCATGCACAGCCAAACGAGCCTTGTTAAACACCTTCCGACTGTTCATAAAGGAGTGCAAAGCTCCATTCACCATGTTTCCTGCATTCACTCTTCTTTCGATATCACTCTCACACTTTCCATCTCTTGTAAACTTTGACCCCAGATACACAAACTCTTTCACCTGTTCAATTTGTTCATCTTCAATCACGATATTGCAGTCTGTCACTGCCTCATCTTTTTCAAACACCATCACTTTCGTTTTCCATACATTCATCTTCATTCCCTTTCTAACAAAAGCTCCACTGATAGCAGTTACCATCTCCTGCAACTCCTCGGCCGAAGACGCAAGTAATACTTGGTCATCAGCATAGAGAAGACATTTGACGAGTAACTCATTCATTCTCAACCCACTTTCATTCTCTTTTAAATCTGTCAAACAATTGTCCATGAACAGATTAAACAGCCACGGTGACGCTACACATCCCTGTCTAACACCTTTTTCGATATTAAACCATTCAGTGTATGCCCCGTTTATCCTTACACAAGCACTAGAATCCCTATAAAGAGATTGCAATGCTCGTATGAGGACACTGCTCACACCGTACACGGACGGTGCTGACCATAATTCATTCCTCACCACTCTATCATAGGCCTTTTCTAGATCTACGAAGGCGCAGTAGACTTTCTTGTTTTTAGCCAAACACTTTTCGGCTATGCACCGCAAAGAAAAGACCTGATCCGTACATCCCATTCCCTTTCTAAATCCCGTTTGTACATCCCATATTTTCTCGTCTGTTTCATTCACAACCCTTTCAATCAACACTTTCGCATACAATTTACCGACGACGCTAAGAAGGCTTATACCACGATAATTTATGCAGTCCTGCCGTAACCCTTTTCCCTTATACAATGGCACGATTACGGCTTTGCACCAGTCTCCCGGCACTTGCCCATTTCGCCAGCACAGATTGAAAAGGCGGTACAGCTGACTAGCCACCAGGCCCTGTCCAGCCCTCAGCATCTCGACGGTAATCCTGTCATACCCTGCAGCCTTACCTAATCTCATACTTTTCAACGCTTTCACTATTTCATCCATGCTTATCTCATGTTCATCAACATTTATATTCGTTTCCGTGGATGGTGGCGGCGGGGATCGAACCCAGGTTACTCGCGTTCTGTTATATTTACAGCGAGCGTTAACCACTGAGCTACCACGGCTCTTTTTACCGTCTAGAAAAAAATTGAGTGTAACAGGTGAACTGAATAGAAGCCTATGGCACCGATATTTTACAATTTTATTGCGTTTGCATTAACATATTATGAAATTGAACAATAAATACCACTCATTTGAAATAAAAACAAAATTTTGAACTTATAAATTTTAAATTTAAGTTTAAAAACTATCAAAATTTAAATAATACGCACCCAATTAGTAGTATTTATTAACAGATCAATTTCATAATATGTTAATGTAAAAAAAAATTGTAAAATATCAGTGCCATAGGCTTATTCCATTCACCTGTTAGATCTTATTTTTTTCCAGAAGGTAAAAAAGTCATCCAGTATATTAGAAAAGAAAATAGATTTCTTGCTCTTCACCACCATCCAGGACCTCTTCAATTTGCAGGAACAAGCTGCAGTCACTACAGGTATGCAACCTTCGAAGATTTGTTCCCTCGCCACTCTGAACAGATGAGTTTTTGAGCGCAGAGCAGATCCTCATCTCCAGTTTTTTTTTTAAATATGATTTGAGATGAAAACACTTTAGTTTTCAAAGTTTGAAATTAAAATCGCGTTTTTCAAACGTCTATTCTTTCTCTCTAGCATTTTCTTTTCTACTACCGTTTTAAAATGATTTCCTGTGTCCGAGGAAAACACTGTAAGAAACTCCGTCGGTATTCGCTTTAGTCTCATTTTTAAAAGCCAATGATGTGATATTCTTACTCATATGTAGGAATAGACCCAAAGATAATCAGAGCATGTTCTGTAATAAAATTACACCAAAAACAATATATATATATATATATATATATATATATATATATATATATATATATATATATATATATATATATATATATATATATATATATATATATATATATATATATAATGAGAAGTCGAGGCGCGTTTACATTATCGACACGAGCAACTCGCCAAGTCATTCGAGGACGAGTACAACGCGTCTATTATTCGACCGTATTTATAGTAGTTTTAAACATGGATGACTGCGTCTCGTTGCTACAACTTTATGCTATATAAGTATATATATACTTGATATTTATAGACTCGCAAATATTTACCTATTCATGGAGTGTGAAGTGACCGCCTACTAGATGGAGTGACGACCTGGCAAGACATGCAGAAAATAGATAGATGCAGATGGCTCAGGACCGTACTTCGTGGAATTCCTTGGTGGATGCCTATCTTCAGCAGTGGATTTGTTAAGAGCTGTTATGTTATGTGGTGATGATATATTTATTTTCATTAACATTTATATAAACCAGATTTTATTTTCTAGGACCTCATATCGTGGGTTCTTCTTGATCAAGTTCTATAAAAATAATATATTTTTACGTGGTAGAGCCATGCTGCAGTTATATTAGTAGTATAGTTGTAGCACGAATGGGTCGGCTCGACCGGGGAAGGACCACGCTCTCACAGAATACCAGCGTGAAATAGTAACTTAATGCTGCTGTATTTCGTATGGTGAGTGTAGAGAACCGGAGACCCTTTTTACTGGAAATGAGGCATTCCATCTCAGTCCTCATGGGTGACAACGCATCTGCATTTTGATTTGCAATGGAAGATAGATGTAGATGTCTATGGGCCGCAGCAACCACTTACCATCAGGTGGACTGTGTGCTCGTTTGTCACCCTATTCTATAAAAAAAAAAATATTCGTTACCCCAATCCATCACAGTAGGTAAGTATTTTTATTATTATTATTTTACTATATTTTTTATAAGAAAAATAATAACCACTTGCACAAAGTTCACAGGTCAAGCGAACAATGACGAGTATGTAAACACCTTCACGAACATACACGAGCATTCCTTTTACTTGTGCCAAAGAACCGACTTCAAGTTGAGAACAGGCGAATACTCGGGCCGAGTAGCGAAAACACTCGAACAAAGCGTTGACGCTCGTATCGTCCCTACTAGTCTGTGCTCGGCGAGTATGTAAACGTTGCATTAAATGCAAAACCGCGCAGATCAGTCCCCACAAGCAGCACTTGTTCCAATACCTACATACCTACCATACAGTTTTTTTATCTAATTGAAACCACTGCTTGACTTCTTAGAGCTACCACCTGATGTTAAGTACTTTTTTTCCCAATAACACTTCCTCTTAGCTACAATATCCTATACCTTTAAACGAGCAATTCTTGTATATATATATAATCGGAATCCCTGAAATGGTTACAACGATTTTTATAAAATTTAGTGCCTAGGGAGTTTCGGTAGCAATAAATCGATCTAGCTAGTTTGTACGTGTTTTCAGGCAATGAAAAACTGCTACAATAAAAGAAGGTAAATTTTGATACTGTGTTAATGATCGTAATAGCTCACGTGGATATAGAGCGGTCGCGAAATCGTAATGCTTTGATTCGCGTCCTGTCTCCGGTCCGATTTTTTTCCTTTTTTTTCAAGTTACCATCTTTTGTGAGAAAATCTATTATTTCGAGCCCTTTTTTAAGTATTTTTAAAAATACGAAAATTTTAATTGAACTAGTTGCACTCATGATTTTTTATTCAAATAACCAGTTCAGTTGTTTCTATTATGTCAATAAGATCAAAAAATATTATCCTTCAGTATGTAATTTGTATCTAAATGTAATTTCAAAAAAAATCATCCGGGTACTTTTATTAATATGATACTTCTTACTTCAATACATTTACATACATTACATTCGAATAGAAAATTTTATAATAAATTCTCAGTCCGTAATACAAATTAACAGGCGTCTTACTAATTAGCTCTTTTTTGTAAAGTAAACTAGATTATGAATATTACTTTCAAATTATTTTTTTATTTTAGTTACCAAAAGAGCTCTTACAGTGCAGGCTGCATTTTTTTCATATATTTATAACATGAGTTATTTTGAGCCGTATCTTCTATAATACAAGTTTAATTTAAAACTTAAATATTGCTAAGAATTAGCAGATAGCTGATATTTCGACGTGTAGTCGTTTTCATAACATTAAAATAAATCAGGAATGAGGTAAATAATAAGGAAGTTATGCCTTCTCCAAATTAAAACTTAACAGTGATTTTACGTGTATTAAATCGCATTTTGATAGCGTTCGAGTAATAAAAGCACAGTTTTCATTGAAAGGCGTGGTATCGTAAACACTAATTTGGCGTCTATTGACATCTTTAATAATGTTTGTACCTACGCCAACCACCCACTATTAACTTTATGGATAGCGTATTTTAAATAGTTGAAGTAAATTACATAAAATCTTAAATATGATATTGTATGACATACGTAATTACATTAAAAAGCGCAAATATATTCATGTACATCTAGAGATCCACCACGGCTACGCACGTGTGGTTTCTGAATCTCGATAACATCACCAAGTTCAACTATAGCTAAGAACTATCCAGATGATCCTATCAGGTTTTAAACGTGGTAGAGCCACGCTGCAGCTACATTATAGTTGTAGCATGAATGGGTCGACTCGACTGGGGAAGGACCACGCTCTCACAGAATACCAGCATAAAATAGCAGCTTAATACTGCTGTGTTTCGTAAGACAGTGTGCTCGTTTGTCACCTTTAAAAAAAGTACCCCAAAAAAGTTCATTAAAATAGGTCAAGCCGTTTAGGTGAAGAAGAGTTTAAAAAACACGTACACCGGAATTTTATTTAAAAAGATATTTAGTACTACGACTGTTGCATGAAACTTTTGAACCGTAAAACTTAAGTAACATGACGTCAATAAAAGTAAAGGAAATATACAACCTATAATAAGTCCCAACTTTGTAGTTGCGGTGTAAAAATTTCCAATAACCCATGTCGTTCCGTGGGTGTCGTAAGAGACGACAGAGGTAATCAAACCAGGAGAAGGGCGGCAGCGGATCCCTAATAACATCTAAAATACTGCGGGTGCCAGCTTATTTTCTTAATTTTGGCAATTGTCCCTCTTATTAGTCAACCTATCGGGGAGCTCTATGTTTAGAGGCAGAAGTCTGTTAATAGGCTGTAAATACAACAATATTTATCTTATGTTTTTTTTTGTGACAGCCCAAAAATATGCTAATTTTTATATCTTTATCTTAAAAATCTTACCCTTTACCGATACCCTTGTACCTTACCCTATATTTGTAATATTTAAGTTACTACATTTAGGAATAAACATATCGTCACAATAATAATAATTAACTGTTGATAGTAATTCGATACTTCTATATTTGCCGCTTTCGCGTGATTAGAAAGTCAATCGCACCAAGTAAGTACCTAAATGATTCAGCCTCATTAATAGTTTATTAGCGCGAATTTGTTTCCAGCTTCCATATTATGGCAATAATAACAAATAAATTTCCACAGCTTATAAATTAATCCAAGATCGCTATGGAAAGGACAATGAACTTTATCACTTAAGGCCCAAAAATATCGTATTTTGGACACGATTTTTAAGTTTGAGGATAGATACTTCTTGAAGTAGTGTTTCTTCGAAAAAAATATGCGCTTGTATAAAATTCTTAATCGAATGGTTTTTAAAATATTATAAATTCGAAAATCGAGATACAAAATTATAATTTAATCGCCAGGAAAAACTTTTAAATTTGTTTGTCATTATTTATCAGCTATTTAACAACTACCTTTCATACACGTTAGTACTTCTACTATAGCACGTGAATTTCTAGTGCCATAATGTATATGTTATACCATGTAGTGGCGGTGTAAGAATATCCGCTACCCTATTTTAACCCGTGGGTTACGACACCCAGAGGCCACTGAGGGAAACACATCAGGATATAGGCAGCAGCAACAACCTAAAAATGGCTAAGAATATAAAAGGTTGAAAACCCGCTTGCCAAGCGTGGCAACTATGAAAAATAGCGCCCTTTGATGCAATCTAGGGGGAGGGCTATGTTCAGAAATGGACTTTAATGGGCTATAACGGTAACGGTAAGATATACCTATAAGCGACCAACATGTAATACTTTTCGATAATATGAAAGGCATTTTATCTATTAAGATTCTTCTTAATTGATTAATTAGAACCTTTTTTTCTGTTAATAATCAAAAACGTTATAAATTAAATAACATTTTGTCCACCGCATGCCGCGGAGAGGGAAATCCCCGCCTTAACGCCTAATATACATAATATATTCGGGTCGATACATTTGATTCAGCATTGCTATACATATTTTTGCTATGTGGTGAAGATGATCTATCATCCCATTTCATAAAAGGCTATGGGTAATATCAAGAAGATCAGGAAGACATACAAGTATAGTAAGGGTAAGTTTATTTACTATGAGTAAAGTTGGAGACCATTTTTACTGATAACGAGGCAATTCATTTCAGACGTCATAGGGTGACAACGTATCTGCATTTTGATTCTTAATCGAGCAAGTGTAAATAAGCCATAGCATACACATATGATAAGGTGGATTATATGCTTACTTGTTACCTATGATTGTATTAAAAATATCCTTGCGGAACGTAGGCTTCCCTCATAGATTGTGTAATGACATATTGGTTTCTTATAATGATTTCTAATATTTACGCGAACACTATACATTGATTAAAACTACTTTTACGGATTTTATCGCGTTTTATTTATTTTTAATACCCGACGTTTGGGGTGATTTCCAGCACCCATGGTCACGGGGGACTGAGGTGACTGACGTCCCGATGTCAAAGTTAACCCGGAGTACCTTCAGCTTTTTATCAGCTTTTTAGATCGGACCAAAGACAATAATTAAAATTTAAAAAAAAGTCACACTGCGACTATATTATAGTTGTTGTTCGAATGGGTCTGTTCGATCGGGGCGGGATCGCACTCTCACGGAATACCAACGTAAAATAGCAGTTCAATGCTGTTGTGCTTCGTATGGTGAGTGTAGAGAACCGGAGACCCTTTTTACTGGAAACGAGGCATTCCATCTTAGTCCTCATAAATGACAACGCATTTGCATTTTGATTCTTAATCGAGGATAAATCTAGATGTCTATAGGCCACTGCATCCACTTACCATCAGGTGAACTGTGTGCTCGTTCGTCACCCTTTCCTATAAAAAACCCACGGGATGATATGGGGGTAGTAGATACTCTTACCCGTGGCGGGCTTGCGCGATAAATTTTTGATTACACAAAACAATTACTACATGTACTACATACTGTGGTAGAGTACATCTACAGCCTAATACAGCTGCATTATAGGAAAGAGTCACGAGAAATTCCACACTTAAACAAAATACGAGCGTAAAATAGCAGCATAATGCTACTGAATTTCGTAAGGTGAATGACGAGAGCCAGGGATACTATTTAATGAAACGATGCATTCGATCTTAAGCCTCAGGATTGATAACACATCTGCATTTTGATCGTTAATGTGGATAGATATTGGTGTATTTGGGATACATCATTCACTTACCATTAGGTCAACTTCGTGCTTAGGATTTTCCATGCTGTCTATGCTTGTCAAACAAGTTGGCACTACCACACGTCTAGCAACATTACAACTAATCTCTCTAATGAAGTTAAAATTAAATGTTGTGTGAAAGTTAAAGTAAATTTATACGTGGTAGAACCACGTTGCAGCTATATTAGGGTTGTAACACGAATGGGTTGGCTCGACGCTCTCACAGAATACCAGCGTAAAATAGCAGCTAATTAATTAATTCTGCTGTGTTTCATATGGTGAGTGTAGAGAACAAGGCATTGCATCTTAGTTTTCAGGGGTGATAACGCAACTGCGTTTTGATTCTTAATCAAGGATAGATGTAGATGTCTAAGGGCTACAGCATCCACTTACCATCCGGTGGACTATGTGTTCGTTTTTCACCCTTATTCTATAACAAAGAGACAAACATAACTTACAGTCAGAACTCGATGGACAACTGCAGGCAATTTAAAACAAAGAAGGATGCGTTGGCAGCTTTGAGGACTGCGATGAAATGCATTATTATTATTATTATTAATCGTACCGACTCTATACTTTTCAGACTAGAACACAGCAGTGCGTGACCAGACCAGACCAGACGAACTCTCAGGCAGAAATGGAGCCATTCTTCTGATATATATATTGTATATATGTAAGGTTAGATCATATATATAGTTTATTTATTAGTGGTTTGTATATATTATGTAGTTAATTATCATTTGTATTGTGTTCTCTTATTCTATATTGCCACACCCACGTCAAATTCTCACCACTCCATGGGTTGACTGGTAGAGAATGCCTCAAGACATTAATTCCGCCCTTTGTATTCTTTTGTTTAAGGATGCAATAAAGTATAAAATAACATATATATATATATATATATATATATATATATATATATATATATATATATATATATATATATATATATGTTACTGTTACTCATAGTCTACTCTTACGACACTCACGGAACAAAATGAAGTGATTGAATTCACCAAAACAGCCTTTTGTCTAGATTCAATATTACGCTGAGTTTTTGTAGTTTCCAGAGTAGGTGGCTGAAACTAAATTGACATGTCATAAAAGTTACATTTTTAAACTAAATAATACGAAGTGATATTAATGGATCTACCATCCAATCCAATTGCAATCAGTTATTTATCAATAATACTGAAAACAAAATAGAAAGGTGACTAAAATTATCCCCAACTAGTTTTGATAACGATTTACAGTTAAATCTGAAAAATCTTACACAAATTAAGTGGATTGACAAGGTTGAAAAGTTACTTAAAACGTAGGTACTTGTAACCTTCTGGCAACACTTTTATTTAGGTATACCCCTAATGGCCAGCTTACATTATCTTAGTAACGCACACAGCGCTCGTAACAGAAATAAAAAGCAGTTCCATTTAATTGTGGTAGAAAAGCGAGAATCACACGTAGAATCGATACAAGTAGAATTAATAGTACTTATCACTAAAAGCTACGGTTTGCACGTTTCTACAAATGTACCGGCTAAATCAATAATGTAAATAGGTTATTATACTAGCGTATGAATGATTTTTGTCTGTACATAAAATAAAATATACTCGTCCCATCTTGTTGTTGTTTAGAGCTTTTAGTTAGTTTTGTGTCAAACAAATAAATTGTCTAAAAAGTTATGATATCCAACAGATCTCCAAAAACCAATTTTGAATATAGGACAAGAATAGTCACAATAGTTAAGTCATTGAAATATTCATGTTCTATGACCCTCTATGGCAGGAAAGAGGTTGAAAAACGCATATTGGTAAGGAAAGTAACGTTAATGTAATGTAACATCTGATAATACAATCGCCATTTCCAAATTTACCTAACAATAAAGACTCAAAAACCTGATGGAAACCTCAAACGGATGATGATATTGATAACAATAGATTTTTACAGATCGTTTAAATATAACTGTAAGAATTAATAAAACACTAGTCTCATGTACATTCAAATTTATTAAATATTTAATTACAATTTAATACATACATAATGTTATTTATTTGACATATACCAAAATCTTAAACACTAATAGGTCATTTACAACGAAAAAATTCTATGAGTATTTAAACATACATAGTAACAAATTGTACTTCAGATGCTATAATTTTCTTACAGCGAATCATTGCGCTCAACATTCATAAAGATTTTAAATTGATATTCATTATAATAATAACAAAGTAATAGTACAGGAAAACATTGAAACTGCTTAAAAATCTTACAATTTATAAGAGAGAAACTGAAAAATCCTTAATATCCCTGGCACAAAATAAAGAGCTAATGGTATATATTGAAATTCACTTAATTTTTTACATCTTAAGTTATTTTTAACAAACAATAGAATGTTGACATATACATACATAGCAAATTACTTAAAGAACAAAGCTTAAACAGAAATTCGTCATTAAAAATCCATTAACACTTAAGCAGATACTTTGACTTAAAGTATACAGTAAAAGTAAATTTTATAAAGTAGTGAAGCTTATTAATGTAACGAATATGGGGATATAGCGATAGCGCGAGCAGGGGCGTAATGGGCAACAGGGGCGTAGTGGGCTACAGGTGCGGTAGCCACTTGCTGGAAAGAAAAAGAAAGAAGATTAGTTGTAGCGATGCAGTCGATGAACAGATGATGTACTCTTTGTCTACACTTGTACATTTTACTAAAGAGTTCTTACATACAAATCCGAGTCGAAACATAAGTGGTAGAGCCACGCTACAGCTATGTATATTATGGTTGTAGCATGAATGGGTCGGCTCGACCGGGGAAGGACCATGCTCTCACAGAATACCAGCGTAAAATAGCAGCGTAATGCTACTGCGTTTCGTGTGATAAGTGTAGAGAACCTGAGACTCGTTTTACTGGAATCGAGGCATTCCATCTTAGTCCCAAGAGTGATAACGCATCTGCATTTTGATTCTTAACCGAGGGAAATGTAGATGTCAGCCACAGCACCCACTTACCATCAGGTGGACTGTGTGCTCGTTTGTCACCCTTATTCTATAAAATATAATATATATATATATATATATATATATATATATATATATATATATATACTCTAGCCGTAGCTCGCAATAAGCGTTCCCATCTCGAAAACCTTGCTGGATCGGGAACAGCTTCTCGGAGTATCGGAGCTTGATACGATTCCTTAATGGTGAGGGATCTTTCCTCACCTGTAGGTTCGGATGACGTGGGTCTTTCGGTTGGCCATGCTGAGGGTTCTTTATACAGAAACGATGGGCCGTTGTACCACTCGTGATTGGAGTCGAAGTTCGGTGGTACGTCCCTCGTGGCAATGTCAGCTATATTCAATTTGGTAGGTACCCAGCGCCAGTCCTCTACTTTACTATGTTCCTCGATTGCTGCTATTCGGTGGGCAACGAAAGGTTTGTAACTCCTGGAGCCCTTTTTTATCCACGTGATGCTGTCAGTCCAATATGTGACGGCTTCGGGCATCACGCAATGTGCCTGGATGACGGCGGCAGCTACGCGGCTTCCCATCACGGCTGCTTGTAACTCGAGGCGAGGTATGGACGTTACTTTCAGCGGCGCTACCTTCGCCTTAGCCATAATGAGGCTCACATGTACTGTCCCATCGGGTGTCGTTGATCTCCAGTAGACTGCCGTTGCGTAGGCGCTTTCACTGGCATCGGTGAACACGTGGACTTGGAGTGAACGTGCGTCGCTGAATCCCGGGTAGCATCTTGGGATGCTTACTGATTTATATTATATTATATTATATAATTACCGTCATCCTTATCATTACAGCCCCACAAGTCTACTGCTAATCATAAAACTCTTCTTCCAAGGAACGTCATACAGCACAGTTCTGAGCCACCTTCACCCATCGACCTCCTGTGTATATTACCCGTATCAGGTCGTCGTTCCCCATTCCATCCATGAGATGAGTAAGAGTCGACAGATTGAAACTGAATAATACCTCATGCGAATCGTTTCAACTATGACAGATGTCTCCCCTGACACAATCTAATGGGAAGCAGTGGACAGCCGACTGGCTGCAATAAACGAATGATAACTGAACGAATATGCATTGTATGCATTAATTTAATGTAATAAATCCACCATGTGCATTCACTTGTAATATTAAATAAATGCGCACCTTGGAAAATAATTCAAATATTTCATTTCGGAATAACTCCTTAAAATTCTACACATATTATAATTGTTATAAGTGGGTTGTGGCAACAATAGGGGCGATATTTGACATAGTTGGTTGAAGATTTTTGTCCATGTCCTGTTTCAGTTTCCTTCTATCGCCTTTAACCACAGCCGCTGGATGATATGGCTTTGTGGATTATTATACGCCGCCACTAAACGGTATTCGGCCACGACTCACCTCCTGTATTTGGGTATTTAACAACCTAGTCAATTGCAATACTTTTTAAGCTTTTCCTAAACAAACGTTGCTATAGTATTTGTACGAGAATGTAATGACGTCATAGATACACTACATTTTTTTATAGCATAGGGTGACAAACGAGCACACAGTCCACCTGATGGTAAGTGCTTGCTATGGCCCATAGACATCTACATCTATCCTCGATTACGAATCAAAATGCAGATGCGTTGTCATCCGTGAGGACTTAGGTGGAATGCCTCGTTTCCAGTAAAAAGGGTCTCCGGTTCTCTACACTCACCATACGAAACACAGCAGCATTAAGCTACTATTTGACGCTGGTATTCTGTGAGAGCGTGGTCCTTCCACGGTCGAGCCGACCCATTCGTGCTACAACTATACTACTAATATAACTGCAGCGTGGCTCTACCACGTAAAAAACATTACATAGACAAATTATCAACGATTGACGTGGGCACTCAAAATTCTCCGCTCTTAATTCTCCCTGATATAGAAGAAGCCCCACTATTCGGTACTGTAGGAAGTTAAAAGGCTGTGATATTATCTGTTAGAGTGGCAAACGAGTCAATAGTTAACCTAACTGTGGCTATTGCAGTCCGCGAACAACAACCGACTTCAAACAAAGAAAGCTACAAATGCATTGTCGCTCCCGAAGACGAAGATGCCTCACAGCCTGTGTATTCTGTTTCTCTCGCCGTTCAAACCAGAATACGATAGTGGTATTACTAATCTTCCGCTTGGTAACATAAATATTTAAGAGGGTGGTGACAACCCAGACGGACTCCAAGCCAAAAAAGGAGATCGATTTTTACGACACCCACGAGACAAATATAGATAGATTATTAATAGCGCAGTCACACGGCGATGATAAACTGTTCCTTATTAACATAAGTTATAGAATTCTTCTAAAAGAAAAATTATGTATGTCCATATTTAGAATCGAATGGGCAGAGTAATTTACAATCGACTTCTCTAACGCTAATAACTCACTAATCTCATAATAAATCTTGACTATGCTTATGTGAAAACCAGAAAAGTTTTACTGTTGTAACAGTCTTATTGTTTACCAAAACTGTAGGTACTAATAGGTTAGCGCCCTCCTTTCTGCAGCGCCCTCCTTTCTGCAGCGCCCTCCTTTCTGCCAAGAAGGGTCGCGTTCGTATACGGCTTAGAGATCTCTAGTCAGACCGTTAAGCCAGTCCCTAAAAGGTTGGGTTTAGTGGGTAAAAGTCACCACATAACCACGCAGCCGGCTGCGTGGTATGCTATGAGCATTCTCAACCTCCCTCCCCCGCTTTCCGGAGGGTTGCCCATAATTGCTTCGGGCGCAAAAAAAAAGAAAAAAAACTAATAGGTAGTGCTAAGGCTTAATCACGCAAAAACTGCTGAAAGGATTTTGATAAAACTTGAAACTGAATTACAAGTCAGAATAGGACATAGGTAATATTTCTTGCAAAAAGTTTTAGTTTATCCCAGATTTCAGTTTTTTTAATCCGTTGTGCTAAAACAGTTTCAGTATAAAAAAAATCTGGTTATAATTAAACTTGAGCGGAGACGAGGGTAAAAGCTAGTGGTTTTATAAGAACTTACAACTTAGCGATCAATATATTTCGTTTTATCCTATAAATCCTGTGCTAGAATCCAAGCCAAATTTATAAAAAAAATCACTAGTAAAACACGACGTGCGGGATGATTTTCGAATTTTAAATACTTATTAATTATTGTTTTTGAATCTACTCCTAAATGTACTCTGACATTCACCGGTATTTTTCATATTGCTCTGCATCTTTATTAAATAAGGTAAAAATTAATAATAATAATAATAATCTTTATTTCAGACAAGAGTCCATAAATTGGTTAGTAACATAACATTATTATAGTATCGTTGATTAGTTAAATTGCTTAAAAATCTAAGAAAAAAAAAAAAAGTCATACATTTTAACAATATCAATAATTAATAAAACTTATATTAAAAAATAATACATTTTATTATAATTACTTAAATTTACATTTTAATTCTTATGCATGTGAATGCGGATCCAGTGTCTTAAAAGCGCAGAGTCCCACCTTTCGGCTAAGGCGGTTAAGATGCTATTAGAAGAGTCTCTAATACGAAAAAGAAGCGAGGCGCATCTCTTTCGCACTATAGCTTAAAAGTCATCGATACGTGCCTCCGCGAACATGGTAGATGCACTACAGTGACGAGCTAAGCTAGTCCCATCAAAATCCTAAACGCATTGTTATATTGCACGCGCAGTGCACTATACGTCCGCTGCGTGTAACCAACCCACATGCTACACGTATAAAAAGTTTGACAGAATGCTTTGAAAAGCATTATTTTAACCTGTCTAGAGGACTTGGCGAATCTGCGAGTCAGCATGTTGCAACGTACTGCCAGCGCTCTGCGTTCTCTCTCAATATCACAGTCATCGCTCATGTTTTCAGTGAGCCAGTGCCCCAGGTACTTAAACTGAGGTACTCTTTTTATAACTGACCCACACAAAATTACAGGCGGTAAGTTAGCTCCTCTCTTAGCGTCTGCCCCAAAAATCATTAGCTCACTCTTTTTTGTGTTGCATATAAGCCCATGAGTACTAGCATATGACTCACAAATTTTCACTAATTTTCTCAGTGCTCTGATCGATGGGCTCAACAACACCATATTGTCCGCGTAACTTATGTTATTTATATTGACTCCGTCTATTGAACACCCAATACCATTGCTGTTGAGCTCAGCGATCAACCCATTAATATATAAATTAAATAAGGTAGGAGAGCTTAATCCGCCCTGCCTTACCCCACACTCTAATCGGTATTCATCTGACATACCTGCGCCCCATCTAACGTAATTCGTTTGATGTGAGTACCAAAATTGGAACATAGTGATAATCTCTTCAGGTATGTCAATCTCTTCTCGCAGCTTTTGCCATAATACCCTATAAGACACCAAGTCGAATGCTTTGGATAAATCCAAGAAGCATGCATACACAGGGGTTCTTCTGGTCGTGTAGTACTTGACCGTCCGCTTGAGACAGAAAATTGCACTCTCTGTTGATAGTTTTTGTCGAAAACCAAATTGTGCATCATGCAAGGAGATGTGTTTCTGCAGATATTTATCAAGCAGACTGTCAAGCACTTTCGCGATTACGGTAGCTAGTGATATCGGCCTGTAATTAGACACGTCTGCCGCGTCCCCCGTTTTATTTTTTATAATCGGTACCACCAAAGTCTTCATAAGGTTTGCTGGCAAATGCATATGCGATAAACAAAGATTAAAAAACAATGCCAGCACTCTTGGTAAATGAAAACCTGCATATATCAAATGCTCAATACTGAGCTTGTCATGTCCCGGAGATTTTCCACGCTTCATATTTTTAATAATAGCATCTATTTGATTTACTGTGATTCTTACACTGATCGCCGATTGCTGACATTGCCCATCTATCGATTGCGTTGAGGGGCCTAGGGGAGATACAACTTTAAAATAATTTTTGAAAAGATTTGCTATCTCACTCGCTCCGCTAACACCTGAGACACTAGCAGGGAGGCTCGAGCGACGATTTAAACTACTAGTATTCTTCCAGAATTCTTTAAAATTTCCTTTAGCATGACATGATGCCATTTTATCCATATTAATTTGCTCTACATTATCTTGACACCATTTCAACTTTGCTTTAAAATTACGTCTAGTATTACACATATTATTGTAAACATTTCCGGCGCATGGTTTACCAAACATATGCCAGATTTGAAAAGCTGCACGAGCCTCTCTGTGGGCGTCTCTAACATATCTATTCCAGCCAATGACATATTTCTTATATTTTTTATGTATATAAGTTTGTTCCGCTGCCTCACTTAGAACTCCCACAATTTTACAATACATCTCATCTAATATTAACTTATGACTAGGATCTGTACACATTTTATCCGAACACTTCTCAAATTACTGCGGAAAGTCTATGTCACTCAATTTAACATTGCATATCTGCCTATAAATATTTATTTGGTTATCATTTCTTTCACCCCATGTCGTCTTATTTACATAAATTTTATTATTTTTTACACTGCTACTTCTAATCAAGCTCACACTCTATTTGCATTGGATAGTGATCAGAATAATATGAACTATAATAATAATAATATTCCACAACTATCACACAACGCCATCTAGTCCCAAGCTAAGCAGAGCTTGTGTTATGGGTACTAGACAACTGATAAACATACTTATATATATATGAACTATATAATACTTTTGCGCCAACAACTAAATTCTGAGCTGCTTCAGTAACAATACAATGGTCTAGCCAGCGCTGACAACCATGTGCCTCACTAACAAATGTATATGTGTGTAATGGAAGCACATTCATATCCACACAAGACCACAAACATTCTGAACAAAAGTTTAATAATTCATTACCAAAAAGCGTCCCTGGATGCGCATTGAAATCACCTAGTATGAAAACATTTTCAATTGCCTCACTTTCCACAATTGCGTTTACTTCACTCAGGCACTCAGTGAACTCAACTAAATTTTCACTACAGTCCGTTGGCATATATACTGAGAATATCAGTAACGAACACTCTGGCAGTTGCAGCTTAATTGCTGCAAGACGCACACTGTCACACTTTACTACACTCACTATTTTAAAAGCACTCTTCCGCCATAATAATGCAACTCCGCCATACGGTCTACCTCTAATTATGCCTATTGAACAATCCATAGCTGATTTACCAGTATACATAAAATCCTGATGAATATTTCCGAGGAAATCTATGTCATGTGGAAATAACCATGTTTCCTGCACAGCTATTACATCCGCTATCTCACAAAGTCCTCTTAAGCATTCAACTGACCGTTTGACTGATTTACAATTAAAAGTTACAAACTTGAGTGTACTATTCATCTTGAGTTGGTGATTTTACAGTATCGGGCGTCTTCCTTCCTCTATATTTAAAATGTACATACTGTCTAAACGATATACCCCCTGGCCATAGGTTATCATCCAAATATGTTGATAATTTATGTTTAGATACCAACAACTTGTAGGCATTATATCCTTTATCTTTTTTCATTTCAATTTTTTCTAATGCCACTCTTTCGTTTGTTTTCGACATTATGTATTCTATTATGTCCTTCTCATTTGTGTCCTTATGCACCGAGATAAATAAAGGAACTTTCCATTCTGCAGCTTTAAATTTAATATCCGGCTCCGTAATTGCCTTGCCGGTTTTACCAACAAAACGATTACGTAACCTACGTTTTTGAACTACTATCCACTCTTCTTTTGGCTCGTTTTTCTTCCAAGGCCCGCTCTGCTTAACCACATCAGCTAATGACTTTTGTTTATCACAAGATACGGCCGTAAAATCTTTATAAGGCCCACTGGACTCGACTACCGCTCGATTTGATAAATTATTATCATTTTTATCATTATTACTTGCTTTAGGACTTGCGGAATTATTAATTTAATTAAGCGTTTATAAATATTTTTAGTAATTCTTAAGAAAGTGTCTTCAGTGTCTTCCACCGGCACATAAAATCTTACTATATACTTATTTACTTCCTAAATATTTAGTATACGGATGTACTAAAATGTACTTGTGGAAATATAATATAGCCTTCAATATAAGTCCATAATATCAATATTGTGTTACTTTCTATCAATGTGTCGGGATTGGGTTCAAATTAGATGAGCTTCGATTAAATACAGAATAAAACAAATTTTACGGATTTTCTCACGTTTAAAGTTAAGTTACAGCCTGGGCACAGGGCTCCTCCCCTCATTTCAAAGAGGGTTTTGCGCTGCCAAGTTGCCACAATGCGTGTTGGCGAACTTCATATGTCTTCGAAATATTTTTTATTATTTCTCTGAGTATCAGGTTTCCTCACGATGTTTTCCTTCACCGCTGAGCACGTGGTAATTCAGCGCTAAAAACTACAAATAACAATTTCATTCGTGCCGGCGGGGATCGAACCCGGGCTACTCACGTACTGTGAGATTTACAGCGAGCGCTAACAATCTGAACTACCACAGCTCTTCTCACGTTTAATTTTATCTTATTTGTAATTCCCAACATTTCCAGTGCGTTGCGATACCTGCGTTCACAAGAGCATGTAATTTGATTCAATATTTTGTATTTGTGTTAACATAACAATTCCATTTAGTAAATATTAAAAAATTTCTAGTTATTTTTCATTATACATTTCATATACTTTAATCATCTCCAAAAGTTTTTCGAGAAAACTCGCTAAAGCAATGTTGACCAAGATTCTTCTGCTGGTCATTTCCTGTAGGCCTACGCACCATGTCTTTCGCAATCGCGAGTCGGCACGTCGCTATGCAATGGCAGAGAAATCAAGTTTGTGTAATATTTAGCCTCCCAACAAGTCATCCGTGAATTTGAAACGGCTTCATGAATGTCGACTAAAAAATAAAAATACTTGAAATACGACTAACCAAATTAATTGTGATAACAAGCCTTGATCTATCAATGACCGCGTCACAAAATAGATATAGTAAGGCTCGCTTAGTGCAAAATTCCACGTACTACAGCCGCGATCTACGCGTACCTTGGGTAGGTTCGGTTTAAGTTCAGCCGTGAATGCACGCACTTAGCAATAAGTTTTTATTATTGTAAACCTCTAGTTATATGAGAATGCAACATAAATTTTAACAATTATGTCCTCTAGACCGTATTTGGTCACAGCGGCAGTCTCAACGGAGACTAACCATCTGAACAAGACAAGATTATTGATATATATATATATATATATATATATATATATATATATATATATATATATATATATATATATATATGTATGTATCGACTTTTAATGTGTCAGTAAAATAAAGAAGCTTGAAAACTGGATATCGAGCTTAATAATATATATAGTAACCCACAGCGTTAAGCCCGCGTTATAGCTATGAAGGATATATTTTAAAATAAGTGTTTGGTGTAACATACACTCACTCACGCCTGTCACCCAGAGGGGTAGGCAGAGACTACAGACTTCCATTTGGCACGATCCTGACACACCTCTCTCGCCTCCTTCATATCCGTATACCTACGAATACATGCTTGTCGGTTAAGGGTACTCCTAATTTGGCCCGTTTTTAATAAATTGCCAATTTGGTCGATAAATTTTCCCCTAGGACGTCCTTTTCCGACTCTGACATTCACTTCTGCAACATAAATTTTCTTTGTCACTCTTTCCTTATTCATTCTTTCCACATGATCAAACCACCGAAGCATTCCTTTCTTAATCCTGGTCACATCATCTTGCAAACCACACTCTTCTCTTATCACACAATTTCTCACCCTCTCATTCAGATTCAGCCCTAACATACTCCTTAACGACCGCATTTCCACTGCGTTCATTTTACTCTCGTGCTTCTTCTGCCACACCCAACTTTCACTACCATGCGTCAAAGTAGGGACCAACACAGCATTGTGAATTGCCATACATGCCTTTTTCGACACATTTTGACCCTTCACAATAGAGTGTAGGGCCCAATTTACTCTATTTCCTGCATTCACTCGTCGTTCTATATCCTTATCACATCTCCCATCCCTGCTAAATACGCAACCCAGACATATAAACTCATCTACTTGCTCGATCAACTCCCCTTCTATTCTTATTTCACATATCGTCTTACTTTCTTCTCTTTCAAAAACCATAACTGTACTTTATATTTTATACTTACTCGTAATAAATAATACTCTAAACGTAAAGTAAAGTAATTTTTTCACCCTTTGTGAAAATGCTGTTAGAACATAGTTGTATACTTCACTATTTAAAAAAAATGTTGGCAATCCTAATACTACATGCTATCACAAAGTTACGTGAAAACCTGAATTTTGTTGATTGTACGATTGCAAATTATACGGTAACTACGCTAGAATGCAGTTGCAGTGTATTAGACAGGGAAACAATCGCAACCTAAACCGATCCGAAAACTAACAATGGTACCCATTTGCATTATTGCATTTTTACCAATTTGCATTTTTGCATATTATATGTTGACCAAATTTCACTAGACACTTAACGCTTCTTATATTCTTGTTCCTTGAAAAAAGTTACCTATCTCTCGGACTTTTGCGTCACGTGGATTTTCACATACACAAAATGCACACAAATATCCAGTTTTGTAGGCCGTACAATAACTTGCATGGCCTACAGCACTAAAGCCAAATGCTTACCGAACGCAAACTTTTGCAACCTATGGCCTTACCTTACTTGTCCTATACTTTAAGTAAGCGATTAAATGTCTACGTAATATTAAATTTTAATTGGCTTCCCGGAATAGCTACAACGATTTGTATTTAGAGAAAATTTGACATCAGCAAAACCATTATTTTTTTTATTAGTGTGAAGTCATTGTAAATTTTTAATTTTTCTTGTATATTGCTAAAAATAAAGTTGGTATAATTTAAAAATGCATCATTTAATTTAAGAATAAACACACAATCAATAAATTTTTAATTAAAAAGTTTTTATTTTGAAACACGGTCACAACTGGTTTGGTAGGCGACCTAATTTTACTGTAAGTATATTTACTGTGTATGAAATAGGTTTAATCCCTAAGAAAAAATATTTTAACGCTGAACAATGCTCGGTCGTCCAAGTACTGCTATTTATGTTCCACATAATATATAGATTGAAATATATAAGATAATATAAACATACCGGATGGACGGCGTGCCCGGACTTCTGTACAACTGCATTAAAGCCATTGTGGTCATCCGCTGAGTAGTGGACAGTTCGTGTGGTTCCGTCCGGTTCCACTAATGAGTAGCTGCCTGTAATTTAAAACGATTATTCGGTTTGGCATAGCATCTTTCCTAACATATGAAGGAACTTACTTTGCCTGTCCATTTTTTAAAACTATTTTAAATTTAAAGCAATGCTATTAAACATTACTAATACTTCCTTTAACTACTCCTGGTAAGTTTAAAATGATTTTGTTAGGAATAGTTCACGACAGTAGTTGAATGACGGATTTCAACCCATGGCCTTTTTGAGTTCGCGGTTCGCACCCTGCCAATTAGGCTACAGTCGCTTCATTCAATACAACACTTCACAAGTCCACTGCTGCCTCCCTATATCTTACCAGGATTTCGCTTCATCTAGTCGGGAACCTACACTTCGCTTACAGGTACGAGACTCGATAACTTTCTTCCTCGCCGGTTGTCGGTTCTGCGAGCTATTATCTCTTTAGCTTACGATATATGTTACAGTTAAAACTCTTAACCGGTCAAAACCACTTTCGACTGAAACTTTGATTATATACATGTCTAGATAGAGTGTTCCGCTGCAATCGCAACAAAAACAACAGGCCAGATTTGAAGCGCTTGTGTTCGTGTTACGCACACAATAAGCGTAGCTTACACTGCGCACGCACCACGTGGGAGCGTACTGAGTGATACAAGCCCTTGAATATTTCCCATAAAAATAGGGAAAAAATGATGTTTTGATTTTGAGATAATTATCTCTAAGTAATTTTATTTTAAATTCAAATTCATTCAATTATGATTTTATTCATATATTAGGAGTTTGTGAATATGAATTGCTAGGTAAAATATATTTTAAATGAAAAACATATTGCTATTGAAGGTTATTTATTCTTAATATTCTACTTTGGAATTACTTAACAACAACATTATTACTTTTATAATTGTATTAAAAATAAACATTTAATTTTAGTTGTATGCTATTTTCAGCAGGAATCTTAGTGACCTTCTCGTTGAATTTGTTTTTTAAACAGTTTTCGTTTAGATGTCACATCCCGGTTGTTATTATCCAATTTTGTCTTATAGTAATATCTTAAATCCAAATATTTTTCCACAACCAGTCCTATTAAATTAACTTGATGCAGAAGGCCGCAGACATGATCGGTTTTCACTTCAAAATAATTAGTACCAACCAAAAATAATTAGTAACAAATTGTTTCATTACAGTGGATACTATTTTTGCATAATTGATGGGCGTCATTATAAAATCTTGTTTAATAAACTTCCTTATAATACTTTCCGCAGTTTTACATACATGATATACATCATGAAAGGCGTAAATAAGTCCACCTTCATCACGCATATTAACCAATTTATGGTATTGCAATGGTTTATTTGATATGAGACTTTCAATGCAAGCGACACATTTTACCTGTTTACGTAAACATCTAACAACGAAACCTGCTATGTATCCAACAATTTGTTGTGTGTATTCAGATGATTGCGAATCATCTAATAGCTGAAATTTACTGCCTTCATGTTCATTAAAATTGTTGGCGATATTTTCACTCTCTTCGTCGTCGTCGTCATCTTTCCTTAACGATGAAACTGTCGCATTAATGCAACTAAGGGATGAAGAACACATAAGAATACTTATGTTTTCCAGTGGTACACAGTTTCCTGACGAAGCAGATTTTAGTTCCATATGGCAAAGTAATTTTTTGTAAATGCCTTTTAACTGGCGAGCATTCGGGTTATCATTATAGCCCCCATGCATCCGTATCGCACCAAAAAATAATTCTATGTGTCTTAATAGATGCGATACGTGGTCAGATATTTCATCCTTTTCGATTCTATTAAAGAATCATACAAAAATTTCAAGCTATTTATGCATATCAGAATACCAAGAAATCCAGTAAATGATTGTGATTTTAGAACTGGTACATAGCCTTTCAATACCAGTTTCTTTGATGTTTGATGTTCCTTATACGTTCTTTTTCTAGATTCTTTTAGGCTTAGATTTAAAATTAAATCTTTCGCGTCTTCTAACATCGCAAATACTTCATTTTTATTTCCAGGAAATAATGGATGCTTGTAACCATGTGCCTGTAAATTCCTAGAATTGAATATATCAAAAATATTATTCATAATCATGACGAATTTTTAGTTGCTTCGCTTTCCAAAAAATCTGGCAGCTGTAGCTCTTGTCTACAAAATCCTATTGCTACAGAAACACTTCTGCTAAGAAGCTGGGTTGCTGACTTAACGTTCATTATGGAGTTTCTGAATTGAATATGTTTTTTGTAAGACGGTTGGCAAGATGCAAACCAGTTTCTTCTTGTAATTCGGCCAGCTTTTTTATATATTCCCATTTAATTTCATCATCTTTGTTTAAAAACACTTGCTTTGACTCAAAATAATTTCTGATTAATTTTAACATATGGCAGAAGTCTAAGAATACTGCCACCTCATAATCGGCACATGGGTGTTTAAATGTTGTTTTGAGGTCTTTTGGGTTTTTGTATTTGCAACCCAGCACTTCCATGGCTGATAAATTTGATCTATGGCCATCAAACGTCAATGACACGACGTCAACGCCTACTTCATGGCTTTTATATAATATAGTTTTAATAATATTAGCTTTTTGTTCCCCTGTCATGCCATGGACTAAAAAATAAGCCACTGGTAATTTCCAAGGCTCGTTTAGTGAGACAAGTAAAAATACATATGCCTCCGACGCCTTAACATTCATGTTGTTATCTGGTCCACTCTCTATATCAACAAGACCTTCATCTCGCAAAGTCTTTCGATTGAAACATGTTTGTTGCCTTTTTGCCATGCCATCGGCTATCAATGCGCAAATCATATTTTTGTCTGATTCATTTCTTTTAACTTTTAATATTTTAAAAGCATCTTCTGTCAAACCCGGGGAGCCATCAATATTTAAATACCATTTGGATAAAGTTTTTAGGTGTGGCAGGCAAGTCTCAAATTTATTTCTGACGTAGCTATACTCCTTTGGAGATAAAAAGTGTAATGTTAAACAAAATTTTCTAAATTCTGGAGCATACTTTTTAATCGGTCTCTTGGACCCTTTTAGCTTTTTATTCATACTGGAATATAGATCCGCAGCAAACACATTCATTCATATCATTTAAAATATTGTGAGTGTCGTTGTCGATATATCTCTCTTTTTTTAGCGTCCCAATAATTTGTTTAAAAGAAGCTATTTTCTTTTTAAGCCGTAGGTTTTTACGTCATAAGCATTGGATCTTTAGAGTTTTTTTGTAGCCATATTTTTCTTCGTAATTCTTGACGCAATTTTTTTTTTTTTGGAGTATCGAAAATAGATTCAAGATCAGAAAAATCATCAATGATATCACTTTCATTTTCTATTTTCCGTCCATTTCCGATTTTACTATCAGTTGCTTGCCCAGGTATATGACTACTAGCACTGGCAGATTCTATGCCCGTAAAATTGCTAACGTTGATGTTAGAAGTCCATAAAACAAGAAGAAGCATATTGATTATTTTTTCTCTTCATTGGATACCAAATTTTTTTATCGTCATCTGTTTCTAATGACGTTAAGATTAATGCCTGTAAAATATAATAAAATAAAAAAATCGGCCAAGTACGAGACAAACCTGTACATTATGGATATTTTCTTAGAACAAAAATGTGTAAGTATAAAATTACCTTGCACGGGATAGCTTCCTTTTTTAACCTTTGACGACTTTGATTGTTGGCAAAATACAGGTCTTTGGCACGGAAATGATCAGAGCAAATAATGCTGTTTTAGATGGTTGCCAGAGATCCTCTCCGCGGCTTTTTCTTATAATTTTTATCCACCTACTTCTTAAAATAGGATCTTTAGGTGTTCTGTAAAAAAATATGAATTAAAAGTTTAAACAACAACGGCTTTAGCACTTAAACCTTTCTCAGGTTTTATAATTTTAATAGGTAAACTACAATTTTATTACAGTTAGTGTTTAATCCTTTATTTTTATAGTACGTAGAATATATTACACAATTTTTTTTAAATTAAATAACGCTCACATGGGAACTGTTTCATTCAATTAACAGGCAACCCTGTAAATCTGTCGTCAAAATGGCGCTACATCTTTAGGTAAAATTTCACTTTATTAATTTCATTTTTCTTTATAATATAGTTATTTATAGTATACTTACCGATAATAGGTAACTTTTTTGGTTGTTTTCAATCGTCCTTTGTAATTCCTGCACACTTTTATAGCGCAAATCGTCATTTTGAAATACCACTGAATACGTGTTTACTGTACGATGACAGTGTCGCCACTGAGCGGGTGGGACGAGCTTATAAGCCAACAGTTGGCTGATATTTTTTTGGACGTTTAGACGCTCGGACTCTCTATCTAGACATGTATATAATCAAAGGACTGAAAAAAATCAGGCAAACGTAGTTTTGACTAAGGGCGTTGGTCAAAACCACTTTTAAGGCGACACCGCGAAAAAATGCACCTCCTTTCATCGAATAGTACAGGACTATGATACTACCAACGAAAGTGGATTTTGATATAGATAAACTCACGTTTTTGTCTTGAATTTGCTTGTTAAAAATGACAGGCCTGTTGGTCTAGTGGTTAGTGACCCTGACTGCTATGCCGGAGGTCGTGGGTTCGATTCCCACCCAGGATAAATGTTTGTGTGATGAGCACGATCATTTGTTCTGTGTCTGGGTGTTTTATCTATAATATTTATGTATTTAGAAATATATAAGTATGTTTATCAGTTGTCTAGTACCCATAACACAAGCCCTGCTTAGCTTGGGACTAGATGGCGTTGTGTGATAGTTGTGGAATATTATTTATTTATATTTATAATTTAAAAAAAAACACAATTGTTTAATTTTGACTCGATCATAATTATTCGCAAAAACACCTCAAAAAATCACTATAATTAAAATTACAATAAAATTACTTAATCTGTATGCTTGGAAATTACATCAGTATTCGTAATTTACTTGCTCATTATTTTGATTACTTAAATCAATAATTTTTTAAGATTATAAGATTCTGACAATTTCTATGCGGTCTTAATCATTGCGAGCGCTACGCAATTTTAGACCTTATGACGGCGATTTTTAAGTTTTTATAGAAATTATGTAATCACTCGGACAAGTCCGGCGATAGCCCGGAGCCATTTTGAATGTTCATTTTCGATATGTCGTCTTAACTGCAAAAATATTGGGAAATAGTGATTTTGACTAAATTTTATCGGTTAAAAGTGGTTTAACTAAGAAAGTTAGTCAAAACTACTTTTTACTTACACTTTTGAAATTTTTAAGTCAAAAGATTTAATTATTATATACAACATGTAACATAATTAACGCACTTTGAGAAAGTAGTTTGTTCAGAATCGTTTACTGAATCGATACCTATCATTTTTAATATAGGTAATTATTTATCTCAAAAATAATTAAAACAACGTAAATTACAGTCACACTAAATCTGTACAGTCAAAACAAACTGAAATGGACCGTAACGTATGGCAATAAGACTTTTGAGAGTGCAGTTTTATTTGTATTATTACTAATTCTGTCATTCAATAAAAATAAAGAAAAATGAACTTTATTTCAAGAACGTTAAAGTCTTTGCGTTCGTGGATTTGTACTGTGACCACAACATTCTTCCGGAATTAGTATAACTAATTTGATAAATAATCAGTGCATAAAAATGTTTAACTAAAAGTTCAGTGTATGGATTATGATTATAACATAATATACTAATTGGGGTGTCTGAGGGTGTGCGTTAATTACGTTACATATTGTATAGTACTAATATTTTTGTATGTTGATATGTAGTATATTTTAAATTTTAAATACGCGGCTTTATGCCGGCCCAAAGGCCACCCCAGCTGCACCTTAACCTACTGTCACTGATATTGCGCCTAAAACATTATTCAAGACTGGTGACTAAAGACCTCGGTCGAAACCATTTTTGCCTAATTTTCGCATTCAAAAGTGGTTTTGATCGGTAATGAGTTTTGACTGTGACATATTATATACTTATAACTTTCACGTTAATGAGCTTATAATATTTGTACGTAAGCTTAGATTAAAGGTTTACCTTTGACTATATCGCCGTCCCTCTCCTCTTGCTGTGTTTTAATATCGCCAGTGTGTGGATCTTTAACACCATAGTTGAAAGCGTATTGTGGATACGACTGTGAAAATTGTAGAATTACGTTAGTATCACAGTTAATACCGACGTTGCTTGAATGTTATGAACGGCGAGCGCTAAATTCCTGAGCCACCACTCGCTAATCGGTAAAGGAAGGCATAGTGGGGAATCCTGCATGTCACAAAAACATTTCGAGAACATATGAACACTGAAGAACAAGTCACTGGAGCTGCGCGACGGACTAACTGCCCGATAATACTTTTAGGAAGAGGCCTGTGCCCAGCTGTGGGGCAAATTTTGGCTGCAACTTTTTTATTAACGTGTAATATATATATATATATATATATATATATATATATATATATATATATATTATACTCAGATAGGACCGCCTCGTTGGTCTAGTGGTTGTAGTAGTGCAACTGCTGATCATGAAGTCCTGGGTTTGAATCCCGGGTCGGGCCAAAAATCAATTATTGAGTTTTTCTGTCAAGAAATGCTCAGTAGCTGCCCGGAGTCAGGAAGTTGGCGGTGTCTCACCCCCGTGCCTCGGAAAGCACGTAAAGCCGATGGGATTGCGCCTGATCTCTCTCCGTTCGTGTCGGTTTACCGTCCCATCAGATTACGAGAGTGAGGGAACAGAGAGTGCACTATAATCCCGTCCTGCACCGATGGCTAGCCTCCGTTGAGGCAGGCCGCCGTTGCCGAAATTTAGTCTGGAGGACATTATTATTATTATTATACTCTATTATAGATAAGTTAAAAAAGTAAAATGATTACTTAGTACTTACAACCGGCTCGGCGATGGCGACTGGTGCATGGACGGCGTGCAGCGCTATCGGCGCATGTGCGTAGACCTCATTGTAATCTATGGGAGCTGCAAGCGCACTGCTAATGCAAGCCAACAGCACGAAAATCTATTGTCATAAAATAAAATATCTTTTGAAAAATAAGTAGAGAAATTCAGCGAGAAAATACAGTCAGCGTTCTTACTTCCATATGGCGGTGAGAATTTAAAATTAAATTATATAGATTTAATATATATATATATATATATATATATATATATCATGCACTCTATTTCATCCCGTGGAGAAACTACTATGGGATATGCCAGAAAAATACTACGTTTTTACATTAACATATTATGAAATTGAACTATCAATAAATATGACTAATTTGTAAAATTTATTGATAGATCGGTTTCATATTATACCTATTAATGTAAAAAAATTGTCGAATATCACTGCCATACATTATTCCGTTCACTTGTTACATCCTATTTTACCAGGCGGTAAAGAAAAATCACCCGGTGTATGTCCAGCCAACTTAATTTTTTAAGTTTTAACAGTCTAGCCATTTTACTATTAAATCGTGACAGAAATTTAGCTCATGAGTTTCAGCCGATTCATGTAATACAACATTTTATGCCTATATATACAATTATACACTATGTGCTATATTACATAAATATACGCAGCTTTAAGGTGGCCCTAAGGCCACCCAAGCCGCACCATAATCTGGGTACTGCGGCTGATATTACGAAATATTTGCAATGTTGTATTAGACGCATTGACTTAATATCATTTAGGCAGCTGGTTGAATGGCGCCTTTTAGCTAAAAAGCTAGGCTGTTAACTGAAAGCCTAATTAAGTTAGTTGGCTGCGACATATATGTTATAATCCTTTTGTCTATGACAAACGTAAAATACTTAGACTGGCAATGAACAGCAGTGTCAACGGTACGAGACCTCTACAGCGAGTTTAAATATTTCTATACCTCCCCTCTATATCAAGTTTAAATATTTAATTAAACAAAAACTGTATAAAAAGGGTTATTATGATATAAATGTAAATATGTAATAATCCCTGAGAATGAGGTGGTCTCTTCCGAGCCATTTCTAAAATAAATTTTGTAAATATTTTGTGACCAATTGACATTACATTATTTATTTTAAAAAAAAGTCCCGTTGGGTTTCTTGCTGGTGCTTCCCAGGACAGAGGTTTTTTTTCGAACCAGTGGTAACATAAAATATTGACTATCAATAAGAATTACTTGTAATCTATATTTAATAAAAAATATTTTATTTTATTTTATTTATTTATTTTATTGCCAATCCGTCATACGTGACGATTAAGGCAAATTTTCCATCCAACGAGATAGGCATATGTCATATACTGTGATAAAAAAGACAAGATCACAATAAGATAACTGGGGTTGCAATATATCTCCACGCTACTATTTCTTACAAAATCATATTAGCATCCCCTTCTCCTTACACTGCTTCCGCAGAATTTCTTTTTATAGAACTTGATGTAAAGGGCTCAAGGATGATTCTTGGAGCAGTGTATTGTCCTCTTTCCACTGATTACTTCGCCAATTTAGAAGAGGCTCTTGATAACATTGGTTCTGAGTACACTCACTGCATAATCATGGGAGATTTCAACACGGATTTACTGAAAAATTCAGTCCGGTCTCAAAAGCTTCGTAAAATCATTGACTCTGTCAATCTCAACATTCTTCCCTTAAAGGCAACTCATCATAATATCGACACTGATGACTCTCTGATTGATCTCATTATAACTGACTCCTCCGACAGGGTGCTGTCATATGGGCAACTTGAAGCGCCGGGATTTTCCCGCCATGATCTTATTTATGTATCATACAACCTTAAACCTCCCAAATATCGACCTACTGTACTATTCCTACGTAATTTTAGTAGAATTAATATGGATAAGCTTTTGAAAGACGCATCGCTTATAGATTTTACGCCATTAGCAACTGCATCAACAGTAGATGATAAAGTAACTATTTTCAATAACATAATTCATGTTTTGTATGATATCCATGCTACTGTACGTAAAGTGATACTACGACGGCCACCAGCTGGATGACTGAAGAGGTACGGAAGGCCATGACTAGGCGAAATCGAGCATTTGCCCAGTTCAAGAGGAGCAGATCTGAGGAAAACTGGTTGTCTTTTAAGAAGGCCAGGAACAGATGCAATCAGAGGGTACGTTCTGCAAAACGCCGATTTATCCATAGCAATATAAGTAATTCTTCGCCAGCTGATGTGTGGAAATTTCTTAGTTCTCTAGGTGTGGGCAAAACACCCTCTTTGGATTGTAGTTTATCGCTTTCTCACGATGCTTTAAATCTTCATTTTGATTCTGCTTCTGCGTTGGACCTTTCAATCCGATCCCAAACAGTCGCTTACATAGCCTCAATTCCGTCTCCACACATACCAGTCTTTCCTTTTAACCCTGTAGATCAGGATGAAATCAAAAAGATCCTTCTGGCAATAAAATGGAAGGCCGTCGGTTGCGATGATATTAGCAGAGCCATGATTGTTAATATTCTAGAACACATTATCTCCGCATTCACACATATTGTTAATTTTTCGCTTGACTCGGGTCAGTTTCCGAGTCAGTGGAAAAATGCTTTCGTTAGACCCCTTCCTAAAGTATCCAATCCCACACTTCCCAATCACTTCCGTCCCATATCAGTTTTACCTTTCCTATCTAAAGTTTTGGAAGCCTGTGTTCATAAGCAAATTTCCAATTTCATATATAAACATAACCTGCTAAGTACTTTTCAGTCCGGCTTTCACAGCAGAGAAGGAATGGAAAACAAGAAAGTTACAGTTGTGATGCTCGTTGACTTTTCTAATGCTTTTAACACAGTTGACAATGATATCCTACTTGCTATCCTTTCTTATTATAGGTTTGCACCATCAGTCCTGGAATGGTTCTCATCTTATCTTCGCGGACGTCAACAGTCTGTCCACGTGGAGCAAATGACTTCACAGTGGGTTGACCTGATTTCTGGCGTACCGCAAGGCGGTATATGTACTTTCTCCATTAATCTTCTATATTTTTATTAATTCCATCACATCTAATATTAATTGTTCGTACCATCTGTATGCTGATGACCTACAAATTTATGTACAGTCTGACATTTCTGACATCCATTATGCGATTAACAAATTGAATTCAAATCTCAAGTCAGTCTGTGATTGGTTTATGCGTTTTGGAGTGTCTGTCAACCCTACGAAATACCAAGCGATGATTGTGGGTAGCTCAAGGATGCTTGCTAAAATAGATGCCGCTAGTCTACCTCCCGTCTATTATAATGATCGTCTGATACCGTTCTCTCCCTCAGTTAGAAATCTTGGTCTCCATATTGATTGTACTCTGTCCTGGGGGGTTCATATCTCCGAAACATGTCGTAAAGTCTCTGGTTCTTTACGTTCTCTTTATCGATTGAAAAATTTTCTCCCCTTTAAGACTAAAATTATGCTTGTACAGTTACTTATACTACCAATCATTGATTATGCAGACGTGTGTTACCCGGATTTAAACCAAAATCTTCTCAACAAGCTAGAACGCCTTCTCAACAACTGCGTCAGATACATTTTCAATCTCCGTAAATTTGATCATATTTCTCACTATCGCTCTCGCCTAAAATGGCTCACTATTAAACAGAGGCGTGACTCTAGAATTTTGCTTGTTCTCTTCTCTATCTTAAATGATCCATCCACTCCTTATCTCAAGGAGAAATTTCAATATATTTCCCTAACGCATGATAGAACTCTGCGTTCCTCATATAATAATAAACTAAGTATCCCTCTACATTCTACTAATTTTGTTGGTAAATCCTTCACAATTCAGGCTGCACTGCTCTGGAACTCCTTGCCCGATGACGTCAGAAAAACATCTAATAAGACTGCCTTTAAAAGATTGGTACATAAGCATTTTATGAAAATATTAGATGATAGTTAATATGGTTAATTTTGGTTACCTTTGTTGTTATTTTATTTATAAGTTTATATTATATATCTATTTGTATTTAAAATATGTATATATTCATGTATCTATGAATATGTATGTATATATTATATATTATCTGTATTATATTTTGGAGTATATAAGTTTATTGTATTTGTATATATAATATTAGTTTGTTTTTAAGTGTATCAGTAGTTTTTTTCCTTGATTGACTCTATAGTTCATTTTATTTTGTCACCTATCACATAATTTCCACACGTCCTGGGTTGACTGGGAGAGAATGCCTAATGGCATTAAGTCCGCCCTTTGTAATCTTTTTATGGTACAATAAAGTGTAAATAAATAAATAAAATAAATAAATAAAATCAGAAACAAGCAAAATTAAAATCACAATATTTATTGTAGTTTTACAATATTAGAGTTTCATTTACTTCATTGCCTTAGCGTATTAATTATATACCTATATTAGGGTTCCGTAGTCAACTAGGAACCCTTATAGTTTCGCCATGTCTGTCTGTCCGTCTGTCCGTCCTCGCTTAATCTCTGTGACCGTTAGCACTAGAAAGCTGAAATTTGGTACCAATATGTGTATCAATCACGCCGACAAAGTGGTAAAATAAAAATTGGAAAAAAATGTTTTATTAGGGTAGCCCCCCTATATGTAAAGTGGGAAGTGATTTTTTTTAATTTCAACCCTAACGTGTGATATATTATTGGAAAGGTATTTAAAAATCAATAGGGGTTTACTAAAATCATTTTTTGATAATGTCAATAATTTCGGAAATAATCGCTCCAAAAGTAAAAAACAATGTGTCCCCCCTCCCTCTAACTTTTTAACCATTTTTTTTCATGGGGAAATGTCTACGCATACCCGCCTCGCGGGGGCAAGGACGGGTTATGTCGGACTCGCACCGACTAAAACCCCATGGTGTTCCACCTTTGGCGCATATTGGCAGGGCTACGGGAACGCTTTCGCACACATCCGCGGCCCTACTAGCGCCTGCGGCCCCATGGCAGCACCTCCTCGGGAGAGGAAAATTCCTCCCCGTTCTCCTTCCCAGGTAAGGCGCACTAGAACACATGGCGCGCCTTCCTCCACGGCCTCCAATTACGTCTGTGCAACAGACGCCCCCGCGTCCGATGCACAAAGGCCATGGGGCCAGGAAAAACGAGCACTTAGAAGTACTAGCCTTCCCGACCCCAGCGGCGGATCTGGTCTATGGCTCCGCCGCCAACCAAGATTCGGCTGCGGAGGGTAGGGAGAGCGGCGCCTTGCAATACCGACAATCCTCTCCCCCCGCAGCCCCACCACCACCGCATCAACGGTGCGGCCCCGTTTGAGTCGCGAAGGATAGGGCGAGTGGCGCATCGCCATACCAACACTCCTCTTCCTCCGCGACTCCACCTCGGCTGCAGCGGTAGAGGGTGCGCGAGTCCCCTCTCTCGCTGCAGTCCACCAGCACACATCCGAAGTGGGCTCCCCAAGCCCACTCGGAGTGGCCACCTCAGGCCGGCCCTTCACCTCGGACCAGCCACGTGGGTTCCTCTTTGTTCACCATGGGAGACCAAGCCACGGCTACTAAGCCCCCCCGCCACGACAAGGCGGGAACTCGTTCGAGGGGGAACTTTTTAACCATAAGTTTAGAAAATATGAAAAAATTTGGAAAATAGAACTTTATAAGGACTTTCTAGGAAAATTATTTTGAACTTGGATGGAAACAACAGTTTTTGTACATACTCATAAGTGGGAACACTTACTGTGACGGACGGGAAACTACGGAACTACGGAAAACACTGAGCGTGGCCCGACACGCTCTTGGCCGCTTTTATTATTTTTATTACAAAAAAAAGATAATACACCTATCCACCTTCCTACCAGATTTAAAAGATAAAGTAATAGAGCTATTAACATCGAACTATATAGTAGTAGTTCAATGGCTATTAATGTTTTACAAACACGAAGGTAGGTACCTACTGTTTTTGCCAAAGTAAAATATTCAGTATTCTTACGTGGTGGAGCCACGCTACATCTACATACGTAGTACGCTTGTATAATATAATATATATATAATATAAATATTTCAACATAAACAACAGTGAGGGCGCATCGTGACAGTCTGTGCAAGTTTTACAAAAACATATGTTATCCAATATTCCGACCTGAATTTGAAACTAGAACACTAGATGAAACGTAAAGCTGCAAAGCTAGCCCTAGCCTAATACATACAAGACCGTCGAATTAATGTAACCATAGTAAAAACTAGTTGCAAAGTATCCTAACTCATAACGTTAACAAAAGCTTTTAATTTATAGAACATATTTTAGTGTTAGATATTAAAATTTACAAAAAGTGATATGATCGCTTGGTTTATAACCTTAATTAATTTACTTTTTGTGTGGGTTTCTTGCTGGTTCTTCTCAGGACAGAGGATTTTTTCCGAAGTAGTGGTAAATTAAGAAAAAGTGACTTTCAATAAGTATTATTTATTATTTATATTGAATAAAAAAAATTCTGTTGCCGTATATCCGTTTGAATCAATAATATTACTTTATTAAAACTATTAAAACATTATAAAACCGTGTTAACATATCAGTATGTAATATGTTGAAAGTATATAAAAAATAGTAAAAAATTGTAATATATTGTTAGTGGTTTTTATTCTAAATTTATCGTATTTTATTTATTAATCTAAGTGCTTTTTATTTTATAATGCGTTGAAGAAACTTACCAACATGTCTTCAAGTTTAAAAGCACGGGCACACACACTCGAAATACTACTAGCTTACATCGCCAAACCTCTTGCCCTACGCTTATAAATATAGGGCCCCTCCATTAGGAATAAATCCACCTGTAACATTTTACTAAGGTCTTAGTTCTCTATACATAAAGTTCAATATATTTTGTGGATATGAAAGATTGTTGAAAATCCATTTCAATTATCTAGAGTTACATACTCATATAGTTAAAATTAAATTGCATTTTTAAAAAGTCTAATTGTTTTCTATGTATGTTGTTGTAATGTATTTTATTTCCTTTTTTACTAAGTTATGTTTTTGAAATCAAAAACACTTACCATCAGGTGTATATGTTAGTAGACCGGCTTATAATAGTAAAAAAATCGAGGGTAGATTTTCACTTAAAATTAATTTTAATTCCAATCGTGATCGTCTAGGGCACCAAGTTTTTTATTAGAAACGTATTGTATGTTTGTGTATGTAAAAGTTATAATTTGCATTACGTGTTAGAATTAAAATAAAAATTAAATTTAGGCTTATTTAAAGATTCTTGGATACCTAAACTCTTTAACTTGTTCAAGAAGTTGTAGAACTTAATAGCGTGGTAATAATGGCAATGATAAGAAGCGACATTATTAGTGCGAACATATCGGTTCTGCTCTCAACAATACGCCTGCCTAGTTTGAAGAATATGGACAAATCACCAAAGTGATATACGCCAAACTTACAATAAAACGAGCTAACATCCACAGAATTTACAATCCAACAGTAAACAGAGACTAAAATGGAACACCTCACAGCCTTTATTATAATTGTTCTCCTTTCTGTTTAAAACGAAACACAGTATAATAGCTATTTGGTGGCAGTTGGCAAATATATTTAAATATTAAAGCACATGGATCATGAACACCTGTTAACCTCTCTTATTCTTCAAAACGTTTGCAGGTTTTGTAGGTTAAGAAACTATAACGCTCATTAGCCACACAAATAGAAAAGACATGACGGTACCTACATAGATGGGTTTGTTGGTACAAAATGAGGAGTAACATCTAAAGTAAAATTATTTCGAGCGAGAGAAGATTACAGATGTGTGTTATTTGTGCTTTTTCTCATCATTGTCATTACAACCTATCAGCAGTACACTGCTTCATAAGCCTACATATATAATCCTCCTCCATAGACTACCTCGTAGAGGGGGGGGGGGATATTTGCCATAGTCGCCACGCTTGTCGGGCAGGTTAGCAACCGCAGGTTTATACTATTTTAAAAACGATGTTTCAATTGCCCACTCTACTTTCAAAGATTCGTTAACAATACAATTTTGCGTTAACTGCCGCTAATTTTCTTAGTCCGTTAGGCACCGTCCCTATTTGATTAGTCCGTTATAACGTAAACGAGCTCAGTACGAGCATTCTCCATACACAAAATTGCAAAGTTTTTGGCACCATCTGAAGACCACTTTTTTATAAATTAAAAGTGACATCAACTGAACACAGTTCACCTGATAATAAGTTGATGCCGTAGCTCATAGACTCCTACATCTATCCTCGATTAAGAATTAAAGTCTAGATGTCACCCCTGGGGGCTATAATGGCATGCCAGTTACGGTTCTCTACATTCACCATACGAAACGCCACGCATACTTGGTAGAGCCACGATGCAGTTAAATTATGGTTGTAACACGAATGGGTCAGCTTGTCTCGATCAAGTACCCAATCTCTAAATTAGAGTTGAAATGGATATCCGGTTTTCGGCCTATCCGACTGATATAAATTACTATCCGGCGGGATACCGAATAACAAACGGCTATCCGGCCGGATACCGAATTTAAAAAAATACAAAATATCAAATTTAGTTAAGTACTTGTCACTTAACATATATAATAAGTAATCACAAAATTTTCATTTTAAAACTTAGAAAATTAGTACTCATACTACATTATGGCGAATAAATACTTATTTCTCTGCATTGAAAGGTAACTAAATACGTAATTTCCTTCCCACAGCAACTAAAGTTACGCTCGCCCAGTCTCTACTTCTGCCTATCCTTGACTATGCTGATATTTGCTATCTTGACATTACCGAGGAGAGCTTAATAAGCTTGAGCGCATTCAAAATTTATGCATTAGATTTATATTTGGGCTTCGCAAATATGATCATATCTCCGAATTTCGCAAACAGCTCAAATGGCTCCCGATCCGCCTTCGCAGGAATACTCACATTCTCTCCGCATTGTATAGTGTGCTGTTTAATCCTTCCACTCCTCTTTATTTAAAAAACCGTTTCCAGTATCTTTCTCTTACCCATAATCGGTTCCTTCGATCCTCCGTCAATCTTTCTCTCTCTACACCTTTGCACTCTTCTTCCTTTTTCAAGAAATCCTTCAATGTAACCGCTGTGCGATTGTGGAACTCCTTACCTCTCCATATTCGTCGTGCTAAATCTCTTCACTCTTTTAAAAGTCTTGTTAAATCGTATTATTTAGAACGTTATTAGATAAATTACTTTACCTTTCTCGTACTCTTTTCATTTAATCTATTATATGATATTTTTATATATAACTTTCACTTATCTTTATTTTTATGTATTATTATATTTTTATTATTATTTCGTATGCCCCCCTCTATTTTAACTTTTATTTGCATCATTCCTCTACGCAAAGGTTGTCTGGAAGAAATCATTTTCAGATTGATAAGACCGCCTATTGTACATACTTTAATTTAGTTTTAACTGAACTTGATGTTTCTGTATTGTGGTGTACAAAAAAGAATAAATAAAAATTAATATTCAAAAACTGAAGGTAGCCGGACTAACTATGACATTGGGACGTCAAACATCTCAGTCCCCCCCGTGACCATGGGTGCTGTAAAGCACCCGAAACGTCGGGAATTAAAAATAAGTAAAAGTAGAGAAATAAACGCGATAAAATCCGTAAATTTAGTTTAATTCAATAAATAAATAATAAATAACTAAAAGGTAATTGTGTCAAAAAGGCACTGTGTTAGTCCCTACTTTAACGTATGGTAGTGAAAGTTGGTTGTGGCAGAAAAGCACGCAGTAGAAATGTGGTCGCTAAGGAGTATGTTAGGGCTGAATCTTAGTAACAGGGTGAGAAACCGGGTGATAAAAGAAGAGTGTGGCTTGCAAGATGATACGGTGAAAAGGACTAAGACAAGAATGCTTCGGTGGTTTGGTCATTTAGAAAGAATGAATAAGGAAATAGTGACAAAGCAAATATATGTTACAGAAGTGAATGGAAGAGTCTGAAAGGGAAGTTCTAGGCGAAAGTTTATCGACCAAATTGGCAATATATTGAAAATGGGCCAATTTAAGAGTACCCTTAACCGACGAGCACGATTGCGTAAGGCATATGGATGTGGGGGAGGTGAGTGAAGTATGTCAGGTTCGTGTTAAATGGAAGTCTGTAGTCTCTGCCTACCTCTCTGGGTGACAGGCGTGAGTTTTTATGTCTTTTTTATGTTGAAAGGTAACAAGCGGTTTCGCCTATCTCCATAAACAAGGCCAGCTTCAGAAAAGTCTTTCGCTGTACACACTGCCGCTGAGTGCTGAAAAATAGATTTTAGAAAATTTTGATAAATTTGAGTATTGTGTAGCATTAGCCGCCCACGAAATATAATGACCACGATAGCGAACATATCGCACTGACTTTACTTTTCGCTTCTTGCGATGCACCAAACGGAAGTGTTCGGCAGAATATCCGGCGGCCGGATATCTGGCTATCCGGCGATAATACTGGCCGAATATCCGGTATCCGGTCAAATAGCTATCCATTTCATGTCTGCTCTAAATACTCCGCTCTCACAGAACACTAGCGCAAAATAACAGCTTAATGCTGCTGTGCTTCATAAGGTAAAAATTCAGATACCCTTTTTAGTAAAAATGAGGCATTATATCTAAGTCCTCAGGGGCAACAACGCATTTGCTTTTTATTTCTTAACCGAAGATAGGTGTGGATGTCTATGGATCATAGGATCCACTTACCATGAGGTGAATTGTGTGCTCGTATATGTGTCCTTATTGTGTAAAAGCGTTGTCCTTCCCTCTTCAAGCCGACCCATTCGTGTTGCAGCCATATGCAACATGAATGAGCATGCCTGCATCTATTGTGTGACTCGGGCACGTTACAAACATTTCACTAATTCAATTTTTATGCTACTGGGATGCGAGATGATATAATACATTATCTTATACCACCATAACAGAGCTTTACCAATTTCATAAAACCCTCCAATCTTACATGGAACCCTGACTCTGTCATTATTATCTTTTGCTCCAACCTTCTTCGTCTCGTGTGTTCACACCGCACATTCGAACCTATTTACGTGGTAGAGTCATGCTGCAGCTGTATTATGCTGGTAGCACGAATGGGTTGGCTCGACCGAGGAAGGACAACACTCTCACAGAATTCCGGTGTTAAATAGCAGCTAATTACTTGAATTTCGTATGATGAGTGCATCTTCATTTTTAACGTTTAATCGAGGATAGTAAGTAAAGGGTGTAAAATAGCAGGTTAACGCTGCTGCGTTTCGTATAAATGTAGAGAACCGGAGACCCTTCTTACTCGAAACGAGGCATTCCATCTTAATCCTCGCAGGTAACAACGCATCTGCATTTTGATTCGTAATCGAGGACAGTTGTGGATGTCTATGGGCCACAGGATCCACTTACCATCAGGTGGACTATGTGCCAGTTTGTCACCCTTATTCAATATAAATGACTTACTTTATCATTCATTATGCGTATAGCAAAAGAACGAAATACAACTTTTTTATAGGGAGACCATTTTTTGTTGGTAACTAGGCATTCCAATTTAGTTCTCAGGGTGACAACGTATCTGCATTTTCACTGTCTACGAACCACAGCATCCACTATCAGGTAGATTGTGTGTTCGTTATTCATCCCAAATTCTATAAAAAATGTTTTATAATTACCACTGGAGTATAAATGCCCCTCACGTGATCTTATTACTCCCTATAACCATATCTATTTAAGCAAATACCGTTTAAATTGAAAACAAAGTTAAATAGTTATATCGGAAACCCACGTCCAGTCGTTATAGGCACTAATATGTTGCGGACAGGCGAATTACTAAAGTTACTTATAAATTTAGCAACATAGCCAATGTTCTAGATAAATCATTGTAAGTAATGTAGAAATATAGTACACAACGTTAGGATACGAACATAAATGCATGTTTTTAAAATAAATTACTTTTTATTTATTTATAGAATAAAGGTAGACAAACGAGCACATCGATGTACCTGATCGTAAGTGACTACTGTGTCTTTCCCAAAATTAAATATTAATTTAATATATAAAATTTTAATAAACTTTTATTTCGTGACCTTGTTAAGTATGTATATAAGAAGGACTCAAGAAGTAAAAGAATTATGAGTCTATTATTTATACTTTTATGTAGACTATTGTAAAAACAGAGATTGGAAAAAAGATAGTTAATAACAATAACATAATCTTTTTTTCAATGGGGCTTTATTTATTCAAGATGACAACGTGGTAGCTCAGGAGAGCCGTGGTAACTCAGCGACTACGCGCTCGATGTAAATTTCACAGTACGCCAGAAACTCGGATTTGATCCCCGACGGCACCAATGAAATTGTCAATTGCAATTTAAGTGTTAATTTACCAGTTTTTCGGCGGTGAACGAAAACATCGTGAAAAAACTTGCAAGTCTATGAAATACGCAAAGAAAATTTCGAAGACATGTGAAGTTCGTCAACACGCATTGCAGCAGCGTGGCGGACATTGGAGCAGCGTGGCGGACATTTCTTTGCCCTAACAACCCTCTCATAAATGAGAGGAAGCCTGAGCCCAGCAGTGAAACGTACATAGGCTGTAATATTACTAAAAACCGAGTGTAGTAGTAGTCAAAGCTTTCGTTTATCTATACATACTCGTATAATAACATCGTAAACAGATTTTTTTGTCTGTTTGTCGATATTAACATGTGTGTTTGTGCATGTTAATATCTACAATAGCTAAACGAATTTAGATGTGGTTTAAAGAAATGTATTAAGGTAAGCTTGCACTAACATTGTTTGTTGTTATTTTCATTAATTCATTACAGCCCTTCACAAGTCCGCTGCTGAACATAGGCCTCCCCCAAGTAACGCCACAAAGCACGGTCCTGAGCCACCTGCATCCATCGACTTCCTGCATGTCTTACCAGGTCGTCACTCCATCTAGTGGGGTTCTCCCTACACTACGCCTACCGGTACGAGGCTGCCACTCGAGAACCTTTCTTCCCCATCGGTTATCGGTTCTTCGAGCTATATGGCCGGCCCATTGCCACTTCAGCTTACTAATCCGTTGGGCTGTGTCAGTCACTCTGTTTTTACTGCGGATATCCTCATTTCTGAGTCTATCACGCAGAGAAACTCCGAGCATAGCCCTCTCCATAGCTCGCTGAGCGACCTTGATCATCCTCATACGGCCAGCAGAGAAGGACCACGTCTCTGATCCGTAAGTCATCACTGGCAACACGCACTGGTTGTACTTTAACACTTTAGTTTTCAGAGATTGAGGTATACCTGACGAGAAGATGTGTCGTAATTTCCCGAACTCTGCCCAGCCGAGTTGAATCCGTCGATTGACTTCTCGGTTGAAGTTGGACTTACGTAGTCGGACTATTTGTCCCAGGTAAACGTACTCGTCAACAACTTCGAGCATAGTGCTCCCAACAACTACTGGCATAGGGGTGACATGGACATTACTCATGACCTTTGTTTTGTCCATGTTCATCTTAAGACCTATCCGTTGGGAGACATCATTGAGGTCATTGAGCATAGAGCTAAGGTCCTCCAACGATTCTGCCATAAGGACTATATCGTCGGCAAATCGAAGGTGAGTGAGGTACTCGCCATTGATGTTAATACCGTATCCTTCCCAGTCCAGTAGCTTGAAAACGTCTTCCAATTGAAATAATACTAGTTTACAAACATAAATTGCACAAGGAAAAACATCCAGACCCGAAACAATTATTTATAGTACGTATGAAAAATATTATATTAAGACGTACAATCCATATTACTCGACAAAGAAGCGTGAAATTAGGACAATGGTTCTTTATATTACGTAGGCATCCAAAAAGAAAATATTTTGAAAAATTAAAACCCTATCAGCACTTAAAATTGCAATTGACAATTTCATTGCTGCTGAACTCATGTTCTGCCATAAGTACTATATCGTCGGCAAATCGAAGGTGAGTGATGTACTCGCCATTGATGTTAATACCGTATCCTTCCAGTAACTTGAAAACGTCTTCCAATGCAGCGGTGAAGAGTTTCGGTGAAATAACGTAACCCTGTCCTACACCTCTCTGCAGTTGGATAGGTTTCGAACTCTGGTTCTGTACTTGGATAGCCATCGTAGCCCTACTGTACAAACATTTCACCACTTCGATATACCGAAAGTCAACCTGGCACCGCAGAATGGACTGTAGCACCACCCAAATTTCGACGGAATCAAAGGATTTCTCATAGTCCACATACGACAAGCAAAGTGGCAGATTGTACTCTTCCGTCTTCTGTACAATCTGCCGCAGGGTATGTATGTGGTCTATGGTACTGAAGCCTTTTCGGAAACCGGCTTGTTCGGGAGGCTGGAAGTCGTCGAGTCTGCGTGCGAGACGATTCGTAATGACTCTCGAAAACAGCACGTAGACGCGGCTCAGAAGGAAAATCGGTCTGTAGTTCTTCAAGAGAGCGTTATCGCCTTTCTTAAAGAACAAGACCACCGCACTTCTGCTCCACGCCTCCGGAGTAGTGCCACCATGGAGGACGGAATTGAAGAGCTTCTGAAGGACTTCAAGTACCGGTGTTCCACCCGCTTTCAGAAGCTCCGCTGTAATTCCATCCTCGCCTGGGGCCCTGCCGTTTTTAAGGTGCTGGAGAGCCATTCTAATCTCGCTCAGACTGACGTCCGGAATATCATCGGAATAGTGTCGGGTAAGACTTGCTCTTGGATCGTTACTCACACTTGCGTGTGACTCCAACGATGATGTGTACAGCTGCCCATAGAACCTCTCAATCTCACTCAAAATCTCAGGTGTCTCGGGAACGATGCTGCCACACTCAGTCTTCAGCTTTGACAGTTAGCTCTTTCTGGCAAACAGATCTCTGGCATAGACTTTGGAGCCCTGGTTCCGCTCGATCGCTTCTTTAATACGAGCAGTATTAAAGTTGCGTAAGTCTCGCCGCATGCATTTGGAGATCTGTCTGTTCAGTTGCCTGCATGCTGTCAAATCTGTTGACGATTGCAGCCTCATCTCCCGTCTAATAGCCATGAGATTAAGAGTGTGATCGGAGAGTTTTTGTGTTCTTCTGCGGCGGGTCTTGCAGAACTTAGCTCCGACCGCATGGACAGTTTCCACGAGCTTGTCATTCATATCGTCCACTGCATTGCAATCTTCTAGGCACTGAAAGCGGTTACGTAACTCGAGCTGAAAAGTCTCGGAATTCTGGATTAGAGCACGAGGGGGACGGAGCGTTGATTTCATTAGACAAGACCTCTCCAACTTAACGTTTAGGTTCAGTGTGCCTCTAACCATTTGGTGATCGCTGCCGGTTTTCACCCTTGCGATCACTGAGACATCACTGAACAGTTGGTGTCTGGTCGTCATAATGAAGTCAATCTCATTTTTTGTCGAACCGTCGGGGCTCGACCAGGTCCACTTCCTGGGGGTCGCTTCTGGAAGAAAGAGTTCATCATAAAGAGTCCCTCTTTCTCCATAATGTCAGCCAGCTGCTGGCCCCTATGGTTCCGTTGCCCTACTCCAAATTTCACTACCTTCAGCTCACCGCCTTCTCTTGTGCCTAGTTTTGCGTTGAAGTCTCCCATCAACACCGTGTAGTGGGTTTTGGAGGAATGCGTGGCTCTAGAAATATCCTCATGCATTTCCTCCACCTCCTCATCGGGATGTGCCGAGGTTGGTGCGTAGACCGGTACCTTCAGCGAATATCGTTTGGTGATTCTGAGTATCAGGTACGCGACCCTTGTCGACACACTCCCAATCTTTACAACGTTGTTGACGAGAGACTTGTGGACGATAAATCCGACACCACCTTGGGACAGATGGTCGCCCTCCCGGTGATAGAACAAGTTGCCGGACTCGGGGATTACCATGTCCTCCCCCTCTCTTTGGACCTCAGATAATCCAATAATATGCCAGCGCAACTTGTCTACCTCTTCTTCCAGCTCCAGTATCTTCTCGTCAGTCCTCAGGGTGCGTGAGTTATACCTTGCCAGGTCGAGTCGTCGTAGGTGGCAACCGAACCTCCACCGGAGATTCTTAGCACCCCCTGCCCCGCCGTTACCATGGTCGCCACCGTAGCCAGGAATAGCAGGATCGCCGGGGACTGGGGGCCGTTTATTTGCGTCGTTGCTCATGAGGGGATATTTGCCATAGTTGCCACGCTTGGCGAGCGGGTTGGCAACCGCAGTTTTTTATTATGTTATTGTTGTCATTAGGAAGATGCTGCTGCCCATCTCCTGCCTGTCACCCTCTGTCGCCTCTTACGACACTCACGGGAAGATATGGTATAGTGGATATTCTCAACCGCCACTACACGGCTACACGGCTGTTGTTACCAAAGGCATTTAATTAGTAGGTTATTACATTTAATCTGTTGACAAATTAAAAGATATGTTAATTTTAAAGTACGTCTCGCGTGCATTTTACGTAAAGCGTACAAAAATCGGAAGTCAAAACGCTCCTTGGCTGTTTTATCGGCTTGCGCTGACTAAGTTAGTTAGTTTTTTAGTTATTTAAACTTTCATTGTAAAAACAGAAATTGGAAAAAAAGCTAGTTAATAACAATCGTGTAACTGTTTGAAAAATCGAATTAATTTTTTTTTCCAACGGAGCTCTATTTATTCAAGTGTTCTGATGACAACGTATTTTATCAAATTTTTAAACTAATATTTAATACTATAAAAAATATTTTAGGTGATATACTGTTCAGCGACGATGCTTTCATGCGTTAAGATCGCACCGAGTCCTATTTTCGGCGTTAAATAAATGTTATAAATAAAGGAGATGGAATTCCGTAAATTAGAACTTGTTATTGCGAATTTCCTCCTCATTAATTACTTTTTTTCTAAAGTTCTTAAATATTAATAGTTTTCGAGTTATTACGAAATATTTTAAAAGTTATAATTAATGTAGATGGCATTCCGCGAGTCGAAACATTTTTATTGGAAATTTCCTCCTCTATAATGTTTTATTTTCAAAATTTCTTAAATATTAGTAGTTTTTGAGTTATTAAGGCAAAACAAAGTTTTTTAGTCTTATTTTGTTAATTACAATTGCAATTTTTTATGTGCTAATAAGTCCTCGGGATACATTTTTCTAGACGTCATTCCGAATCAAATGAGCTATCACATATATTTTAATGAGCGGAGACAAGAATTAATACATTTTTGAACTTGTCTAGACTATTGGTAGGATGCGTTGAAGCTACGCGTATGAAATCAAAAGCACACCTAAAAATATCACAACAGTAACAATAATATCATTACATAGTTAACAGCGAAATGGTTAAAGTACCATATTTTATTTAATCATATAAAACGCATAAGACACGTTTTTTTTTTTTTTATAGAAGAGGGGGCAAACGAGCGTGCGGCTCACCTGATGTCAAGTGACTACCGCCGCCCATGATCAACCGCAACACCAGGAGAATTGCGGGTGCGTTGCCGGCCCTTTATAAAGGAGTAAGCTCTTTTCTTGAAGGTCCCCAGGTCGTATCGGTCCGGAAAAATCGCCGGTGGTAAACTATTCCACAGAGAGGTTGTACGTGGAAGAAAACTCCTTGTGAAACGTACAGTGGTGGACCGCCAAGCATCCAGATAGTGTGGATGGTATCGGGACGTTTGCCGTGTAGTGCGTTCACGAAATTTGGCGGCTGGGATTAATCCGAACAATTCCTCAGAGCACTCCCCGTGATAGATGCGATAAAATACGCAAAGAGATGCAACATCTCTTCGCAGCACCAGTGAATCGAGCCGATCGGAAAGCACTCGGTCGTCGACGATTCGAGCCGCTCTGCGCTGGATGCGGTCAAGTGGAAGGAGCTGGTACTGGGGAGCCCCAGCCCAGAGATGGGAACAGTACTCCATGTGCGGCCGAACCTGCGCCTTGTAAAGTTGCAGGCGGTGTGCCGGCATGAAATACTGTCCCCCAAGCTTTTTAGAGGCCAATTTGGCCTTCCCTTCCAAGTGACCACGAAACTGCACGTCACTCGATATGTCGACGCCGAGGATTCCGATACTGGCTGAGGCAACAAGGGGATTGCCTTGAAACTGAGGGGATACGACAAAGGGGTTCTTTTTAGCGGTTAACGCGCAAACTTGTGTCTTCTGGGGGTTAAACTGGACTAGATTTAGTCGTCCCCAATCCGAGACTCTGTTCAGCAAAGACTCGACTTCAGACACAAGTTTGTCCCGGCACTCGGAGACGTTTTCCCGAGAAATATTGGCTCGGCCGGTGTAAAGAGCATCACCAGTGCTGTCATCTGCATAGCAATGAATGTTACGGGTATGCAACATATCATTGATATGCAGAAGAAACAGCGTTGGCGATAGCACGCAGCCCTGTGGAACACCAGCATTAATAGGCTTGCAATCGGAGCTTGCACCGTCTACAACGACCTTGATGCTCCGATCTGCAAGAAAGCTGGTGATCCAATCGCACAATTTCTCGGGAAGCCCATAGGAAGGGAGCTTCGAAAGAAGCGCTTTGTGCCAAACCCGATCGAAGGCCTTCGCAATGTCCAAACTAACGGCCAATGCCTCCCCCTTGAACTCTACTGCCTCCGCCCATCTGTGAGTGAGGTAGACCAGAAGATCACCAGCTGAGCGACCACGGCGAAAACCTTATTGGCGGTCACTAATCAGCTGGTGATCCTCAAGGTACCTCATGAGCTGGCAGTTTACAATGGACTCCATTGTTTTGGAGAACAAGGAGGTGATGGCGATTGGCCGGTAGTTGGACGGGTCTGAGCAGTCGCCTTTTTTAGGGATCGGGTGGACGAAAGCCGTCTTCCATGATTTTGGGACTACGCCTAGGGAGTAGGAGTACTGGAAAAGACGCGTTAAAACCGGTGCCAACTCTGGAGCACACGTCCTCAGCACAATTGGGGGGATTCCGTCAGGCCCACTCGACTTGTGGATGTCCAGGGAGAGGAGTGCTTTGCGAACCGAGCGCTGTGTGAACTGCACTTCCGGCATGGAGCACTCACACCGCGGGATGGTCGGCGGCGTACTCCCCCCGTCATCGAGAGTCGAGTTAGACGCAAAGAAAGAGCCTAGAAGATCGGCTTTCTCCTTTGCAGTATGGGCCAGTGAGTCGTCCTCCCTGTGCAGAGATGGAAGAGATGGCTGACAGAAATTCCCCTGGACAGCCTTGGCGAGAGACCAGAATGCACGGGTTCCAGAAGGAAGGCGAACTAGTTTCTCGCCAATTCTGCCTATGTGCTCTGACTTTGCCTTGGAAATGACTCTTTTGAAGGACCTAGAGGCGGAATTATACTTCTTTTTTAGAGCGCTGGTGTTTACATCCCGGGACGCTGATGCATCAACCCAGGCTTGGTAGCACTCCTGCTTATAGCATGATGCTATTTTACAGGAGCGACCAAACCATGGCTGAGATTTGCCTCCAATGGGCACCACAGAGGAAGGAATAAAAAGTTCCATACCCTGAAGTACCACATCAGTAACAGAATCCGCAACAACGTTGGGATCATCCGGCGAGAAGCAAACCCGCCCCCAAGGGTAGGATACAAAGAAAGACCGCATCCCATCCCAATCGGCTGACCTATAGTGCCAAACACGGCGGCAGCCTGCAGAATGCAACCGCGATTTCAGCGTGAGTGGCACAACACTCCGGACCAGACAATGGTCCGAGGAGTCTAAAGGGGCGTCGACGGAAATCTGATATCCGTCCGGGTGAGAGGTCAGCAGAAGGTCCAACAGGGACGGTGCATGATCCTCCACATCTGGAATCCGCGTAGGCGAAGTAAGCAGTTGTGTCAGACCATATGCCAAGGCAAAATCATGAACAGATCTCCCCGCATGATCGGTTAAACGTGAACCAAGCCATTCGGCGTGATGGGCGTTAAAGTCACCGAGGATCACGATCTCTGTGGAGGGGATCTGCTGTAGCAACGAATCTGCAGCCATTTGGACGTGGTCGAAGAGTCGGTCTGTTTCGGCATTACCGCTATGGGACCTATAGAGGCACCCGTAGACGCGCGGATGGTCGTCGCTGTCTACGCGTAGCCAAAGGATGGACAGGTCCGAACCTTCAAGTCTGCCGAGGCGTCGAGAACAGATGTCCTCTCTGACTTAAACGCAAACTCCAGCCCGAGGCACAAAGGAGTGTTCCAATTTGTACCCCGGGTAGGAGAGATACGAGACATCAGCCGGAGAGGACACCTGCGTCTCGGTCAGAAAGAGCAGAGCCGGCCTCGCCGTCTCGAGATGGTAGTGGACGGCGTTTAGGTTAGAGTGAAGTCCCCTGATATTGCAGAAATTCACGGACAGCGTGGCAGGGGTCGCCTTGGTTTTGTTGCTCCGTTTGCCCCGAGCAGTTGTAGTCTCGAGCGGAATTTTGCCCCCCCCAGAATACGCGGGGCAGCCTGAGCACCCACGCTCAGAAGTGGAGAAACATGGTCGTGGATGCTCAGCGAGGGATTCTCCAGGGGTGCTGGTACCCTCCTGGGGTAGTCTATCATTATTTAGTTCCGCTACCATGTTGATGGGGGGGGGGGATTTGGGCCTCCGGCCACCTGCACTCACCAGACGAAACGCGGAAGCAGAGCTTCCACTTCACGCCGGTATTCTGTGAGGTCGTGGTACCACCCCGGTTTGAGCCGGCCCATACGTGCAACAGCAAAGCTGCCGCGTGGCTCTACCACTGTTATAATATAATACACGTTGTTAAGATGATTAAACAGTTAGTAAAATTAATATTCTTGTTTAAATTACGATTGCGGCAAATCATCCCTTCTATATAAAAAGGAATATGTGCAACAATGGACAGTTTCAAAACCCGACCCGTTTAGGCCCCAGTCATTGCCTCTTTATTACAGTTGTTTTAGCTCATTAGATACTAAAATAGTACCCTTACGTTATCCAAAGTAAAATAAAATATGATTACAACTTATAGGTACAACTTATATGTTCCACTACTAGGCACACAGATTACCCCTCTGTGACTAGGCACAACCTCTTCCCGTTTTTGAGAGGGTTTAAGGCGAGGAAATGTCTGCCGCACTGCCCAATGCGTGTTCGTGGACTTCACATATTTTCACTTTTTTTTTTCTTAGACTAAGTTTTCTCACCATGTATAACAAAAGACAAAAATCAAATTGTAACTATAAAAATAACTGACCAACGCATATACGGTATTATAAATAAGAGTATAAGTATAATATTTTGTATTTGTCTATGTATCGTAAATGTGTCACTTAAATTTATTTGAATTGATATTGATATACATAAGTTACTTAGAGTTGGACATTTCTCTAGTGTTGTAATTCGCACTCAGCCCGATTTAGTACTTACTCAAGTCTTGTGGTGCAACCTAAATTTGTTACCAATATAGTGCACATTAGAGAAATCATGAACCAGTTTATTATTGTCAACGATCTACTTAATAAAACGATAAATTAAAATTCTCACTGTAACAATTTCAGCGTTAATGTTTTTAAACTCAAAGAAAAGCGGTGTAAATAAAAATAAACCTGATAAGTATAATTATTATTTCATTTGTATATAAAATACAAAGAATGTAAAAATTGCGGTCATTGAACTAATGCTCATTGTATTAGGAACAACGTTTTTTTTTTACTTCAGACACAGAATTGCCAGTTCGTCGCAGCGGCGGAGAGACTCGTCAAAAGGGCAAGACGTCTACTCTGTATGTCAATCCGCCTGTCAAGCGTGACATTTAAAGCAAATCCGAAATCCTCCCTATTATGCTTCTCATGTCCAATGGACTCTTAAAGACCGATAAAAGAGAAAAAGATAGAAGCATCGTGTGCTTCTCTTTTTACTGTTTACAAGTTTGCATTAAAAATGTGTTTTATAGAAAGAAACGATTTTTGCCTAACATATGTAACCGAACATGCTTAACCCTTTCTACTATTATACAACAATAACAATGAAAGCTTTTACTGGTGTTAAATAACCGCTAGTCTCTTATAAATTACAAACCTATACAACAGGATATCTAATATCTCGTAATTGATCATGTTATGTAACAGCCTACAGCTTTGCTTCATATTTCATGTATCGTGATTTCGTGTTATAATCGTAATTTTTAAAGAAAAGCAAAAACGAGTCGTTATTTCTTTTTATTTATCTTTTTGAGCTTACTACATATATTAAACTATTTAATATATTAAATAAAATAGATCTGTAGATAGCCTCAAACGAACTCTCACAATCAAAATCAAAAGTTAGCGGTATTGTAAAACATCATAAGAATATTTGCAAATGTGAGAAGTAAAATATTTATTGAGGATAAATTTAAATCGGCTAATTCGCTCTGAAGTTACGCGGCAGACGCTACTTTGTTCCATATTCCCTTTGGAAAACAAACCGGTCTGTTTCATTTCGTCTTAAAGTTTATAGATTGAGATATAACATCCACGACTATGTAGCAGCTGCTTCTAAAAAGAAGCAATTTTTTAAATTCATTATTGTTATATTTAATTTATTTCCATTTCATACACTTTTAATATAATTATTAAAACAATATGTAACATTAACATTTTAGCAAATCATGGCGAAACTGCATGAAAACGTCAGACAAAAATTTCTAGATAAATAATTTCCTTTGTAATTGATAAACAGAATGAAATACATTTCTAACTAACAGTTTATGGCAATCTGCGAGATGACAATCTTTACGAAATTAAATTTTGACGCATCTTTAAGTAATGAATAAATTAAAAAAAAACACTGAAACCGTCACCGTAACTCTTTGGACAATGGTTGATGGATCTTTACGTGGTATGAAAGGTTTTTTACGTGGCAGAGCTATGCTGCCGCTATTTTATGGTTGTAGCACGGATAGGTCAGCGCCACTGGGGAAGTACCACGCTCTTAACCTTATACCAGCGTCAAATAGCAATTAATTGCTGTTGTGTTTTGTATGGTGAGTATAGAGAACAGGAGACCTGTTTTAGTCCTCAGATTGACAACGTATTTGCATTTTGATTCTTAATTTACGATATATATGAATGTTAATGCGTCACAGCATCAATTTACCATCAGTAATCCAGTAGTAGTATCATTCTTATTCTATAAAAAAATGCGATAAATGAAACTGACTTCATTATGACACCCAAATAGCAACAGCATTCAACGATACTGTTTTTTCTTTGTCATCACTAATTACTGACTTATATTAAAAATGGCGACATACATAGGATATGCGATAGCCAAAATTGTTAAGTTCGCTCGGAACTCAGAAGACCTTAAAGGGTATGCAAAGGTCAGAACAACCGGATTAAACGAGAACGGTGAGTGGATTCACCAGTTTATTAAAGACCACGCATCTTGTAATTAATGGTCGACAGGAAACTGTCTGTTTCCTGTCCTAAGTTTTAAATATGCGTATTTAATTTTACAACTAATAACAACACGACAACCACTATATACAGAATGGGTCCCACATATATGCAATAAATGAAACCACAAGTAATACTAGTCCGTAGAAGTGTAGAAAAATTAAATATTAAATTAAAACCCGTAAAATAAAAAAGTGAAATTTTCAAACAAAATAAATATTAAAATAAATTCAGTAAAAGTGAACACTCTGTTTAGACAACGTACCTTGACCCCTTGGAAGAGTGACAACGTTGCACGCGGGTGGCACGCCGACAAAAGACACCGCTGTCGATATGTCGCAATACCAATAGTTTGCACTGCGTGGCAACGTCGCTTTTTAATGTTCAAGGATTCAAGTTCATTGAATCATTGACTTAGTGACCCAATTCTATAGAGTGTTCAAATTTGCTTAAAATTAAAACTCTACTTTTTGACCTAATTACTGGACCGATTACGTTCATTTTTTGTATATCGTCAGCAAAGGCGATAACAAGTATATGGTTTCATTTATTGCATATATGTGGGACCCATTCTGTATAATCTAATATACCGTCATTATATTAGCGAAGTTTATTGTTATCATCATTACAAGTCCACTGCTAAACATAAGCCTTCATCAAGGTACTTGTAAAAAATTTACAATAGGTTACAGTCTATCTACTTCCCACTACCGGTCACAGGTTTCCTTTTATTTCTGAGAGGGTTAAGGATCAAAATTAGTCAGTCGCGCTGCACTAGTGCGCTGCATGTTGGAATATTTCACGTGTTGTTTTATAATTTTATTTTTAGACGCTCGGATTTCCATGCCATGTTGTCCTCCACCACGGGAAATGTGGTAAATTAGCACTCAAAATTGGAATTAATAATTTCAACGGTGCCTGTGAGGATCGAACTCGGGTTGCAAACGTAATGTGAAACTTACGGCGAGCGCTTAGCTCCTCTGGTACTATGGCTCTACCAACGGCAAGGTAACTTGGAAATTATGTATCATCATCATCATCAACCTGCGGCAGACCATGGCTGGACATAGGCCTGCCCAAGACAATTTTACTGGAATCGAGGCATTCCATCTTAGTCCTCAAGGGTGACAACACATCTGCATTTGATACTTAAGCGAGGTTAATTGTAATGTCTATGAGCCATAGCGTCCACTTACCATCAAGTGGACTGTGTGCTCGTTTGTCACCCTATCCTATAAACTTTAAATTATACTACTTTAAATTATACAATGTTAAGCTCTCTACCAAATTATAATTTTACCTGTATTGCATAGAATAGTCTTTGTGTTTATATCATATTTTATTATCTGTTAATATCAAAACTAATTTTAAGTTTCATGTTGAAATGTTGTGCATACCTTTAAGTTAAATACATATATAGTATCATTTTGTTTTTTTTATTATTATATTTACCACGTGTAAAACTGGGTCTCTGGTTCTCTACACTCACCATACGAAACACAGCAACATAAAGCTGCAATTTTACTCTTGTATTCTGTGAGAGCGAGGTCCTTCCCCGGCCGAGCCGAACCATTAATGCTACAACCACAATAGCTACAGTGTGGCTCTACCATGTAACAAAACAAAAATCTGTTGCGTTAACGCTTGAAGCTGGTTGCACGTGTCCATGGACTGCAATAGACTTTTATCGTCAAGTTGACTGTTACTTTATTTTCATATAAAAAAATTACTGTGCTTTTTTTACTATTGATTATTAGTCTAAGATCCGGCTGCAGGATTACTACGTCCATGTAGTTTTTAATCAAAATCCAATTTTAGTATATAATTGTAAGTGGGGCGATACATTTCTGTGGGGAATACGTAGGACATTCAATAAGTTATGAGATATACAAAAAGTATTCCAGATACTATAAATATTTATTTTATATTTTTTAGAAATATTCTCCATCATGCTCTACACAAAGTTCCATTCGCCTGAACCAACTCTGAAAACACTTTTGCCAGTCTTGATCTGACAGGTCGAAAATCGCTTCTTCGTAGGCAGCTACGGCTTCTTCGGCACTTGAAAAAAAACTTGCCTTTTATTTTTTCTTTGACTCTTGGAACAAAAAGAAATCACAAGGAGCTACGTTAGGGCCGTAGGGTGGGTGACTTAGAGTTTCAACACCAGATTCCTCAGTAAATGCTTTTGTTCTAAGGGAGGTATGTGAAGAGGCATTATCGTGATGCAGCTTGATTCACCAAAGCCCGATCTTTGGTCTTCTCTCCCGCACAGCTTGAAAAGCTTTGGGTAATGTAACTGTAGTTTACTATTCAGAGTTGACTGACCTTCAATTTTCCAGCATTGACGTCGACAAATGTCCGTTCCGCGAAAAAAAACTAGCCACCTTATTTCCGACGTTGCGAGGTCTTTGCAGTTTTGTCGGTAACTGTCCTTCTGAGTGGACCCATACCGATGATTGCCTTTTATTTACCAGATCATATTGATAGATCCATGTCTCGTCACCAGTAACAATTTCTGAAAAACGCCTAGATGAGGTTTTCAAAACGTAGACGCATTTCATTGCACCAATCCACGTGAGTCTGATTTTCGCTTTCGAAGAGCAAACGAGGGATCCATCGACAACAAAGCTTCCTCACGCCAAGATGTTGATGTAGGATGGTGCTGGTGATGAATGCTTCCCGAACTAATGCTTTTGATGTCCGTATATGTGATTCGTGGGTCTTCTCGCACCAACATTTCAGTAGTCCATACATTTTCTGCCGTTACTGCTGTTTGCGGGACCCCGGTTCTTTGGTCATCTTTAAGGTTAATTTTACCCCTTTTGAATTCAGCAAATCACCTAAAAATTGTTGCGCGTGATGGAGCTGAGTCCCCTAATGCTGATTGTAACCGTCGCAAACTTAATTGTTCGGTTAAACCAAATTTAAAATCATGATAGATCATAGCGCGCAATCGTTCACCGTTAAGATCAATCGTTTTGAATGAAAAGCGCGGAAAGCGTTGCGGGGACTGTGTTTTTCTTAACATTGAGCAATTGACTTATGAAGTTCTATTTTTAAATAAATTTACTTTTTAGAAACATATATAACACGGGTGCGTTCCATTTTTAAATTACGAGCATCCCAAAACTTATTGAGTGACCTACGTATAGATCCCGTACTATATCGTAGAACAATAACACATATTACTTGCCTATCCGTTGGATTTACGTTTTTTTTTTTAAATATTATTTTCTTTTATATTTCGTTATTAGTATCGTGTTTGACTGAATGGAACAAAATATCCACAATAATAGCTTTTATCCCCCGCAACAGATATGCCACAGCTTTCAAATGCCATAGCTTTGGTTATGGATCAATCCAATAATAATAATAATGAATATACTACTTCCGTACCGCGCCACCATTCTGAGATCCGCCCACCGCCCCATGTAATGTTTATGATTTAGAGAATCTTGATATTTGAGTAAATCAATATTAAGTACGACATGGTCAGTTTCAGTAAGGATTTTGGTCACTGTTGGGGTGCAACGACACAGGCAATGTTGCCATCCGTCGTCTATATTGAGTACCAAGCCAGGAGCGGCATTAAAGAATCTATCACACTATTACATCCCGTGGATGTCGTTAGAAATTACTATGGAAAAGACAAAATAAAAAATATTATCAGACTGAGATCGAGATATTTTGTATTAAACATAATGGAATGAAAAAAATATTATTTATCCACTACCATCTGTAGGCGGTCACGTATTGCTGTTGCTCAATTAGTTTTTCAAAAGTATATATAATTATTAGTGCTATTTAAAAATATACAGCTGGGCTTTCTGCTAATTCTTCTCAGAACAGAGCTTTTGTACAAACCAATGGTAAATTAAACAAAAGAGTAACTTTGAATAAGTGTTATTTATAATCTATATTGAATAAAAAAGTTTCTATTTTCGTTTCTTTTATACGTGTATTCCAATGCAAAGTTGTGTCAAAATACAGTAACTAAAGTGACGACATTCTTAATCCAATATGGCGAACATCTAATATGACAATGCAATATTATTATGAAACATAGCTGATCTTATGATGGAGCTGGAATGTAGCCATGGATAAAAAAAATGCGGAAAACAAAATGGCCGCCATATCAATTTTAAAGAGTTATTATATTTCAGTATACGTGGCGTAAAACAAGAACCAATGCGGTAAGGACCTAAAAGGATCATCCGCTGTCGATAAAAATTCAAGATGGCCTTCAAAAACCACCAATGATACATTAAATGAAATAAATAGACTTAGAAATATGACCAGCAATAACTAAAAAATAATTTAAATGCTCAGAAATATACTTAAAAATAAATCAAACCAAACAATTTATTATATTATACAATTTTTATATGAAAAAAAATCTTGTCACAGATTTGCCCATTTTATAAAAAACATATTTTTTTAAGAATTACGTACTTATGTCAATATCAAATTACATAATATATTCTTGTTTATGTACACAGGTAAATCTTGCAACAAGCTTTTAAATCATATAAATTGTCTAATGTAATAAATTAATGGGTTTGATTTATGTGAAAGTTTATTTTCCTCTTTCTAAAGTATTTAAATAAAAAAGCTTGTTTTTAAAAATGTTTTTTACTATTAATTTATTTTTATTGATTAGCTTTGTCGCCCCGCAGCGTACCCGCTTCTAAGTTGTACGTCAAGGCATTATGACCCACACTCATTAAGCGATCTAACGCTTAATATGGAGAGCTCAAGCTATAACGTGGAAGCTTTCTCATGTTTCGGAAAGATTATGATGGCAAATTTTAAGTTAGCTGAATAGTGAAAACCAACCTAAAAATCTTTCTTTGTATTTCAACACATTCATGCTACTACATCAATAAATTATTTTCTATTACGTTCTATTATGACTGTGGAATTCCTTACCTCTACATATTCGCCATGATCAATTCCTTTTCTTTTTCTTCAAAAATCTGTTCTAAGCTTATTACTGGAAATTCTAATATTTTCCTTCATAATTCCATCTTGTATTTATCCTACTTTTCTCTACTGTCATTATCTTGTACTTTTTTTTAACTTTATTGTATTATTTATGTACACCTCCTTTCTAGCCAATCATTGTGAACAATTTTTTGTGTAATAAGGTTGTCTGAAAGAAATCGCTTCCAAAGCGATAAGACCACGTATGGCTACTTCTCTGAAATCAGTCGGTGGCTCGTGTTACTCAATGGACAGGAGAGAGAGGAGAGCACAGAACAGATTTTTTTTAAATTGGTGAGAACAGGCCCTACTTATTGATTTATAATATTTGACATTGAATAAAACTAATAGTACCGATTACACCGCGTTTAATTTGAATGATTCACTTATTTTTAATTCCCGACGATTCGGGATCTTTACAACACCCATGGTCATGGAGGCGGGGGCTTCAGGTTGTTAACGTGTTCAAGATCATTCCGACTGGATTAAATGAAACAGATTTGATAGACCACAAATCCTCGCTGAAGAATACCGATTCCTACCAAAGATGATTCACGAGGTTATTGAAATTGAAAAACGTCAAAATTTTAGTAGAAAATATGGCTTTGTGCTACCACCTCCTTGGGAACCTATAATCAATGAAATTAAATCCATACCCAAGCATACCACTGCAAAATTTCAAGATACTGTAAGCACGTTCTGCGTAGATCGCACCAAATATAATATTCAAAAGCTGAAGGTAGCCCGGATTATCTATGACGTCAGGACATCAATCACCTCAGGACCATGGGTTCTGTAAAGCTCAACTTCTTCCCCCTGGAGAGTTCCCCTCAAAATAGTTATAAGTAATTTAATAACATCATCCATCCATTCATCCATTGCCCATAAAAGTCCACTAATGAACATTGGCCTCCCACATGGACTGCCTCATAGGGAAGATTTGTCAATAGTTGCCACGCTTACCAGATGGGTTGGCTACCGCAATTTCTCATTATTTTGAAATTACTTTCCTTCTGTCGCCTCTTACGACATCCATGGAACGTTATAACTTCTTACGCCTTCACTACACGGTACATTTAATAATTTAATATAATAACTTGTTTCCAGTTGAAATAAGCTTCCTTTATAATTCTGGGATATAAACAATATACTATAGATGAAATAGGCAAACAATGAGCTTGTCTATTGATGAAAGCCAGATGTTCATTTAATGGCTTTGATCTAAATATACCTAATGTGAAAATACTCATTTAACCTGCATGATTACCAGAAAATTACTTCAAACCAAATTCGAATTAAGAATTCTCTCCAAAAAACGATTGTAAACAAACATTTACCCGTAGTTTCAGTCGCATCCCAAAGGATATTTCCTTTTTCTAGATAGGTGCTGATTTTTGTTACTTGTGGATTACTACCTAATTATATTCATTTGTTGTACATGTGGCCACTGAATAGTATCAATTTCAAACATGTATTTGTAGTTTTAAAAGATCGATTTACTCGTTGTGGCATTCCACAAGAATTTTTTAGAATAACCAACTAGCTTACGTCTTTAAAGAGTTTAGGCATTTTGCTTTTACATGGCGATTTAAATACTCTATGTCTTCACTGCATAACCCCAATACGTACCATCAGAACGTTATTTGTTAAATATACATTATCCTATGGAAACTTTAATTTACCTTTGTTAAACTACAGAATATCACCAAGGAATGGTTAAGGAAACCCCGCACAGTTCATACCGGCACCCCGCCTGTAACTTTACAAAGCGTAAGTTCGGCCTCACATAGAAAACTCCTCCCATCTCTGGGCAGATGCTCCCCAGTGCCAGCTCCTTCCACTTGACCGCATCCAGCGCAGAGCGGCTCGAATCTTCGACGACCGAGTGCTTTCCGATCGGCTCGATTCACTGGTGCTGCAAAGAGATGTTGCATCCCTTTGCATTTTCTTTCGCATCTACCACGGGGAGTGCTCTGAAGAATTGTTCGGATTAACCCCAGCCACCAAATTTCATGAACAAACATCGTGGCAAAATTCCTGATACCATCCACACCATCTGGAAGCTTGGTGATCCACCACTGTAGGTTTTACTAGGAGTTTTCTTCCGCGTACGACCTCTCTGTGTAATAGTTTACCACCGGCGACTTTTACGGACCGATATAACTTAGGGACCTTCAAGAAAAGAGCTTACTCCTTTCTAAAAGGCTCGCAACGCACCTGCAATTCCCATGGTATTGCAGTTATTCATTTGCGGCGGTAGTCACTTACCATCAGGTGAGCCGTATGCTCGTTTACCCCCTCTCCTATAAAAATAAGGTTAGTGGTGCCATGTCACAAAATTAAAGCCGGAAAGACAGATCGTCTGATTATAAAAAAAAATATGAAAGTACTTTATTGTATGCCTAAAACACGTAGTTCACGTCTACCCGAGTGGGCGATTAGGTGATAGCAGTAAATGGAGCGAACCGGCAACGAGCAAGACTGTCAAACACGCTCCTAATTTGTAAAAGATAGTGTTAGTACAGTGTCGCAAAGGAATTGTTAGTACCTAATTGAGCTGAAATCAGACAAACTGCTTTCTTTATTGACGGATTAAGACTCAAATAATAATCATGAAGACTTGCATCAGTCATTTGACTATTTTCCAAAAAAAGTAAACGATATTCCAAAAAATATACACTCTCGATCAGAATGCAAGGGAAGCCAAAAAGAAATTTAGGAGGAAACAATTATTTTATTTGTATCATCATCATCACCATTACAGCCCTTCACAAGTTCAATGCTGACCATAGGCCTCCCCAAGAAATGCTATGAAGCACGAACCTGAGCCACCTGCATCTATCAACTTCCTGCATGTCTTACCAGGTCGTCACTACATCTAGTGGGAGGTCGCCCTACACTTCGCCTACTAGTACGACGAAGCTGCCTCTCGAAAACCTTTTCTCCCCATCGGTTGTCGGTTCTTCGAGCTATATGGCTAGCCCATTACTAGTTCAGCTTAATAAGTGTTAGGCTATATCAGTCACTCAGGTTCTAGTGCGAATATCTCCTCCTAAGTTTATATACTCCTAAGTTTAACACGCACAGGAACCCCGAGCATAGCCATCTCTATAGCTCGCTGAGCAACCTTGAACTTCCTTATACAGCCAGCAGTGACGGACCACATCACAGATCCATGAGTCATCAATGGCAACACGCACTGGTTGTACGGTTATTGTTATACAATAGATATATTAAATTGACAAAATGCTGATTATTTTATACTAACTTGCCAGGCAAACGTGCCCTTTTCGACAACTCTTTGTCATGTCCTAAAAAAAAAAAATTGTGGGTCACTCATGGACTCTTCCTATCTCTCAAGTTGGGTCAAACTGCACACGGTGTGCAAATTTGATTAAAATCGGTTAAGTAGTTGAACAGTCCATCGCGGACGAAAAACGTGACACGTAATTCATATATCCTATACTATTAAACGAGCAATTCTTGTATATATGTATATATATATATATATATATATATATATATATATATATATATATATATAATCGGGATCTCGGAAACGGCTCCAACGATTTTCATAAAATTTTGTGTGCAGGGAGTTTCGGGGGCAATAAATCGATCTAGCTAGGATTTATTTTTAGAAAATGTCTTTTTGTCCGTGTTTTTAGGCAATGAAAAACTGCTATAATATCGTTAGAATAAGAAGGTAAATTTTGACGGCTTATTAATGATTACAAATAGCTTAATGGTATATTGGGCGGTCGCAAAATCGTAATACCATGGTTCGAGCCCAGACCGACCGACCGACTTTTTTTAAATTTTTTTTCCAGTTCTTTTTTGAGAAAATCTATTTTTTCGAGCCCTTTTTTTAGTATTTTTTAAACACACGAAAATTTAAATTAAACTAATTGCACTCATGATTTTTTAAGCACTCATGATTTTTTAATCAAATAACCAGTTCAGTTTTTTCTATTATGTCGCTACGATCAAAAAAATATTATTCGTATTTCATCAGTATGTAATTTGTATCTAAATATTATTTACAAAAGACACGAATCAAAAAAAACCGAGCGAAAATTACCGAGCAAAGCTCGGTCAACCGGGTACTATATATATATATATATATATATATATATATATATATATATATATATATATATATATATATATATATATATATATATATATATATATATATATTACTATTATTTAAGTCTAGTTTTTGAAGAAGGATAATGTAGCATTTTATTTAACGGTAATGGTAAATAAAAACCGACTTTCAATAAGTATTGTGACAACGGGTAAGAATATCCACTACCCAATATCACCCCGTGGGTATTGTATTTTTTATAGAATAAGGGTAGCGAACGGGCACACAGTCCACCTGATAGTAAGTGGATTGTGTAGCCCATGGACATCCACATTTATCCTCCATTAAGAAACAAAATGCATATTAGTTGTCATCCCCGAGGGCTAAGATGGAATGCCTGGTTCCAGTAAAAAGGGTCTCCGGTTCTCTACACTAACCATACGAAACACAGCCCTTTTAAGCTGCTATTTTACGCTGAAATTCTGTGAAAGCGTGGCGCTACATTAGTGCTACAACCATAACACGGCTGCAGTGTGGCTCTACCACTTAAAAAAAACAGTCGTAAACAGAGGGAAACAAACCCGGAAATGGGTAACAGCGTTTTCCTAATAACGACTAAAAATAAAGAATTGCAGCTGCCAACCCGCTTGACAAGCGTGTCAACTATGATAAATATCCCCCCTCATAAGGCAATCTATAGGAGAGACCTATCATCATCATTATCATCATCACATCCCTTCACAAGTCAACTGCTGAACATAGGCCTCCCCCAAGGTATGCCAGAAAGCACTGTCCTGAGCCACTTGCATCCATCGACTTCCTGCATGTCTTACCAGGTCGTCACTACATCTAGTGGGAGGTCGCCCTACACTTCGCCTACTAGTACGACGAAGCTGCCTCTCGAAAACCTTTTCTCCCCATCGGTTGTCGGTTCTTCGAGCTATATGGCTAGCCCATTACTAGTTCAGCTTAATAAGTGTTAGGCTATATCAGTCACTCAGGTTCTAGTGCGAATATCTCCTCCTAAGTTTATATACTCCTAAGTTTAACACGCACAGGAACCCCGAGCATAGCCATCTCTATAGCTCGCTGAGCAACCTTGAACTTCCTTATACAGCCAGCAGTGACGGACCACATCACAGATCCATGAGTCATCAATGGCAACACGCACTGGTTGTACGGTTATTGCTATACAATAGATATATTAAATTGACAAAATGCTGATTATTTTATATAGTATAGTAATATTTATATTGTACTAACTTGCCAGGCAAACGTGCCCTTTTCGACAACTCTTTGTCATGTCCTAAAAAAAAAAAATTGTGGGTCACTCATGGACTCTTCCTATCTCTCAAGTTGGGTCAAACTGCACACGGTGTGCAAATTTGATTAAAATCGGTTAAGTAGTTGAACAGTCCATCGCGGACGAAAAACGTGACACGTAATTCATATATATATATATATATATATATATATATATATATATATATATATATATATATATATATATATATATATAAGATTTATTACTATTATTTAAGTCTAGTTTTTGAAGAAGGATAATGTAGCATTTTATTTAACGGTAATGGTAAATAAAAAACCGACTTTCAATAAGTATTGTGACAACGGGTAAGAATATCCACTACCCAATATCACCCCGTGGGTATTGTATTTTTTATAGAATAAGGGTAGCGAACGGGCACACAGTCCACCTGATAGTAAGTGGATTGTGTAGCCCATGGACATCCACATTTATCCTCCATTAAGAAACAAAATGCATATTAGTTGTCATCCCCGAGGGCTAAGATGGAATGCCTGGTTCCAGTAAAAAGGGTCTCCGGTTCTCTACACTAACCATACGAAACACAGCCCTTTTAAGCTGCTATTTTACGCTGAAATTCTGTGAAAGCGTGGCGCTACATTAGTGCTACAACCATAACACGGCTGCAGTGTGGCTCTACCACTTAAAAAAAACAGTCGTAAACAGAGGGAAACAAACCCGGAAATGGGTAACAGCGTTTTCCTAATAACGACTAAAAATAAAGAATTGCAGCTGCCAACCCGCTTGACAAGCGTGTCAACTATGATAAATATCCCCCCTCATAAGGCAATCTATAGGAGAGACCTATCATCATCATTATCATCATCACATCCCTTCACAAGTCAACTGCTGAACATAGGCCTCCCCCAAGGTATGCCAGAAAGCACTGTCCTGAGCCACTTGCATCCATCGACTTCCTGCATGTCTTACCAGGTCGTCACTACATCTAGTGGGAGGTCGCCCTACACTTCGCCTACTAGTACGACGAAGCTGCCTCTCGAAAACCTTTTCTCCCCATCGGTTGTCGGTTCTTCGAGCTATATGGCTAGCCCATTACTAGTTCAGCTTAATAAGTGTTAGGCTATATTAGTCACTCAGGTTCTAGTGCGAATATCTCCTCCTAAGTTTATATACTCCTAAGTTTAACACGCACAGGAACCCCGAGCATAGCCATCTCTATAGCTCGCTGAGCAACCTTGAACTTCCTTATACAGCCAGCAGTGACGGACCACATCACAGATCCATGAGTCATCAATGGCAACACGCACTGGTTGTACGGTTATTGTTATACAATAGATATATTAAATTGACAAAATGCTGATTATTTTATACTAACTTGCCAGGCAAACGTGCCCTTTTCGACAACTCTTTGTCATGTCCTAAAAAAAAAAAAATTGTGGGTCACTCATGGACTCTTCCTATCTCTCAAGTTGGGTCAAACTGCACACGGTGTGCAAATTTGATTAAAATCGGTTAAGTAGTTGAACAGTCCATCGCGGACGAAAAACGTGACACGTAATTCATATATCCTATACTATTAAACGAGCAATTCTTGTATATATGTATATATATATATATATATATATATATATATATATATATATATATATATATATATAATCGGGATCTCGGAAACGGCTCCAACGATTTTCATAAAATTTTGTGTGCAGGGAGTTTCGGGGGCAATAAATCGATCTAGCTAGGATTTATTTTTAGAAAATGTCTTTTTGTCCGTGTTTTTAGGCAATGAAAAACTGCTATAATATCGTTAGAATAAGAAGGTAAATTTTGACGGCTTATTAATGATTACAAATAGCTTAATGGTATATTGGGCGGTCGCAAAATCGTAATACCATGGTTCGAGCCCAGACCGACCGACCGACTTTTTTTAAATTTTTTTTCCAGTTCTTTTTTGAGAAAATCTATTTTTTCGAGCCCTTTTTTTAGTATTTTTTAAACACACGAAAATTTAAATTAAACTAATTGCACTCATGATTTTTTAAGCACTCATGATTTTTTAATCAAATAACCAGTTCAGTTTTTTCTATTATGTCGCTACGATCAAAAAAATATTATTCGTATTTCATCAGTATGTAATTTGTATCTAAATATTATTTACAAAAGACACGAATCAAAAAAAACCGAGCGAAAATTACCGAGCAAAGCTCGGTCAACCGGGTACTATATATATATATATATATATATATATATATATATATATATATTACTATTATTTAAGTCTAGTTTTTGAAGAAGGATAATGTAGCATTTTATTTAACGGTAATGGTAAATAAAAACCGACTTTCAATAAGTATTGTGACAACGGGTAAGAATATCCACTACCCAATATCACCCCGTGGGTATTGTATTTTTTATAGAATAAGGGTAGCGAACGGGCACACAGTCCACCTGATAGTAAGTGGATTGTGTAGCCCATGGACATCCACATTTATCCTCCATTAAGAAACAAAATGCATATTAGTTGTCATCCCCGAGGGCTAAGATGGAATGCCTGGTTCCAGTAAAAAGGGTCTCCGGTTCTCTACACTAACCATACGAAACACAGCCCTTTTAAGCTGCTATTTTACGCTGAAATTCTGTGAAAGCGTGGCGCTACATTAGTGCTACAACCATAACACGGCTGCAGTGTGGCTCTACCACTTAAAAAAAACAGTCGTAAACAGAGGGAAACAAACCCGGAAATGGGTAACAGCGTTTTCCTAATAACGACTAAAAATAAAGAATTGCAGCTGCCAACCCGCTTGCCAAGCGTGTCAACTATGATAAATATCCCCCCTCATAAGGCAATCTATAGGAGAGACCTATCATCATCATCATCATCATCACATCCCTTCACAAGTCAACTGCTGAACATAGGCCTCCCCCAAGGTATGCCAGAAAGCACTGTCCTGAGCCACTTGCATCCATCGACTTCCTGCATGTCTTACCAGGTCGTCACTCCATCTAGTAGGAGGTCACCCTACACTTCGCCTACCGGTATGAGGCTGCCACTCGAGAACCCTTCTTCCCCAACGGTTGTCGGTTCTTCGAGCTATATGGCCAGCTCATTGCCACTTCAGCTTACTAATCCGTTGGACTATGTCGGTCACTCTGGTTCTACTGCGGATATCCTCATTTCTAAGTTTATCACGCAGAGAAACTCCGACCATAGCATTCTCCATAGCTAGTTGAGCGACTTTGAGCGTCCTCATACGGCCAGCAGTGAAGGACCACGTTTCAGTTCCGTTGTTCCGTTGTTCCGTTCCGTTGTTCACTGGCAACACGCACAGGTTGTACAACTCAGTTTTCGGGTTTTGAGGTATACCTGACGAGTAGATGCGTCGTAATTTTCCGAACGCTGCCCAGCCGAGTTGAATCCGTCGACCTTGACCGAGAGGTCGGATCGGACATTGTTGGAGCCACACGCAAGTGTGAGTAACGATCCAAGAGCAAGTTTTATCCGACACTATTTCGATGATATCCCGGACGTCAGTCTGAGTGAGATTAGAATGGCTCTTTAAAAACGGAGCGCAGCTTTAAAAATGGCAAGTCCCCGGGCGAGGATGGAATTACAGCGCAGCTTCTGAAAGCGGGTGGAAAACCGATACTTGAAGTCTTTCAGAGGCTCTTTAATTCCGTCCTCCATGGTGGCACTACTCCGGAGCCGTGGAGCAGAAGTGCGGTGGTCTTCTTCTTCAAGAAAGGTGACAACGCCCTCTTGAAGAACTACAGACCGATATCTCTTCTGAGCCGCGTCTACGTGCTGTTTTCGAGTCATTACGAATCGTCTCGCACGCAGACTCAATAACTTACAGCCTCCCGAACAAGCTGGTTTCCGAAAAGGCTTCAGTACCATAGAACACATATATACCCTGCGGCAGATTGTACAGAAGACCGAAGCGTACAATCTGCCACTTTGCCTGGCGTATGTGGGCTATGATAAATCCTTTGATTCCGTCGAAATTTGGGCGGTGCTACAGTCTCTTCAGCAGTGCCAAGTTGACTGACTGTGTGTTTGTACAATAGGGCTACGATGGCTATCCGAGTAGAGAACCAGAGTACGAAACTTATCCAACTGCAGAGAGGTGTAAGACAGGATGACGTTATTTCCCCGAAACTCTTCACCGCTGCATTGGAAGACGTTTTCAAGCTACTGGACTGGAAACGATACGGTATTAACATCAATGGCGAGTACATCACTCACCTTCGATTTGCCGACGATATAGTCCTTATGGCAGAATCGCTGGAGGACTTAAGCACTATGCACAATGACCTCAATAGTGCCTCCCAACGGATAGGTCTTAAGATGAACATGGACAAAACAAAGATCATGTTTAATGTCCATGTCACACCTATGCCGGTACTTGTTGGGAGCACTAAGCTCGAAGTTGTTGACGAGTACGTTTACCTGGGACAAATAGTCTGACTAGGTAAGGGGAGACCTATGCTCAGCAATAAATATATAATATATATGATACGTATGAAACTATCTTGTTGTTTACTACAAGTATAAAATAGTAATAGTTTTAATTTAAACAAACAATATAGGATGATTCATGTTACACCGTGTCGCGACCGGGCCGGGCCCCAGCCGAGCCCCGGTCGGGACACGGTCAAACATCTTAGCATATTTGTTGTATGAAGTGATTCATGCTTGACCGCGGCCGGGCGGTGCCCCCGCCGTGCGCCGCCAGGACCTGGCCGGGGCTCTGCGTCGAAATGTCGGTGGGTATTGTTTCACGGCTCCGGCTCGGCCCGGTACCGACAAATCTTTTAGATGTGAGCAGTTTAATATAAAAATGGACGATGAAAAATTGCTAGAATGTGTGCGTAAATACCCTGTAGTTTAACATATTATGATCTTAAGTATTTGGATAATAAATATAAAATTGTTATTTAGAAAACAACATCGATCGTCGTCGATGGCAATTGTAATAGCTGCCCATTCAAGTAATGAAAATTGCATACTTAACTCAAGCATCACGTCTATCAACTGATAAAATCACTAGTCGACACAAAACACCTATCACAGACACGGCTGTGCAAAGAATACACGCAAACAGCCCGGTGTAGCATGAATAAAGCATGATCAACATTATACCGTATCGCGACCGGGCCGGGCTCCACCCGGGGCACGTCCATCGTGCGCCAGCTGGGCCAGTCATTCATGCTACACCGGGCTGTTTGCGTGTATTCTTTACCGTGAATGTGCTAGGTGTTTTGGGTCTATTAATGAATTCATCAGTCGATAGACGTGACGCTTGAATAAATATGCAATTTTCACAACTTGAATTGCTATTGTTTCCAAATAACATTTTTTTTATTTACTATTCAAATAATTAGGATTGATCATGTCGTAAACTATAGGATATTTGCGCACACATTCTAGCAATTTTTCATCGTCAATTTTAACATGGGGCTGCTCACATCTCAAAGATTTGTCGCCGAATACCCTGCAGGCGCCCGGCGTATACGTTCATGTTACAACCGGAGGCAGACCAAGCTGGAGCCGGGAAACAATACCCACCGACAAATCGACGCCGTGCTCCGGCCGGGTCCTAGTGGTTCACAGCCGGGCCACAGTCAGTCATGATTAATTTCATACAAAAAGATTGCTAAGATGTTTGACCGTACCCGGCGCGGTCGCGACACGTTGTAACGTTAATCATCCTTAACTAGCCCGGCCGGCGAACGTAGGACGTATCCCGGATGGAGCCCGGCCCGGCCGCGACACGGTGTAACGTGAATCATACTTATAATACAAATGTTTGTATAAGTTAATCAATTATCTAAACCTCCTGTCTTAATGTTTTATAGTGGAGCATCAACAGTTTCGGTATTACCTAAACTCTACAATTTGGTAGTTTGCAGCACCGTGTGCGGCCGTGCTCTCCCGATATTATGGCTGAAAGTGCGTTTATTTATTTATTGTTAGCATTAACCTGATCTGTGCTTCACGCCTTCTTAGTATCCATATAGACACCGGTTAGTTAACATCGCGAACACTTAACCATTGATTCTATCATAATTCAATGCGCTATTCACTGCGCGGTATCAAATACACGATGGATTTCGGTTGCTACGACAAGGGCTCTGGTGAAGTGGAGTGCTACCTCGAAATACGTAAATATTTCTGTACTAAAAGTATACAACAGGATTAGTCGTCGGTCCAGACGTCGATTAACAACATATCGTATTATTTTGGAACGTTGTAATTGATATTTTTAGTTGGAATCGTTGTTGTTTTTTGGGTCGTGTAAACATGCGGCGTCTTTCGACAGTAAGTTAGTCCGTATGTCAGCGCAGTCTCCAGTCTGTGATTGTTAGCCGAGTATAACACTGTTACGTTTATTATCCCTACGAAAGAGTAATATTTTACAGTAAAATATATAACAAACCTAGTCAATATGCCTTCGGAATTTAGATCCGTAAGCACTAGGCGCGATAACATTCCTAGCCGTGAGTAGAAAAGTATTTTAACGTAACCAATGATGTTTACAATAATATTGAAAATATTCTAATATCTGCGACTTTTAAACCTTTTAGATTGTGATACGGGTACTTCATGTGCTATAACGATACAAATGAGTAAGTACTTTAACAGCAGAAAACATTGTTTGCCATCAGCATTAACCCAATTTGAAGACTTAAATTCCTGCGGCGTTCAGCATTAACCTAGAATAGATAAACGGAATACTTGTAACGTGAAGGTTATAAATATGCACTTGATTAACATTATTAAAAAGGTGAACAGCTTAGTATAAAACGTATTGATTATATACTCTTTCGATGTCTTTAAAGAAACTTTGCCTTTTTTATATGTGTTTAAAGCTAGGCTGCAACTGTATTATTGCTGCAGCTCGAATGGTTCGGCTAGACTGGAAAAGAACCACGCTTACTCAGAATACCAGTAGTATCATACTGCTATTGTGTTTCGTGTTGTGAATGAAAATAATTAAAAACCATTATTACTTGTAGGCCTCACGGATGACAACTTATCTGCATTTGAATTAGATATAATAGATTCTAAATATAGGTGTCTATGTGTGTAATGTAAGTGTGTAAATGTTGGTGTATATCGGATACCTGAGTACTCGTTTTTCAGTCTTACTTGTATTAAAAGTAGTAGTAAATTTAAATTTTCCATAACTATACACTATACTACCTTTTGAAGCACGGGCTCCTAAAACTATATGTACTTGACAGCGAATCCTGAAGCAGTGGGATGCGTTGAGAGATTTGCCACATTTCTCTCGTTTGTTCTCGTCATCGTCACCTTCCCGTTTTCACTTTTCGAATGCTTTAAGGTAAATTTCGTATATATTTTTAAAAAATTTAGAAATTGTTTATTGTGCTAATTGTAAAAATATGTACGCTCGTTATTAAAAAAAATATTTAAGTTTCATTTATTTTGATAATTTCTAATTTTACAATTTATTAAAAATTAATAATCTGTTCGTAATTTTATATTTCAATGAATATTATCTTGGTGATCTTTAAACACGCTATTCTTGTTCGTAATAAAAATATCACATTTCGAATGCAAACACTTATAAAAGAAACTTATTTCCACTTTTTATTATTGCATCGCTTTAATAGTTTATACCTCTCTCGCATTAACCTAAATTATCTTTATTGTAATCATCATTATCATCATTGTTACATTAATTCAATGCTGCATTCATCGACACCTTGTAGTTGTCAGTGATCACTTGAACTTGCTAATTTAAATTAATTAATTATTTACTCTAGCTGTTGTATTTAACCTTAGTACTTGTAGTAAATATATGTATAAAGGGATATATATATATATATATATATATATATATATATATATATATATATATATATATATATATATAACAGAAGGTGGGCAACAGTAAGTTCCTAATAAAAACTCAAAAGCTGCCGTTGTCAATCCGCCTGTCCAGCGTGACAACTATGGAAAACATCCCCTTTATTAGGCAATCTATAGGGAGGGGTCTATGTTCGGGAGAGAGAACTTTTGGTATATACAACATGTTACGTAATTAACGCACACCTTCAGACACCCCAATTAGTATATTATGTTATAATCATAATACAAACACTGAATTTTTAGTTAAACATTTTTATGCACTGATTATTTATCAAATTAGTTATAATAATTCCGGAAGAATTTTGTGGTCACAGTTCAAATCCACGAACGCAAAGACTTTAATGTGCTTGAAATAAAATTAATTTTTCTTTATTTTTATTGAATGACAGAATTAGTAATAATACAAATAAAACTGCACTCTTAAAAGTTTAATTGCCTTAAGTTACGGTCCATTTCAGTTTGTTTTGACTGTACAGATTTAGTGTGACTGTAATTTACGTAGTTTTAATTATTTTTGGGATAAAAATTACCTAATACCTATATTAAAAATGATAGGAATCGATTCAAACTCATTCAAAGTGCGTTAATTATGTTACATGTTGTTTATTAGTTTACTGTTAAGTGATAATAAATTTCAATTTAATAAGATTCATTATTAACATCTTTACAGTACTACTACAAAATGAGTTCAAGATGTACAAGAGGTTTTCTTGTGCACACAAATATCCGATCTTTATTTTAAAGTAATATAGATACGGTTAATGTAGATTGATTGCGTTGTACGTTGCGGCCAGTTTTACTCGTGTACTGCGAATGAAAGCGATTAATTTATTTTCGTCTTTTATTTGGAATGTAACAGGCGAGCGAATATTAAAGTATTTTTATTCTTATTGGCAAAATTCTGTTTAACTATTTGGGCCATTTTTCTTAACATGCAGTATTATTATATTTAGTTACAAGTTAATATAAAACGTACGACCTCACTTGAACTTATTTTACTTCGTAAAATCATGTGAAATCCCGAAGAAACGACTGTTTCGTGGGCTAAGGCATTCCTCGCCCGAAGAGCTAAAATCGGGTTTTAATTACTTATTTTTGGTCAGTTATATGTAGTATGAACTTAAAATATCTTATTACTTACTAACAAAAACCCTGTGGTTACCGTTAACTGTGTTATTAGAATCAGTATCCAAGCATATAGAAATAATTATTTTGGAAAAAAAACGCTTTAAAAAAATAATTTAAATGAAAGAAAAAATTAATTTGCAAATTGTATGTGGTTTTATTATCTCTGCGTTGGCAGAGGAGTAAGAGGATTGTCAAAGACCCCGCATTACTGAAACTCGTGATAGTTAGGTATATAATATACAACATTAACATAATTAACCAAAGTGCGTTGCGAAAGTAGTTTGTTCAGAATCATTTACTGAATCGATTCCTATCATTTTTATATAGGTAAGTTTTTATCCCAAAAATAATTAAAACTACGTAAATTACAGTCACACTAAATCTGTACAGTCAAAACAAACAGAAATGGACCGTAACTTAAGGCAATAAGACTTTTAAGAGTGCAGTTTTATTTGTATTATTACTAATTCTGGAATCTTCCGGAATTAGTATAACTAATTTGATAAATTATCAGTGCATAAAAATATTTAACTAAAAATTCAGTGTGTGTATTATGATTATAACATAATATACTAATTGGGGTGTGCGTTAATTACGTTACATATTATTATATATATATATATATATATATATATATATATATATATATATATATATATATATATATATATATACAGGTGAAATAATTTGTAGACATATCAGTGTTATCCTGACTCCTCAACTATAAGACCCAATCATGGTAGGCGGCTGCATATTTTTATACCCATTAAAGACTAGACATATACTCGTACATATAAATGTATTGTATATCACATATTTAACTGTGAGTTTATTTTAGCTTTTAAAAGATTCCTGTACAACATTTTATTTATATTTTTTTAGGTTGTCCAAGAGTTCGAACGCGCTGTAATATTCAGACTAGGGCGATTACGAAAAGGCGGAGCAAGAGGACCCGGTCTGTTCTTCGTATTACCATGTATCGATACCTACAGAAAAGTCGATCTGAGAACTGTCTCTTTCGATGTACCGCCTCAAGAGGTAATCCCTATTCTACAAAATTATTCTGCTACTAATTTTATGAAATTAAAAGAGATCATGGACTATATGAGATAAGCGATTGATCATAAGCTGTGATGATCTTTGTTAGAACTAATTCATACTCATGTCTCTATTGTGATGTCATCGGTTCTTAATACATCTGCAAAATTTTAAATTGTTCAGATGTCTATGAGTGTAAAATAGATTATAAATTTACATCACATCCATACATAGATACACACACATATGTAAAGTTAATATGAAGCGTATGACCTCATTTGAACTAATTTTACTTCGTAAAATCATTTGAAATCCTGAAGAAACGAGTGTTTCGTGGGCTAAGCCATTCCTCGCGCGAAGACCTAAAATCGAGTTTTAATTACTAATTTTTGGTCGGTTATATGAAGTATGAACTTACATTATCTTATTTTCCAAACTCTATTAAAATCAGTTTTAATGGAACGCGATAATATCCGTAAAATTTGTTTTATTCCACAATACCTACTATATTCGCGTAAGTCTGATGGTGGCCACACACGATCAGTTAAACTGATCATTCCAACTGATCAGTTCAAACTAAAACTGTTGATATTTTTTAAAATATCGGATTTTCGATATATCCATAAACAAACTTATATGTAAAACTCCCATATTAATATATTTATAATGATCGATATGTCGAAAAACCAGTATTTAAAAAAATATCAACAGTTTTAGTTTGAACTGATCAGTTGAACTGACCGTGTGTGGCGTCCATAAGACTTCTGTTACTTATATGAGATATGTATACCATAGAAGTCTGTGACATATGAAATTTTCTGTAAGCGCTTTAGATTCCTTCTACTTTTATTATTATGAGTGCTTATTTTTTATCTCTCTCTCAAAATTATATGAATATATTTTTATAATTATTATAATGTTTTCGATTTTGATTTTCTTTTAATCCTATATTAATATAAGTACCGAATGGGTGAATCGCACTTCAGGCATTACAGGCACAGAGCACTTACATCGCAAGATAGTCGGCGATATTTTCCCCCGTCATCTAGAGTCGAGTTGGACGCAAAAAGAGAGCCTAAAAGACCGGCTTTCTTTTTTGTGGCTTGAGCCAGGGATTCGTCCTCCCTGTGCAGAGATGTTAGTGTTGGCTTACAGAAGTTCCCATGGACAGCCTTGGCGGGAGATCAGAATGCACGGGTTCCCGAAGGAAGGCGAACTAATTTCTCGAAAACTGCCAATGTGCTCATACTTTGCCCTCGCAATAACTCTTTTGAAGGACCTGTAGGCGAAGCTAAACTTCTTTTTAAGTTTGGCGGTGTCTAATGAGGGCAGCAACGACTTTACTGCCATCATGCGGCGCCACTTAAGATTAAGGTGACTTATTAGACATATTTCATGGCAGTTAATTTGTTCGGAAAAAGTAAGGGTAAATGTTTCTTTTTGAAATATCAATTAAACTCTATTTAGATTTTAAATGAATAAACAAAACTGAGTATATTTCTCAAAGTATAAAAATTAAAAGAAAAATACGTTTAAAATATGCCAAAAAATTAAAAAGCGAACCACAGAAGCATTGTTTTGTGCATTTGCATACTCTAGAAACCGATAATTACATCTAATAGGCTATAATCATCATCATTATCATTACAGCCTTTCACAAGTCCACTGCTGAACATAGGCCTCCCCCAAGTAATGCCACAAAGCACGGTCCTGAGCCACCTGCATCCATTGACTTCCTGCATATCTTACCAAGTCGTCACTTCATCTAGTGGGGGTCGCCCTACACTACGCCTACCGGTACGACGCTGCCTTTTGAGAACCTTTCTTCCCCATCGGTTGTCGGTTCTTCGAGCTATATGGCCGGCCCATTGCCACTTCAGCTTACTAATCCGTTGGGCTATGTAGGTCACTCTGGTTTTACTGCGGATATCCTCATTTCTGAGTCTATCACGCAGAAAAACTCCGAGCATAGCCCTCTCCATAGCTCGTTGAGCGACCTTGAGCGTCCTCATACGGCCAGCAGTGAAAGACCATGTCTCAGATCCGTAAGTCATCACTGGCAACACGCACTGGTTGTACAATCTAGTTTTCAGAGATTGAGGTATACCTGACGAGAAGATGTGTCGTAATTTCCCGAACGCCGCCCAGCCGAGTTGAATCCGTCGATTGACCTCTCGGTCGAAGTTGGTTGCTCCCAACAACTACCGGCATAGGTGTGACATGGACATTAAACATGATCTTTGTTTTGTCCATCCTCATCTTAAGACCTATCCGCTGGGAGACACCATTGAGGTCATTGAGCATAGTGCTTAGGTCCTCCAGCGATTCTGCCATAAGGACTATATCGTCGTCAAATCGAAGGTGGGGTGCTCACCTTCGATTTGCCAAATAGGCTATAATGGAAGAATGGATTTGTCAGGACCTCAATTTATGCGCTGTTTCTATTAAAACGAATCACCAAATTATCGAACCTAACGATTTCAATTATTACGACCAAAAAGCTATAACATATAGTTGGTGAAATCATAATGGACCGAAATAAGATACGTCAGTGGTTCTGTAACGTCATAGGTATTGAAAACAGTTAACCCAGATGTTGCTCCCACCAGTACGCGATTAATTGATGCGGCCGTAAAGCATCCATCAAAGTTTTACGACGTACAAACAATCGGTTCTTGTGTACCAATTGTCTAGGTGGAGATTAGCCTTACAATACTGCTATTAATATCTACGAGTAGTTTAAATCATTTGTTTAAAATTTTGTAGTCTCTTGTTACCACTATAAATAACTGATCATTTAATAAAAGATCTAAATAATAGCACTTAAGAAACTAACACATAAAACTTTTCTTAGTGCTTTCTACAAAATGATGATCTAAGTCTAAAAAATGAGACACAACAGTTTTGAAACACTAAAACTTTGAAATAATAAAAAGCATTTATATAGAATACCTAATAAAAAATTTATATACAAAATAGCAGAATCGCTGTAAGCAATAGCCCAAAAATTTAGATGTAATTTATAATATACGAATTCTCGTAGGTATTTGATGAGAATTAATGTTATACTTAGGATTTCTCTCAGATCATATAAACAATTATATGATCTGAGGGATTTCTCATAAATATATAATGAAGATAAAAATAAACACTCACGCCTGTCACCCAGAGGGGTAGGCAGAGACTACAGACTTCCATTTGGCACGATCCTGACACACCTCTCTCGCCTCCTTCACATCCATACACCTACGCATGCATGCTCGTCGGTTAAGGGTACTCCTAATTTGGCCCGTTTTCAATAAATCGCCAATTTGGTCGATAAATTTTCGCCTAGGACGTCCCTTTCCGACTCTGCCATTCACTTCTGCAACATTAATTTTCTTTGTCACTCTTTCCTCATCCATTCTTTCCACATGACCAAACCACCGAAGCATTCCTTTCTTAATCCTGGTCACAACATCATCTTGCAAACCACACTCTTCTCTTATCACACAATTTTTCACCCTGACATTCAGATTCAGCCCTAACATACTCCTTAACGACCGCATTTCTACTGCATTTATTCTACTCTCGTGCTTCTTCTGCCATACCCAACTTTCACTACCATACGTTAAAGTAGGGACCAACACAGCATTGTGAATTGCCATACGTGCCTTTTTTGACACATTTTGACTCTTCACAATAGAGTGCAGGGCCCCATTTACTCTGTTTCCTGCATTCACTCGTCGTTCTATATCCTTATCATATCTCCCATCCCTGCTAAATACGCACCCCAAATATACAAACTCATCTACTTGCTCGATCAACTCCCCTTCTATTCTTATTTCACATATCGTTTTACTTTCATCTCTTTCAAAAACCATAATTTTCGTCTTACTTGCGTTCACTTTCATACCCCTTTCTTTTAATGATCTGTTCATTAATGTAACCATCATTTGCAACTCAGCCGCCGACGACGCAAGAATAACTTGATCATCGGCGTACAAAAGGCATTTGATGGTTAACTCACCCATTCTTAATCCGCATTCTTCAACTTTCAAATTTTGCAAACAACTGTCCATAAATAGGTTGAACAACCACGGGGAAGCCACACAGCCCTGTCTGACACCTTTATGGATGCCAAACCAGTCCGAGTAGACCCCGTTGATCCTAACACAAGCACTAGAGTCCCTATAAAGAGACTCCAATGCCTGTATCAAGCCAGCGCTCAACCCAAATGAGTTCAGTGTTTGCCATAGCACATTCCTATCCACTCTGTCATAGGCCTTCTCCAAGTCCATGAACGCACAAAAAACCTTTTGGTTTTTGGCCAAAAACTTCTCCGCGATCATGCGCATGGAGAAGACTTGATCTGTACATCCCATTCCCTTTCTAAATCCCGCTTGCACATCCCAAATTTTTCCATCGGTTTCTTTCATGACCCTTTCAATTAGTACCTTGGCATACAGTTTTCCCACGATGCTAAGAAGGCTGATACCGCGGTAGTTTTTACAGTCCTGCTGCGACCCTTTTCCCTTATATACTGGGACTATCACGGCTTTGCACCAGTCTCCCGGTACCCGTTTCAGTTCCCAGCATAAATTAAACAAGGTGTGCAGCAGGCCTGCCACCACTTCCTCTCCAGCCCTCAGCATTTCGAGTGAAACTCTATCATATCCGGCAGCCTTACCTGCTTTCATGCTTTTCATTGCTTTCATTATTTCATCTATACTTATCTCGCTACCTCCTTCCTCTTCTTTCGGAGTTCCTATTTCATTCAGTTCATACGTTGTCTCCTCACTCATAAACATGCTTTCAAAATATTCCTTCCATCTCTTTAAACTCAAAACTTCATCATTCAGAATATAGCCATTCTCATCTCTTATAGCATTCATTTTAGGCTGTTTTGAACATCCCCTGGCAGTTCTTACGAGTTTCCAGAACATTTTAATATTTGCCTGGAAGTTATCCGATATTCTTCTATCATTTTTATCCGTTCTTTCTTGCTTTTTCCTTTCAACTACTTCTTTTACTCTTTTATTTAGATGTCTAAAGACTGCCTTTTTTTCTTTCAAAATCATCATTCGTACCGCTAGAATTACCAGCCTTAGTTGCTAGTAAATCTAGCCATGCTCTCTTCTTTGCTTCAACTTCCGTACGTATATAATGAAGATTTGTGTGCGTATACTCGTAAGACCGAATATTAATACGAGCAAAACCAATTTTCTACTACGACAAATATGTGTAGAGATTTCATACATTTTTTCCACATCCAAAATAAGTATAAATAAAATATTATGTAGGTAGCTGACGATGCCCTCTAAGTCAAGTTCTACATAGCGATTGTTTTATACATCGTCATCATCATCATTACAGCCCTTCACGAGTCCACTGCTGAATATTGGCCTTCCCCAAGGAATACCACAAGACACGGTCTAGAGCCACTTGCATCGACTTCCTGCGAGTCTTACCAGGACACTCCACTCCATCTAGCGGGGGGACGCCCTACACTTCGTCTGCCGGTACGAGGCTGCCACTTTTTTTCCCCATCGGTTATCGGTTCTTCGAGCTATATAGCTGGCCCATTGCCACTTCAGCTAACTAATTCGTTTGGCTATTACAGTCATTCTGGTTCTATTGCGGATACCCTCATTAAAACTCTGACCATAGTCCTCTTTATAGCTCGCTGAGCGACCTTGAGCTTCCTCATACGACCAGCAGTGAATTACCGCGTGTCAGATCCATTGGTCATCACTGGCAACACGCACTGATTGTAGAATCTAGTTTTAGGTTTTGAGGTATGCCTGACAAAAATATGTGTCCTAATCTCCCGAACGCTGCCCAGCCGAGTTGTCGATTGACCTCTCAGTCGAATTTGGACTAACCTAATCGGACTACTTGTACCGGGTAAACATACTCGTCAGCAACTTCGAGCTTAGTGCTCCCGACAACCACTAGCATAGGTGTTACATGGATATTACACATGACTTTTGTTTTTTCCATGTTCATTTTAAGTCCTATCCGTTGGGAGACACTATTGAGTTCGTTAAGCGATTGATTCGGTCATAAGAAATATATCGTCGGCAAATGCCACTGCATTGGAAGACGTTTGTGATATTAAGTCATCCTGTCTTACACCTCTCTGCAGTTGGATAGGTTTCGCACTCTGGTTCTGTACTCAGATGGCCATTGCAGCCCTACTGTACAAACATTGCAGCACTTCAATACACCGACAGTGAACTTGGCACTGGTGAAGGCACTGCAGCACCGCCCAAAATTCGATGGAATCAAAGGTTTTCTCATATTCCACATTCGAGAGACAAAGTGGCAGATTATACTCTTCGGACTTCCGTAAAATTTGCCGAAGGGTGTGTATATGGTCTACGCTGCTAAAGCCTTTTCGGAAACCGGCTTGTACGGCAGGCTGGAAGCAATCGACTCTGCGTGCGAGACGATTCGTAATGACTCTCAAAAACAGCGCGTTGACGCGGCTCAGAAGGGAAATCGGTCTGAAATTCTTCAGGAGAGCGTTTTCGCCTTCCTTAAAATTTGACGACTCCGTGGCGTAGTGGCTTAGCAATGAGTGGCCGCGCTGGGAGTTGCGGGTTCGAATCCCGCACGGAACAAGTATTTTGTATAGCCTACAAATAATTGTTCCGGGTCTGGATGTTTGTCCTTGTGCAATTTATGTTTGTAAACTGCCCCGCGATACAGGAGAAAATCCTAGTGTAGGGGTAACGTTTTTTAAAATAAAAAAAGACCACCACACTTCTGCTCCACGCTTCCCGAGTATTTCTACAATGGAGGACGGGAACTAAAGAGCTTCTGAAGGACCCACCGACCTTCAGAAGCTCCGCTGTAATTCCATCCCCGCCCAGAGACTTGCCTTTTTAAGGTGCTGGAGAGCCATTCTAATACTACCCAGAGTGATGTCCGGAATAGAGTCTTATAGACTTGCTCTTGCATCTTTACTCACACTTGCGTGTGGCTCCAACGATGACGTGTGCCGTTGGCTCATTCTGCCAGACAGATCTCTGGCAAAGAATTTAGAGCTCTGGTCTCTCAATGTCTCTCGCTCGTCTCGATCGCTTCTTCAATACGAGCTGTATTACTTACTTACTTATCTTCAGCACAATCCCTAACTGGGTAGCCAGAGAGAACAGATCGCCAAGTGTCACGATCCTTACATACCTCTTTCGCTTCTTTCAGGTTCATTAACTTCTTCATACATGCACGTCTAGGTATCCAAGTACTCTTGACCCTCCCCTCTTCGAGCAATTTGCTCACATGGTCTTCGAAAGTTAGTCTCGGTCTACCTCGACACCTTTTAATTTTTACTTTCGCTCTATATATTTTCTACACCATTCGGTCTTCACTCATTCGTTCAATGTGCCCAAACCATTGGAGTACGCCCCTATCAATTTTTGTGATGAGGTCATCTTTCAATCCTGCCATATTGCGAATCTCTTCGTTTCGCTTTCGGTCGACTATGGTAACTCCACACATTTTACGAAGAGATCGCATCTCCACTGCATTCAACTTGCTTTTATGCTTCTTCTGGCATACCCAGGTTTCGCTGCCATATAACAAAGTCGGTACCAACACTGCGTTATGTATTGCAAGGCGTGCACTCTTCACCACGCCTTGCCTTTTGACTAATGCATTCAGGGCACCATTGACTTTGTTTCCGGCAGCGACACGCCTATCTACATCTAAATCACATCTTCCATCCAGGCTGAAAGCACTCCCCAAGTATACAATTTCATTTACCTGTTCTAGACATTCCTGATTTACCCATATTTCACATTTCGTTCTCTCTTCGTCCTTTTCAAATACCAGAACCTTAGTTTTATTAGCATTCAAACGGAGACCTTTAATTTCACATTCCTCTTTCATACACGTGACTAATGCCTTCTTTTTTTTTAACATGGGGAAATGCCTACGCATACCCGCCTCGCGGGGACAAGGACGGGACTCGCACCGACTAAAACCCCATGGTGTTCCACCTTTGTCGCTTATTGGCAGGGCCACGGGAACGCTTTCGCACACATCCGCAGCCCCACCAGCGCCTGCCGCCCCATGGCAGCACCTCCTCGGGAGAGGAATATTCCTCCCCGACGTGACTAATGCCTGCAGTTCTGCTTCTGATGGTGCAATAAGCGCTGCATCATCAGCATACAGCAGACAATTAACTTTAATGTCACCCAATTTCATACCCAAACAGCTATTTTTCAGCTTCTGTAAGCAACTGTCGAGATACAGTATGTACAGCCAGGAAGACATGACACAACCCTGTTTTACGCCCGCTTGGACGCTAAACATGGGTGACAGGTCATGCCCTACCCGCACACAGGCTTTACAGTCATAGTAAAGTGACTGCACAGCCCTTAACAATCGACCATCCACACCATATCCCGGCAACAGTTCCCACATTTTCTTCCTTATAACCTTATCAAATGCTTTCTCCAGATCCACAAAAGCACAGAAAATCCTCTGGTTAACACTCAGAAGCTTCTCCGTGATCATGCGGAGAGAAAACATTTGATCCGTGCATCCTCTTCCAGGTCTAAATCTGCATTGTGCCTCCCATAAGAATCTTTCCGATTTCTCTTGCATCCTACGTGTCAAAACCTTCGAGTAAACTTTACTTGCTAAACTGGTTAATCTGATCGCCCGATAGCACCCGCAGTCAAAATGTGAACCTTTACCTTTATATAAAGGCACAATGACCGCGGATCGCCAATCATCCGGGACATCTCCCGTCCGCCAGCACAAATTGCACAGCAGATGAAAGCTGTCCCAGACGCGAGGCCCACCGTACTTGACCATTTCAGCAGTAACTCTGTCTAGTCCCGCAGCCTTACCACATTTCAAACTTCGAATCGCATGTTCAATCTCTTTCATGCTGATGACTTCAGTGTCATCGAGGTCCGTGTCTGGTGTGCCAGTCACGGCACACCCCCGGATCCTTCACTAAGATCATGAGATGCATACATTTCTCTATAAAATTCACTCCATCGCTGCATGACGTCCGATTTTTCTGAGAGGACGTCACTGGTTCTCGAAAGCACTTTGTTCATTCTTAAGGCTGTCGCACCACTCCAGGACCTTCCAACCTCTTTCCAGAAGAGTTTGGAGTTTTCCTTAAAGTTGTGCGACAACCTCTCGTCCGCTTCTATTCTACACCTTTCACGTACTTCCTCAATCAATGTTTTCACACGAACTTTCTGCAGCTTATATCTTTCTTTCATCTTCTCTCTCACATGCTTATCGTTACTAGAGGCCAAGTAGTCTAACCATGTTTTTTTCTTCTTTTTTACAGCTTCTCTCAATTCATCATTCCACCATGCATCTCTTCTTTTACTACTACCTCTTTTTGTCGTTCCACATACTTCTTCCGCTGCACTTACCATTCCATCCCTAAGGTTCTGTCATGTTCTCTCCACACATTCTTTCCTGCCATCGATGGTGTCAGCTGTATTAAAGTTGCGCAATTCCCGTCGCATGCATTTGGAGATCTATGTGTTCATTTGCCTGTATGCTGTCAAATCTGTTGAAGACTGCAACTTCATTTTCCGTCTAACAGCCACGAGATTAAGAGTGTGATCGGAGAGTTTTTGTGTTCTTCTGCGGCGGGTCTTGCCGAACTTTGCTCTGACTGTATGGACAGTTTCTACGAGCTCGTCATTTATATCGTCCACTGAATTGCGATCTTCTAGGCATTGGAAATGGTTTTGTAACTCGAGCTGAAAGGTTTCGGAACTTTGGATTAGAGCACGAGGGGGATGGAGCGTTGACTTCATTAGACGAGACCTCTCCAACTCTACGTTTAGGTTCAGTGTGCCTCTAACCATTCGGTGATCACCGCCAGTTTTCACCCTTGCGATCACTGAGAAATCACTGAACAGTTGCCATCTAGTCGTCATAAAGATTTCAATCTCATTTTTGTCGAACCGTCGGGGCACGACCAGGTCCACTTTCTGTGGGGCCGCTTCTGGAAGAAAGAGTTCATCATAAAAAGTCCCTGAATCGATGTGAACTGTGAAATGAACCGATTACAATATTTCCAACAATTCCTCAGTCGGACGCTCGAGTTGTCACATGATCACAACGCACTCTTGGTAAGCGAATCCGTAGTATCATATGTCTCCCAGCTTTGAATCTGCTGCCCTCTAGAATACCCTTAACAAACTCTGTTTTTTTTTGTTCAAATTTCGGTATTGACTACTCCAATAATATCCAAAAGCCTTATATTCCTTGCCTTGAAAATATGAAAACGTTTTCCAATCTTGTCTGTACATGGTTTACTCTGCTAATTAACAGAAAAGGCTTAGATTACGAACTAATAGTGAAAAATTCATACAGAAACGATGAACCCAAGTTCGACAGACTGATCTTGCAGGTAATACATGCCAACTAGCGCATTCAAGTAAGGGTTTATATCTAACATAGACTCAAAAATGGCTAGTAATGTGATTGATGAATAAATAAATCTTTTACATTATAATTCCGTACGATCAGTGTTTATTTAAACAAATCGAAAGTTCACCATTCGTGAACAGATATCTCACAGTTTCGACCTCATTTGTCAGTTCGATTGATGCCTATCGACATTAAATCCGACAGCAATCCACGATTTCAATGTACACCAGATTAAAATAAAAGTATGACTTACAATTTTCGACATTATTTATCGCAGTATATATATATATATATATATATATATATATATATATATATATATACAAGAATTGAAAAAAAAAAAACACCTGAAAGGAAAAATAATTTTTCGACTTGAAGTTAAGTAATAGTAAATTATGATTTCATTGAAAAAGGCATTTATACGGTTTAGTAGATGGACGACTTCTTCTTAATTTCTTGAACGAAAACATGACGAAGTGGCAGCCGACAAATCGTATAATATAAGATAATGTAACAAATATCTTGTCTCTAAAAATCAATTTAAAATTGTCAGCATAATATTCAGATCGTTTAAGATTTCAGAGACATCGTAGCTAATCTACTAGGCAAGCGCAAGCATTACAAACCTTCAATCTTCCTAAGCAAGGGCATATCCAGCAATACCAACGCACTTTCTAAATTAAAAGGCAAAGAGTAGGTTAACGCGAGTGGAGTAGATCTGTTTTATTTATATAACTTTGTAATGTACGTACACAAAAATAAAAGTAGTTTTGCAAAAATAAGTGATATTCATATTGTCAATAATGGGATTAGACACAAGCCAGTAGTACCAGTTACTTGACTCCACCGAGTCAGTAATTCATTCTTCGAGCGATGTCTATGCTTTTACAACAAAATCCCCTTTGTATATTTTTTGTAAAAATGCTTTTACAAAAAAATATACAAAATTTGACGTACACGAAGTTCAAAAACTTTATTAAACTAAGATTGTATAAAAAGGGTTATTATAATATAAAGGAATTTATGGATGATATTATTATCATCCATCATCATACCCCTGGGAAGGGTGATCGCCACAAAGCTATTTCTAATTTGTTTTGTGTTGTTAATTGTAACACGCATAATTGTAAGCTCTTTTTTTAAATAGTCCCGCTGGGTTTCTTGCTGGTTCTTCCTAGGACAAAGGTTTTTTTTGCGAAGCATTGGTAAATTAAAAAATATGACTTTCAATAAGTATTATTTATAATCTATATTAAATAAAAAAGTTTCTGTTTCTGTTTCTTTAAACTTAATTAAAAAAGCTAATTTGACGAACCAAATAATGAATATTCAAAAGCTGAAGGTAGGCCGAGCTAATTATAACAGCAAACATTCAAACACCACATCCCCCTAACCGTGACTGCTGTAAAGCACCCGAAATGTCAGGAATTAAAATAAGTAAAAAAGCGTTAAATAGCGATACTATCTGTAAAATTAGTTTTATTTCAATGTGTAGTATAGTATACGTGTAAATATAAGAAATAATTTTATCTAAAGCATCGGTACGATTAAAAATAATCTTGAATTGTAACATTACTTCGTTCAGGACGCCTTTAAGAAATATCCTTATTTATCTAAAAGCTAAACCGTATTTTAAAGAAGTCACATTAAAATATTGTAGACAAAGTGACATTTCATAAGGGCAAATGCCGTAAGATAATTGTATATCGAAAAACGATTCGTTCTGTATTTGAGAGGACAGTATTTTTAAGTAACTAACAAATTAAATTGTTAGAATACTTTCATAAGATATTTATCAGGTATATATAATAGTACCCGGATGACCGACCTTTGCTCGGTTTTTTCTTTAAATTACATTAAGATACAAATTACATGAATAATATTTTTTGACCTTATTGACGTAATAGAAAAAACCGAACTAGTTATTTGAATAAAAAATCATGAGTGCAATTAGTTTAATTAAAATTTTCGTATTTTTAAAAAATACTAAAAAAAAGGCTCGTAATAATAGATTTTCTCACAAAAGAAGGGAACTTGAAAAAAAAAGGATAATAAGTCGGATCCAAGAGCCAAGAGTACCGGTAGGCGTAGTGTAGGGCGACCCCCCACTAGATGGAGTGACGACCTGGTAAGATATGCAGGAAGTCGATGGATGCAGGTGGCTCAGGACCGTGCTTTGTGGCATTACTTAGGGGAAGCCTATGTTCAGCAGTGGACTTGTGAAGGGCTGTAATGATGATGATGATGATGAAGAGCCAAGACGGGACGCGAACCAAAGCATTACGATTTCACGACCGCTCGATATCCACTTGAGCTATTACGATCATTACATCATGTTATCATATACATCATTACATCTTGAGCCTGGGGGGAACAAAAATGTATTATCGGACTCGGACCGACCATAACTCTAGGTTTCACCTATGTCGTGTATTGATAGGGCTACGCTAACGACTTCACACACATCCACAGCCCCGTCGGTGCCAGCCGCCCCCACTCTTTTATTTTTTCTTCTTCTTCTTTATTCATCTCTTCTTAGAGAAAAGCTGTCCCGGCGCGGCAGCCTAAGTGATCTTGCCAAGCCCATTCTAGCTTTTTAAGTATATTTTATGACTTAGCCATGACTACTAACACCCACCATCTCCCCACACTTACACCTTACTAACCCGGTTACTCCTCCCCCCCCCCCCCCCACTGATCAGGTCTGTTCTACCCATAGAGAATATAACCAATAGAGAGCGTATAGGCAGATTTCTTCTAAGCATACGACTCACTACTGCAGGCCGGGGGACGAGGAAGAACGCGTGGCTGCAAATGGTCAAGTTGCGTTATTATGGCTATCTTTAGGGTTGCTCTTTTTAATAAAGGAAAATATTCGATATCGATAAAATGGATTTTATCATTATGAAAAATACTCAATTAAAATCATAGAAATAATATTTAATCAAAATCAATCAGTTACAACGAAAACGTTTATTTATTATATTATTATTGATTTTTAAAATGAATTAATTTGTTATATTAATTTCGAATTAAAGTTTAAGGGTCCTGATTATTCTTTGTAAAAAAATTTAAACAAGCGTCTACATATTTGTAAATTATGCATCTTGCTAATTCAATTAAATGATTTGTTGATTCTATTTCAAATTGATGAAAATGAATATACGGGAATCAATAATACCTAATCAGAGATTTTAAAAACCGTTCTCATAAAATAATTGGTACAATATTTCGAAGACAGCACTTTTGAACCACTCTCACTGATCGCCCTCTTATTAAAAATTTTACAACGACGACAAATATAATATTACTGTAGTGGATCCGTACAATAACTTGTATTTAGTGTTCTTTTGAAATTGTAAGCCGTTCTGATTTGGTACACCAATCTAACTAATTTAACTAGGTAACTATAAACTTTAACTAAGAAAAAATACCGACAAACTTAGAACCTCCTCTTTTTTCTGAAGACGGTTAAAAGTAGATAAGTATTTTTTCACAGTGTGTGAATTGAATAATCTTTTTATTAATTTTAATTTTATTATTTTCGATACCGACTTTCAGCTATTAAAGGTAACAGTAAGTCCTAATGTTTACGATAAACATACAAAGGGAAAGAAAGGTATAGAAGAATTAGAATTGTCCAATAATAGAACGAGACTTTTCCAAAAGACATCAACGTGCGACTCAACCATGTCGTTATTTAACCGGCCACCGTTTTAGATAGACCCCTACAATTGCTCATAATCTGAATTAATCAACAATAATTTTCGTATTTTTTACTTAGCAATGAAAAGTTACTCCATTCTTTTTGGACATCTGTCCTGGAATGTTTCCCACACCACTTCACCGCGCATTTTGATGCATTATAATTGCATAAAAGAGTGCAGTCTATCTAACGGTAAGTGGATGCTGGGGCCCAGAGGCACCATCTTGATGCTATCCAATCCTCAACGAAGAAACAAAATACAGAAGCGTTGTCAATGTTGACTTAGGTAAACGCACACCAGTAAAAAGCTAAAAAGACTCCGGTTTTTGAAATTTATTATACGAAATACAGTGTTTTTACGCTGGTATTCCGTGCGAGTGTGGTCCCTCTTACGTCAAAATAACCCATTCATGCTGCAGCCATAATTAGAGAGTAGTATATTCCCTGCATAATTCTGAAAGTTTTTAGAACTGGCCACTTGTAAAAGATATAATAAAAAATTAAGTTCAAATTTGGAAAATGGAACTCTTTGCCAATATTATTGTGTACGCGTTTTGGCGGGAACTTGGCCGTAGACGGATTGTCGCTCCTGTTTTGTCGCTTGAATAATGGTTTGAATTTTCGATTGGTAAAAGTGATGAACGCGTGTGAACTATTAAAGAAAACGACGAAACAAGTGCTTTGATGTGGACATAAACGTCAAGTTATTTTGATCGCTTGGGCGCCTTATGAGCTTGAGTAGCTGTCGTCATCAACTGTCCGTTGAGCTGTCGTCAAATTCTCCCAAGTGCTTCGCAATGTGACGTATTAGCATATTGTGAAGATAAAATATAAAAATGAAGATTCCGAAAGAAATGATAGGCTCAGAAGGGCTAGAACCCAGAGCCGTAAAGCCACTTAATAAAGTAAAAATAAAATATTATTGTGTATGTATTTTATTAATTTTTTCATGTTTACAATTTGGGGGCAAATTGAAAATTTTCTGTGTCACGTGAGCATGAAATCAATACGAGAAAATTTTCGTACAATGATTTTTTTATGACTTTCGATGTCATTTATGTCAACAGGAAAGTTATGATAGACTTTGATTGATCTTTCACGATGAAGCCCCATCTCGTGTCACTGTTTACAACTGGTTTAATGAGTTTAAACGTGGATGGAGTATTTTCAGCGATGATCTGCGTGAGGGACGGCCTTCTACGGGACGACTAAAGATAAAATCAGTGTTGTGCGGCGTATGATGGAGACTGACAAAAGAGTGATTTATCAGCAGATTTGGATAAGCTTAGGCATCGGTATGAGTCAAGTGAACAAAATCCTCCATGAACATTTAGCGGTTAGAAAGTTTTGTGCCTGGTGGATACCTCATAATTTGACAGAGGCCAAAAACTCCGTCGGGTTAATTGGTGTCATGAAATGGTTCAAAGATTTAACGGAGGTGATTCAAATGCTGTGTTCGACATACTTACGGGTGAAGAAAGCTGGATTTATTGTTATGATCCTGAAACTAAGAGACAGTCTGCTGTCTGGGTGTTTCCTTCCGAGGAGTTGCTAACTAAATTGAAGAGAGATCGAAGCATGCGAAGAGAGATGGTGGCCTCGTTCTTCGGAAGGACAGGTCATTACGCAACAATTGATTAAGAGGATCGAAAAACAGTTACTGCGGAGTTGTACACTAACAATTGTTTGCCACTTGTCTTGGAAAAATTTCGTGAGAAACGACCTCGCAATAGGATCCTCCTTCACCACGACAACGCCTCGTCGCACACCGCCAAGCAAGCAATCGACTGCTTGGCGACGTCAGACGTGGAATTACTCGGTCACGCACCCCGACCTCGCATTTCGCTATTTTTATTTATTTCCTAAAATAAAAGAAAAACTTCGAGGAAAACGTTTTATAAACGCCGAGGAAGCAGTGGCTGCGTTTCAAAATGCCGTCGAAGTGACCTCTAAGGACGAGTGGGCAAAGTGCTTTTCTCAGTGGTTCCATCGGATGCAGCGATGTATTGATGTAAATGGTCACTATTTTGAAAAGATATAATAATACTAATAACTTGCTAGTTTGTTCAGTTTTTGATTTTCTAAGAACTTTCAGTGTCACCCTTGTACACTACAACGTATATCTTTCACGTAAAAAATGACTACATTTAACATTCCACTCTATATTAAGTACTATTTCTTGAACTAGTACTTAATACAGTTAAAAAAGAGAGGGCACACCATCGTCAACATCATAATTAAATAATTACTGAAAAAATGTTCTAAATTTAAATGTTGTCACTATACTTTCGACGTGGTAGAGCCACGCTGCAACTATATTTTAGTTGTAGCACAAATAGGTCAGCTTGACCGGGGAAGGACCACGCTCTCACAGCATACCAGCGTAAAACAGCAGCTTAATTCTGCTGTGTTTCTTACGGTGAGTGTAGAGACCCGGAGACCCGTTTTTAACTGTAAACGAGGCATTCTATCTTAACCCTCAGTGGTGACAACGCATTTGCGTTTTGATTCTTAATAGAGGATAAAATCTGTGGCCCACAACATCCACTTACCATCAAGTGGACTGTGTGCTCGTTTGTCACTCTATTCTCTTCTATTAAAAAACTAATTTGAATGACAATCAAAATGTTAAAGATATTAATAGTTACAATCCGCTCAATTAAATACAATGATGTGTCTTACCTGGATTGAAGAACACCTCCCGCCCTCCCTCAATTGTGTGCACTACTCCCGGCACCACTACTCCCAACGCCACTATTCCAGGAAAGACACACCATCAACGATAATACGACATGTGTTTCGCCTCTACACGAGGCATCTTCAGGTGATGACCGCTAAGATCGCTTAGCGGTCAGCCGCCATAGAGTCTACATCACAAATTAACTATTAATATCTTTATTTTAATGGATTTCCGCAAAGTAACGCCTGATTTTATCAAATCAGAATGTTGTCTATTTAAATCTAAAATTTCATTTAATGATTGAATGATACAAACCAGCATAAAGTACATATGATGGTAAGTGACCCATAGACATCTACAGAAATCTCTCGATTCGAAATGAAAATGCAGATGCGTCGTCACATGTGAGGTCTAATATGCATTGCCTCGTTACTAAAAAAAGGGTCTAAAGGTACCGGTAAGGATTGAACTGAGATTGCTCGCGTGTTTAATTGTTTATTCTTAATTTTACACCTTATTTAAAAGGATTACATGGGAGGACTTAATGCCTTTTGGCATTCTCTCCTAGTCAACCTGTTATCTCGTCAACTAACCTTGAATTTGATGATTTTAAAATATTTTGTATACAATATTATTGCCAAATAGGGTTTACAAATTTACGAAATATTATTTATTCGTAGGTACTGACAAGAGATTCTGTAACGGTGGCAGTTGATGCAGTCGTTTATTACAGGATCAAAGAACCATTAAACGCAGTCGTTAAAGTTGCAGACTACAGGTGAATGATTGATTTTATCATCATTTGATTAGTATCATCCATATAAATAAAAACGATCACCAATTGCTTTGAAATTTTAACCATTGCATTCGAATACGCGCGTGTTAGTTTTTTATAAAATAGAGTTACAGCAACGCGTAGCCGGGTGTAGCTAGTAATATTATACACTGGAGTTGACAAATCTTTTAGGTACAGATTTGAAAATAGTAAACATTTCTACCAAATATATTGTTGCGTGCCATAATTAATGCCACTAGCGCCATCTAGTATCGAGTAGCAGAACTAGGGGAGCTTTCTAGAAAATTCCACACTAGAACTTTACTGTAATTAGTGTTCGGTAGTTAAAGTGTAAATTTTGGTGATTCAATCGGCAGTTTTTAAGTTTTTTTCCCAAACTCGTAACAATATTTTATATTGCATTTCTCTTAGTGTTCACGGTCGTTGATTGCAGTTATCTGTGGGTTATTGTCTTATAGTAGCCGCCTACACTAGGTGAACTGTGAGCCTGTTTATCGCCAAATTATTAAAAAAATATGAATTTAATAATGTATTCTCAAATCTTCTCGTCACCCCAAGACTTTTTTCTTCTTTAACTTATTTTTACTAATTTTGGCCGGTTTGCGTTGCAATGCCCTTTTTCTAGTAACACCCGCGGGTATAGGGTTGTGTGCGCAACTAATCAGTTTCATCGCAATCAGAACCCATACGGTAAACAAAGAAACGTTCATTTTTTAAAGACTCAACTCAACTCTTGCTGAGTACCGCAATGCGATTAAATATCGAAATATAATTTACATTTGCTAAAATAAACGGCATTGGATTTATTTATTCAATATTAAATGTTTTTGCACCTGGCAATCGAACAATATAAACCATCAAATAAAACCTACACAATAAATACCTAGTATAATCTATTTAAAAACATTAATGGTGGAAATATTTAAAGAAATAGGTATATAAAAAATAAATATAAGCTAAGTGTGTACATAAAACACTTTTTAGTGCTTCGACTCGCCTTCTAGCCGCAACGACGCTGCGCAATGTCCTGGGCATGAGAGATCTTGCACAACTACTATCAGATCGCGAAGCCATCAGCCACATGATGCAAGCAAACTTGGATGAGGCGACTGATCCCTGGGGTGTTGAAGTGGAAAGAGTTGAAATGTAAGATGGTTTTTGTGTAATTTGAATCTTTTAAATCATAGAAGCACATGCATACCATGTATGTACATACGTACCACGATTCCACGCTGCAGCTGTATTATGACAGGTTCCGCTAGATCGGGGGGAAACCACGCTCTCACGGAATACAAGCGTAAAAAATCTATCGCATCACACAGTACATTTGATCCAGATTAATGTGTTGCAATTAGACATACATATTCAAATTCAAAAAAAGTAAAAAGGGTCTCCAGTTCTCTACACTCACCATACGAAACACAGCAGCATTTAGCTGCTATTTTACGCTGATATTCTGAAATTCTAATGATTCTGATCTGATGATACGTGAGAGCATAGTCATTTTCCGGTCGAGCCGACCCATTCATGCTACAACTATACTACTAATATAACTACAGCATGGCTCTGCTACGAATACGAAATATATATGAAACACAGCAGCATCCAGTTGCTATTTTACGCTAGTATTCTTTGAGAGTGTGGTTCTATCCCGGTCGAGCCGAACAATTCGTGCTACAACCATAGTTATGGGTGCAGTGTGGCTCCACCGCGTCTAATTAGTCGACCTTTGTCACGATATCGAGTGAACCCACCACACTATATCATTTATAATGCATTCAATTATGTATATTGTTCACTTTATGCAACACTTTGATTAGTCGGCTATCCAGGTATCTTTCTTATAGAGGAAAGGGCCAACGATCATGCGGTTCACCTGATGGTAAGATTACCGCCTCCCATGAACAACCCCAACACCAGAGGAATTGTAGGTGCGTTTATTAAGGGGTAAGCTCTTTTCTTGAAGGTCCCTAAGTCGTATCGGTCTGGAAAAATCACCGGTGGTAAACAATTCCACAAAGAGGTTGCGCAAGAAGAATAATCAGAAATATTATTAATTTCCTCTTTTTTCTAATTAGAAAGAGATATTTTACAATAATTTGAAAATAAATTTTATATTGGACTGGAATTGGAAATTGTCGTTGTAAATCACATCTCACCATAGTTGTTAATTCTGGCACGATTAAAATTAAACTAAAGTTAAAGCTTTATTAAAAAAATGAATATTCTTAACGACAATATTACATTTAGCAAGGATGTAAGACTACCCGTGCAACTGCAGAGAGCGATGGCTGCTGAAGCTGAAGCTGATAGAGAAGCCAGGGCGAAAATTATTGCTGCTGAAGGTGAAATTAAGGCGTCAAAAGCACTAAGAGAAGCGTCACTTGTTATGATCGACAACCCTATGGCACTACAAGTAAGAAAATGCTTTACAAATGTATTTCAAACCAGTATGTTTTTGCACATTCGTAAAAATACGGTGGTACATAATATCACCATGGTTCTTAGTGTGTAGTTAGTGGACGATAACATGCGTTATTCGGAACTTATTTTTTGTATTAAATATTATTTCATTCCAATTTTTAACTTCGTTTTAAACATAATTATAAACAAAACCTCTCAAATCACTGAATTAGCTTTAGTATTAATTTTTAATCTTTAATACTTGAAAAGATACCGTATTCAAATTATTTCACAACATTAAAACATATCTATTCTAATACGTTTAAGCTTAGTAAAATGGGCTTTTCTCCGCACCTGGTGCAGATTTGAATTTAAATGAGATCAAAATTTTGAATTGCAAATTTTAGTTAGAATTTATACTAGTAGGTACGCTTTTAAAACAAAGCATCACGAAAAAACAAAATAAAATCAACGATATTTTATATGACTCCTTTTTTTATAAAAGATTTTATTATAGTAATTGTCCATGTTCAATTTATGTATGTAATATGTTTCTACCATGTAGGATAAATTCTTAATGAGTTAGGTACGTACCTCACTAGGCAGCCCATCTGTGATTATATGCTTCTTCCGCAAAACAGCAGTGGATTCAAGAGTTTGGAGATCAAATACAATAAAAGGCTTAAAAGCATTTCGTATTGATTGTCAACTTCTTGTTCTCTCTGTCTTATTATACTTTTAGTAATAAACTTCTTGATGCTTAATTTACTATTTTGTAATAAGGGATACGATAACTAATATTAAACACTTTGAAATACTTAACATGATCATGTTGGTTTATTTCAGCTAAGGTACCTACAGTCTCTTAACACAATATCGGCTGAGAAGAATTCGACGATAATTTTCCCCTTCCCTATGGATTTCTTAAGGACGTTTTTGGGTGGGGCGGATCCGAGCATGTCGCCTTCATTACCTATTTAATATTGACTCAAGTGCAATTAGAAGAACTTGTAACCTTAAATCATGGTTATTTAAAATTCTTCAACTTCTTTTAGTCCTAAATATAGGTATTATGATAATTGCTAAAAATTCTTTTCTTTTTATTCAAAATGTATTCAGCTTTTACCCATTATGTATTGTGAGTAGCAACGTTATTATTATCGTAAGTACCGTCAACTAGTACTGCTGAAAATAAGCAAGCAAATTAAAAAAATGTGTCTTTAATCCTAAACGCTGCTAATATTCTAGTGCACACTTCAACTGAAATGATAAGATATTTTTGGCATGTCCCGACACCCACGGGACGAAATAGCTTCACCACATAGCATCCAGTTTACGCCAGACGTAAAATATCCAGACATGTCTGGTACTACGAACGCTACACTTGCCTAGTGTGAGGATTATTGACATGGATATTAGTCCAACTGTGGACTAAGAAGATATTGGCATGTAAAATGGAAAATATTTTTATTCATTATAAAAGAAACAACTATTCAGTCATAAGCGTGAATGTATTTATTATAAATAACCAACTACATTAACTAACAAACATAAAACGAAATAACGTTAAAAGTTATTAAGACTAGTATTCCCTTGAATCATCTTCTTCTTGGTTATTTCGACCATAGTGAACAGTCTGATCGATTTTTTGGGGTTGAGCAGCTGGTTTCTTTTGCACGATAGCCTGTGAAAAAGAAATTAGTTTAAGTCTTCACCCTGTTTTTTATTTTATTCCGTCTATGGCCATCGTCAGCCTAAAACGATCTACTAATCTACTATACTTAGTGTACGTTTTCACAAATTGAAACGCTTAGTAGTACCTACATACTAGATCTCTCGCACTTCACATATTTTCCGTTTCATTATTTATTAAGTAATTAAAATGGTGAATGGTGATTAACTGAGCTGGTTGACATAGTGATATGACATGATATCTATATAACAAAGAGAATTGAACTTCGATTGCTCACGTATATTTAAAAGTAAGGCGAGAGTCTTGGGTCTTTAAAAAAAACGAGCTACGCTATACGATTATTAAATGAATTATTTGTTTGTGTGATTATTTGAATTCAGTCAAATCTGACAACTATACTAATGGAAGTTAGCTTTGCCAACTTAGCCATGTGCATGTACAAAATTAAGATTAACACGGATAACATGTTTTTCGAGATATGACAACATGAGAGTTAATTTTGTCACTTTATTTTAACGCGGAATTGTGCCGGCGACGTAACCTCCTTATTCAGTGCTCCAGAACTTTTAATGATTTTGTCTTAAATACTGAATATATGTATCTACGTGTTTATAATAACGTAATATTAATGGTTAGAAAATATAATATTTTGTTTTAAACATGGTGGTCTTAACATTTATCTATAAACTGACTTGGCAATGTTACCATAAGAGTGATGACACGATGTGGCGGTTACTTTACCATGTTTTGCTACAACCAAGTGTTTAAGTTAACCACTGCTACCTCCAGATTTGAAAAATTTTAGTCTAGGGTTAGCCGTGGTTAACTATGACATTGGGACGTCGAACACCTCAGTCCCCATGGGTGCTGTAAAGTGCTCGAAACGTGGGAAATATAAAATAAGTTAATATACGCGATATAATTCATAAAAATTATTATTATTTAAAGTGTAGTGTTCGCGTTAACATAAGAAATCATTATGGCAACAAAGGGGTGTCACTTCCATCCTATATTTAACCCGATTACGGCTATGCAAAAAAGGGACATTTTATGTATGTATGTTTTTATAAATATTTCAGTAGCAGCCTTCGATCAATAGTACTATTATTGATCGAAAGTAGCTGCCTATTAGACCGATTTTACCAAATGAGTTTTCAATCGACTCATCTTTAAAAAACGAAGAAAAAGAAAAGAGAAACCTATATTATTTCTACTGCGTTTTCGGGTATTAGTAATATTATTACTACTCAGTATTTTTCATATTTTCTACTTAGTGTATTGATATTAATTTGCACCCAAAGAACAGTAAAATAACACCCAAAGAATTTAATGATTATGAATGATTTTCTATCGCGGGAAAACAATATTTTAGTTGGTTACATTATTATTTTATCTAATCGTAATATAATTCTGATAAAAATTAATAAAGAAACAGACATGACTTTATTTTTGATCTGTACTATAATTGGTGCAGTAATATTAAGTTAATGAAAGTACGTAATCAAGGATTTTTGACAATTCTGACACATATTTTCAAGTTTGTATGAAAAATTTAATAATGGGAGAGCAACTTTACCACTAGCGAAAACTTTATCACTTGAAACAGTATTAAAGGACCAAATCATTACTCTGAATGTTGTATGTTAAACTAACCTTCATCCTTAAAGTCAAATCCTATTATTTTCATTGTTCATGTTAACTTTTCCTATTTTTGAGTATTTTGCCTAATTAATGTTAGTATTTTTTTAATCACTAATAAATACGAAATCTAATAAGAATATCACATTTAACACTGACACACAGCCGTCTTTGTTACAAAATTGGTCCTAGGTTTTTTAATCCTTCTAAAAATTGTAAAGTTGACAGGTTTTACGGTTAGTCGGTTTTCTCTTCTTCTTGTGACTAGTATTTATGGAGAGAGTTTTGGTTCACATCTTGATTCATCACATCATCATAATTCATCATCATAACACGCTTGCGCATAATTTTTCAAATGTTGCGCAGCCGAGTTGCGTACGTGAATTGACCACTTGGTTGAAGTTGAACTTACCTAGTCGGACAATTTGTCCAAGTTAAACGTTCTCGTCGAGAACTTCGACTGTTACGTTTCCTAGTAAACTGAAGTGGCAATTGCCTCTATGGCTACTTAAAATGTGGAAGAAAGGTTCTCGAATAGAATCCTAATTTCGGTAGGTGGAGAATAAATAGAATGGAGTCATTTTTATAGCACTGGTTCGGAAAATAATCTCTGTCTTGGGAAGAACTAGCAAGAAACCCAGCGGATCTTTTTTTAAGTAATATTTTGTACAATTAGTACGAAAACATTTAGCTTGGTAGCGATCACCTCATTTCCAGGGGTTATTATCAATCATGTACTCGTTAGAAATGTTATAACCCCTACTTAATAAAGATTTTAATAGATTTGGTCTGCATATTTTCTGGGATTTTATTATAAAAGCGGTATAACTAACTTGTGCTTGTTCCTAGTATTTACAGAATGTACATCACCATTTTAAATAAACCTATTTTTTTAGTTTAATGTATGTACACATTAAATATTCGTAAATTTACTGAGGGGCCAAAGTTAATACATTTATTTCTTTAAATTTTTCTAAGATTAAAGATTATAAATTGCTCATAAGGTGCTCTCTTCTGCAAAACAAAGACAGTTTCAATGTCAGTTGCATTACCCCATAGGAAGATTCCATATGACATTAGGTATGAAAATAACTAAAACCAACTAATTTTACTGTTTCAACACATGTATGGTCTCTAATCTTTTTAACAGCGTATGCTGCAGAACTATGTTACATATAAGGAGACCACCCACTAGATGGTGTAATTATCTCCTAAGACAGCAGGAAGTAGATGAAATCAGCAAATAAAAACAAAACTGAAGCAGGACATGGACAGAAGCATTCTTCTTAAATAAAAACCACTAACCTACCTGTTATGTGAGGCAACTATGGCAAATATGAGGCAAACCATGGAGCGTCAGTAGCGGACTTTTGATAGACCGTAATGAATATCAGAAGTCTTTCTGCTTATTGTTTGCTGTCTAATATAAAAAGAGAACTTCTTAATTCAGAAAATTTAGTTTTGAAGGAATTCTTGTCCATTTGTAATTATTAGACTATTATGGAGTAGAAGTAAATTTCTTCGATGGTCTATTAAAATTTAAATCCCTTAGTTCTATCATTTGCTTTAGCAACACTTACATAAATATTATTCATTACCTGGAAGCCATTTTTGGGATCGGCTGTATAACGGACAATTCGAAGAGAACCATCAGGTTCGACGAGGGAATATTCGCCGCTTACAACATCGCCATCCCGATGCTCCTTGTGGTTCTGAAGGTTGCCAGTATGCGGGTCATCTACTCCATACGCATAATGGTAATCCGGCTTTGCCTGTAATCAAATATAGATAATGTTAATTTCCCGTGTGGTGGCGTAAGGTAAATAATACATCACCACGTTTCGCCACGTAGGTATCCTAAAAGGTGACAATGGGAATTGCCAGGAATCTCATGGCTTCTGATAGGTGGCAGTATGACCATCTTGTTTACGTCAGTCGGAAAATATCCAGACTGGTGACGGGGAGCAACGTCAATGGTGCGAGACGGTCAGTAGTGCGATCGCCAATCCGCCTGCCAAGGGTATTGATAACGGCAAATACCTACAGGAGAGACCGTTGTCCAGACGTGGCTTTTTATGTTCTTGATGAAGAAGGAGAAAGAATATACATAATAAATTCGACTATTTCGAAGCATACGTACGTATATTTTAACGTGGTAGAGCCATGCTGCAGTTATATTAGTAGTATAGTTGTAGCACGAAAGGTTCGGCTCGACCGGGGAGGGACCGAGCTCTCACAGAACACCAGCGTCAAATTGTAGCTTAATGCTGCTGTGTTTCGTATGGTGAGTGTGGAGAACCGAAGACCCTTTTTACTGGAAGCGAGGCATTCCACCTAAGTCCTCACGGGTGACAACGCATCTGCATTTTGATTCGTAATCGAGGATAGATGTAAATGTCTATCGCCCACAACAACCACTTACCATCAGGTGGACTGTGTGCTCGTTTGTCACCCTATCCTATAAAAAAAATACAGATCGAAATCTATCTAGGTACGCTAAAAAAGTTATAAATTAAACCTCCATAACTAAAAGAAAGGTTTTGTATAATACCTACATATCTTGTTACTGTTTGGCTTAAATAGAAATTTGGTAAAATGGCGAACCTACCAACACGCTTTGTTTGCGATATACATAATACGATCACTGTAAAACAGATTGCGTGTGTTTTAATTAGTGTTCTCCTATTGTTATATATTTTTGTTAACAACTACGTATCTGGAACATAGAGCAACACAAGCCACGGGGGAATGCTGGGAAGTTGTGTTAGCAGTTTTCCCTGATACATAAAACTGTCATCTTTGGCGAGAAATCTGCGCCACACAATCGTCTGTCTATACGAAACTCACTTAAAATAATTGAAATAATAAACTAACAATTTCACACACACGTAGATAATTTACAAAGTATCGCTCGATGACAGCTACGACTCGGATACATACTTGGATCCGTCGCTCGACCGATCTGCATATTGTATGAGGGCGAGCAGCCTGTGTTGATTAACAAATCCAAAACAGCACGACCGTTGTTATTGTAATTTTATAAAAAAAAAGTAAATTATTTTAATTGAATTAATATTTCATTAATAAGTAATCTTATTGTGTCTTTTTATCGAAAAATTCTATAACTTACCACATAGTCAACGGTTTTCAGGCGAGCATATTTGGCAGTTTCCGGATTAATTTTCCCAGTATTATGATCGTAGCCGTAACTAGCGTGTTGTTGGGCAGCAATATTTTCTGCCGCTGGCACTTGAACTTCCACAATTTGTCCGCTAACGGGACCACTGAATCTGCTATATGAATAGCCACCAGGAGCATGGCTGGATAATGCACTTGAAGCTAGAACGATGATAGAAAATACCTAGGGAAAAAACAAATTTACTGAATAATTTTTATATTAATGTAATAATAAAAAAGCCGTTACTGCTCGTTGTAGTGTCGTCTAATCTATTCTGTGAGTACGCGAGCAACCCGGGTTCGATCTCCACTGACACTAATGAAATGATTAATTGTAATTTTAAAGTGCTGATTTACCAAGTACTCGGCGGTGAAGGAGAACATCGTGAGGAAACCTGAAATGTATGAGAAATAAGAAAAAAATATTTCGAAGACTGTGAAGTTCGCTAACATTGGGGCATTGGGGCAACAACGTAGCAAACATTTCCTTGGCCTAAACCCTCTCTTAAACGAGAGTAGGCCTATGCTCAGCTGTAGGGTATACGTAGTCTAGAGTTTACGCTTATTTTTATAAAGTTTTATTAATAAAAGATATCAAAATCTTTGAATCAAAGAAATATTGTAAGTAACGTTTTTCTAAAGAATTTTAAAATTTAAATACACTGTGATTGCAAAAAGTACATTATCTAAAAAGTTAGAAGTTGCGTCAAATGGTTAAACAGTCTTTATCTCACAACGCCGGATGCTAAAAAGTGTGACGACCTTCATGGTCAGCAGCTCTTAACGAAAGTTACTCAATAGCAATGACAATGAAAATCGGCTACCACCAATAATAATAAGTTTACAGTCTCTATATAGGGTTTTCATATTAAAAATTTTACATCAAAAATCATGCAGACATAAAATGTTAAAAAGATCGAAACCTTAAAATACGTAAAAAATAAATATAACAACAAAAATATAAGGAATAAGTATTGCGATTTTTACAATATATAGCTTACAAATTTGTAAGTGCTTCAAAACATCACTATTCAAAAAAAAACAATTTTAATGTTCTTTATCATTCCCAATACCTTAAAAAATAAAGCCATCGCGTTGAACAATTATTTGGATATTGTCTTCAAGCACGTTTCCCCGCAGGACTGTTGTCGGTGCTACAGGCATTGTGGTTTTATAGCGGCCGCTATTCAAGAAAGTATAGGTGTAATTGCAAACTTATTCAATTCGGTTGCGTACATACTATGAATCAATAATTTTCAATATTCGGCACTACGCCACTGAGCACAATTGACATTACATTTTCACTTTTACACATTATTTGTAGAATAATCTACGTCACTGGTAAATAGTCGCTATAAACTTTTTTATTTGTCCGGAATGAGCAAGGCCTTATTATAATTAAAATAACTTCCTTTAGCGAAGGTGGTAAGTGACGATAGTTTTTGATATGCAAACACTTTTTAAAGTTTCGTTAGTTCTTCACACCGAGTCTGCTTAAGGAAGACAAATTAATAAAAATATGTAAAGGACAATATTAAGTTAAATTTCTCTCTGTGTGGTAATGTCATCTAAACGCTTTGCATTCATAATTAACCTTAGAAGGAGTTTCTGGTGACGCACTGATGGTGCTGAAATCCATTCTAAATGTCATAACTGAATCCTACTGATTGGAGTAGCATTACCAATGTTAGGATTTTGTCACTCCGCTGACGCATCTGTCCACCAAGAGTGGTACGTGCATCTTTATTATCTCCTTATATGAAGTGGCTTTAAGATACAACATTTTTCGCCAACTTTAACTATATTGATATAAATTCGTTTGGGATTACATTACGACCAAACATGGTTTGCTGAGAATCTTTATGCGAAGTGGCTTTAAGATAAAAATTTTCGAAGCTTTAACTATCTTAATATATATAAATTAAGTGTCACGTTGTTTGTCCGCGATGGACTCCTAAACTACTTAACCGATTTTAATCAAATTTGCACACCGTGTGCAGTTTGGTCCAACTTGAGAGATAGGATAGTTTTTTTTTTTTTTTGAAAAGGGCAGAACAACGTCTGCCTGGCAAGCTAGTATTGATATAAATTCATTTGGAATTAAATTACAATCAAACATAGTTTGCTGAGAAATATGAAGAAACTGATTATTTTTAATGAAAACGCAGTATTTTAACTATTGAAATATTATGCCTACTTTATACATGTTTCTAAATTGATACTACATTTGATAGGTCTTTTTTAAATTTGAAAGTTATAACTTTTAACATATCAAAGAGAACAATTTTCACAAGATGAAATCTTTTCTTACATTTAAAAATGATATCAAAAACAATTATGATTTAGGACTCTAATAACGTACAAGAATAGTAAATTTGAAACGAGGTGACCTGTGTAAATAGTCTAGCGAAATTGAAGAATATTTAGAGTTTTTTGGTAAAATATTATGGAGCGAACTTTAACATCCAAAACTTTCATAGCTGGCAGGTAAATTATCTTTATATGATACGTGCGGATATCTCTCACGATCTTAATGTTAGCTTAAAATATACTACGGTCCAAAGATGTAAGACGGCAAAATTAAAGGGTTGTTCAAATTGTCAGGCGACTTGGATAGATTAAACATTTTCTGAAAAATGATCTCAGATTGTCAGGAAAAGTGGAATTAAGTTGAGTGAGGGTCCAGCAGATTATTACAATTACGCCCCTCTCAGATAATGTCTAAAATGTAATGTGGAAAGTGTCTGGGTAAAGGTGCCTAATAGCTTAGGAGCCAGTGGGCGGCAGACTTACGGTATTTCAATTAGCTTCACAATTTTTTTCAGTTAATCCCCTATACCTGAGGTACACGAAATGGGGACTCTTAAGTTTGACCGACGGTCGATATAGAGATGCTCCGGTGTTAAAGGTGTAAAAAAATTACCAAAAAACGTGATAGCAATAAGTCTGCCGCTTTGACATCTTGAAATATTCAATAAAAGTTGCAGAAAAATAACATTCGCAGGCACCTACGATGGCCTCAAGGTCATTGCAGACAGCGTGAAAGTTACAAATTATGGCAGACATATATTGTGGTTTTATCACCCAGACAGACAACAAATTTGTAATTTGAATGTGCAATTTGTAATTTGCGTTCTCGAGAGAACTCTTTAAAGCAATTAATATTCTAACTTTTAATAAAATTATTCAATTGAAATTATTATGTATGTACATAAACATGAATATCGTATGCCAAAAAAAATAATGATCATCGTAATGTATGAATTAGTTGCAAGACTATTTATTAATCCCAAATTTAGATTAACGGAGATATTTAAGTCATTTATAGGGCAATGAAAACAATCGAGTTTTGAGTGTCTTGTAATATTTAAGCTTTACCAAAAGAAAATTCAAAAATCACATTAAAAGTGTTTATTTTTCAATCTCCAAAGCCTAGCAGAGTAATCGAATGAACTAACTCTTAGTTCATATGAACATGCAACATGGAACAGTGTTATTCAAACCATTTCAAGCCATGCGAATTTGTGACTTAACTATTGGTTAATAGAACACATAGATGGTTGCATAGATAGATATTTAGGAAAACATTGTAAGTGATCCCTTGGGAAATAGCAAGTGTGTTCAATAAACTGTCTTAATTTTTGCGTTTTTCGGAAATACATCTCAGTGTGTAATGATACTGTCATGTTCGCTTAAAGGACTCCGCTTATGGCAACGTCGTGTAATAAGTTGTCAGTTTCCTGCTAAGATGGTCGAATCTACTTGTGAACAGGTGCTACTTGTGGGTGCTGGTCTGCTCGGGTTTGCTATACACTGATAAGATACAAAATTTTAATCGTCCTCTTTTGGCGTACATCATAGAACACTTTAGTTATTGAAGTGTTTCCATTCATTATACAGGGTATCCGGCCTTGAAACTTGAAATGGGTAAATGCAGAACTTACACTCGTAGCCATTCAAAAAAAAAATACAAGAATTTCATTTTATAGAATAATATAATATAATGTCGAATTTTATAGAAATTATAACTAGTATAGTAAGTTCGATTAAAAAAATCACTTATTTTACATCACGACTACAAATTAGTTTTTTATTATTATAGTATTTAACGTTATCTGTGTAGGAATATAAGTTAGTAATAAAATAAATAGCATGACTGCCATTGCATGTTATTTTTTAAATTGAATTAGGTATTGTGTTAGTAAAATAATCATTTTGACGAAGCCTAAGTACCTATCCGTGGTATAACAAAATGTATGTAAACATGAGTGACAAATAATTTAAAATAATATGTGTTTATTTTATAAGGCTGATTCAGTATACTGAAAATTATTATTTTTACAACCAGACATTTATTTATTTATTTATTTAAAACTTCATATACACAAGTGGTATATAGGCGGAGTTAATGCCTAAGGCATTCTCTCCCAGTCTACCTTGGGATGATGCAGAGATAGAATGAAGTAGGTGTAATAAAAAGTTAATATGCGAATACTAAAATAAAATAACAAAAAAAAAATGTAATACATGGAAATAAAATACATAAGATATAAATGGTACATCGCAAAAAATAGATAAAATTATATTAATATTCATACACATATATGTATATAAAATATATAATATACATAATTACAATAAGAATATACATATATATATATATATATATATATATATATATATATATATATATATATATATATATATACATATAAACATACATATATACATATATATACATATACATACATACACACACATACATACATATATACACATATACATACATATACACATGTACAACTAGTGCGTGTTGCCAGTGATGTCTTATGGATCAGAGACGTGGTCCTTCACTGCTGGCCGTATGAGGACGCTGGTTCTGCCAATGATGAGGATGATGATTCTGCCAATTTATTAAGTAAGTGTTCCCGAACCTTCATCTTGAACGCGTACCGATTGCTAGCCGTCCTGATTTCGAGAGGGAGTGCGTTCCAAAGGAGAATAGATTGAATGTGGAAAGAAGAATGAACAAGTCCAGAGCTGTGGGATGGACATAGGAGAAGAAGGTTGTTCACGACATTTATTATTTTATAACCCGTAATTATTATTAATTGCAATCAATATGAAACCTAACAACATTTTTGACAGGCCCGTTGGTCTAGTGGTTAGTGACCCTGACTGCTAAGCCGGAGGTCGTGGGTTCGATTCCCACCCAGGACAAATGTTTGTGTGATAATTTTTGTTCTGTGTCTGGGTGTAATTTATCTATAATATTTATGTATTTAGAAATATATAAGTATGTTTATCAGTTGTCTAGTACCCATAACACAAGCTCTGCTTAGCTTGGGACTAGATGGCGTTGTGTGATAGCTGTGGAATATTATTATTATATTATTATTTTATAGTGACCATATCAATTTTAAAAATCTTATATGTTTTAAATATACATATAGATAGATTGACTTGGTCATCGCAAGAAAACACAATGTATCTCACAAGTAATACATATTATATTAAATTAGACTGCTTAGTGATATATTTAAAACATATAATTAAGATTTATAATATTGATATAGTCACTATAAAATGTTGTTAGGTTAGCTAATTACGTAAACAGAAGGACCCTTAAGTAGGGACTGAATAAATTAACTGACTTGGTATTATCCATGTAATTATAATTTTTTTAGAATGTTAAAGTTTTTGTGTAAGAAAATTTCAATCACGTGTTTTAGACCATGCAGGTTTAATTTTAATAATAATAAAACACCTTTTGTAAAAAATAAGTAATACAAATTGGAACCGATACATCGAACATAGTGGTAATTATAATGTTATCCTTAATTATTTGCTATTTCTCTCTCATATACTTCTGAATACCGTTAGAAAGGTTATAATGACGGTATATATCAAGTTATAATATCGCAGTTATAGAAGATAGCATAAAGGTGCGTAGTGCGAAAGATAGGCTTGGCCTTAGACCGCTCTAACCGTATTGGTTAGAACACAAACAAATCTTACGCTAATAATATTATATTATCTTGAATATAACTAAAGGTTAAAGACCCAATTACCTGAAAAAACAAGGGCTTTTAGATTACATAGTCATCATGTACTCTACTTTGTCAGTGCAGGCATTCAAGCCTAGCGTTAAGTTCCCAATTACCTTAAAAACAAGGACCTTTAGATGAAACACTCATCATATACGCACACATTGCTTTGACAGTACAGGCATTCAAGCCTAAGGATTGAAAAAATAATATTTATTATGTAAACTCAACAAAGCTCCGCATTGTCGGGTTTTTAGGAAAGGCAGCGCCGAGGCTCTGGAGCATTAGCGCGTCGAAATGTTATATTTACACAGCGCAGCGTTACACGGTGTATGCGCGCTAAGCTTTGTCGACTACTTCACTTCAACCTGTTGGACTCTTTACTTTTATGCTTTTTAACTACTGGGGGTCGTGTGTGCGTGGTACATATTGAAATTATTGAATACTCAGTATTTGTTAGACAGGAAAAATTGTGTGTGTATGGCGTTAAAGCGTTTTTGTCCATACATGAAATTTGGTATTTGGATGGGTAAGAACCTTATTCCGTACCTATCAAAATTACAAGTGTTTTAGGTCTAATAGTTTATGAGTTATGGGGGTTTGAAAGTAGCTCAAAGTAATTCGTGTAAATATACAAACTGTCGGTTTTTCGCCCTTTTCTTTTTAGAACATGGCTGACACACTGCCATGTGTATATGGAAGCCTGTAAGATTTCTCTGGCATTTCCAATGGTCACCTCTTACAACACCGATAGGCGAAATAGATTGATGAATGATTAATTATTTATTATCATCCATTGATCCATGATATAGCTTATAAAAGTCCGCTGCTGAATAAAAGCATCCTGCATAGATTGTCTCATAGGGGGAATTTACCCCCCCCCCCCCGAACGGGTTCCCGCCTTGTCGTGGCGGGGGGGCTTAGTAGCCGTGGCTTGGTCTCCCACGGTGAACAAAGAGGAACCCACGTGGCTGGCCCGAGGTGAAGGGCCGGCCTGAGGTGGCCACTCCGAGTGGGCTTGGGGAGCCCACTTCGGATGTGTGCTGGTGGACTGCAGCGAGTGGGGACTCGCGCACCCTCTACCGCTGCAGCCGAGGTGGAGTCGCGGAGGAAGAGGAGTGTTGGTATGGCGATGCGCCACTCGCCCTATCCTTCGCGACTCAAACGGGGCCGCACCGTTGATGCGGTGGTGGTGGGGCTGCGGGGGGAGAGGATTGTCGGTATTGCGAGGCGCCGCTCTCCCTACCCTCCGCAGCCGAATCTTGGTTGGCGGCGGAGCCATAGACCAGATCCGCCGCTGGGGTCGGGAAGGCTAGTACTTCTAAGTGCTCGTTTTTCCTGGCCTCATGGCCTTTGTGCATCGGACGCGGAGGCGTCTGTTGCACAGACGTAATTGGAGGCCGTGGAGGAAGGCGCGCCATGTGTTCTGGTGCGCCTTACCTGGGAAGGAGAACGGAGAGGAATTTTCCTCTCCCGAGTAGGTGCTGCCATGGGGCGGCAGGCGCTAGTAGGGCCGCGGATGTGTGCGAAAGCGTTCCCGTAGCCCTGCCAATATGCGACAAAGGTGGAACACCATGGGGTTTTAGTCGGTGCGAGTCCGACATAACCCGTCCTTGCCCCCGCGAGGCGGGTATACGTAGGCATTTCCCCATGAAAAAAAAACGGGGAATTTACCCGCTAATTATATAATTACAAGTACATAATTTTAAGTTGTATGTATCAGGAAGATACTGCGGCCCATCCCCTGTTCAAGTTTTCCTCTGTAGCTTCTTACGACACCAGTAGTAGGGCAGTAGATATTCTTACATCGCCACTATACGGTGAATCTAAAGGTTAATCATTATGGCCGATTTTATTTCATAAAATTTACATTTCTTTAAAGTTTGACACTGTCTAAAAATGTACGTTATTGTCAACGGATTTTAATTCCACTCGTATTTGTACTTCAAATACTTTATCTATTCAATTGTAAACGAATCGAAATTGAAAAAGGCTAGATTGAAAGGGTCCATTAATAAATTACATCAGACGCTAAGAGGATGGGACAGGGTGTGACGGGAAGGGAGTAGGCGTTCAATTTTGTGATATACTAATTAGAACAAAAAAATTCACTTACACGCAAAAAAAGTTACCTAGATATACCATACACTACATATCCTAAGTGTAAAATTATTACTATAGGTATTCATTCACACATTATAGCCTATCATAAGAGCACTGCTGGACCGTACGCCTCTCCCATAGATTGGGAATATTTGTAAGACGAAATTTTTCACACCGCAAGAAAATCGTTTAATAAAATCATCACGTATTTTCCATTTTTTGTATAATTAAATTTGAAATATATATATATATATATATATATATATATATATATATATATATATATATATATATATATATGTTGGGAGCACTATGCTCGAAGTTGTTGACGAGTACGTTTACCTGGGACAAGTAGTCCGACTGGGTAAGTCCAATTTCGACCGAGAGTCCAATCGACGAATTCAACTCGGCTGGGCAGCGTTCGGAAAATTACGACACATCTTCTCGTCAGGTATACCTCAATCTCTGAAAACTAGATTGTACAACCAGTGCGTGTTGCCAGTGATGACTAACGGATCTGAGACGTGCTCCTTCACTGCTGGCCGTATGAAGATGCTCAAGGTCGCTCAGCGAGCTATGGAGAGGGCTATGCTCGGAGTTTCTCTGCGTGATAGACTCAGAAATGAGGATATCCGCAGTAAAACCAGAGTGACCGACATAGCCCAACGGATTAGTAACCTGAAGTGGCAATGGGCCGGCCATATAGTTCGAAGAACCGATAACCGATGGGGAAGAAAGGTTCTCGAGTGGCAGCCTCGTACCGGTAGGCGTAGTGTAGGGTAACCCCCCACTAGATGGAGTGACGACCTGGTAAGATATGCAGGAAGTCGATGGATGCAGGTGGCTCAGGACCGTGCTTTGTGGCATTACTTCGGGGAGGCCTATGTTCAGCAGTGGACTTGTGAAGGGCTGTAATGATGATGATGATGATGCAATTTGTGTTCCTATTATCTTTATACCAGAGATCACTCCTCACACTGTAAGTAAACACGATCAGTTCTATATTAATTTATTTTCTAAGAACCACTTACGCTATTGCCATTTATTGCTTTTGGTTATATTTTCTTATATATCGGGTCGCCTTTTCCTTCTCACCATCTCGCCATTATTTATAACGATGTCACTTGTTTACTACAGTCTTATTATATAGTAGTATACTTATTATATATTTTGTGAATTTAATAAAGTAAAAGTTTCTAGTGGCTGTACTTAATTATATTACAATGTTAATTACTCGTATTACTAAACTTAGCTATTCAATTTCTTCATTTGTAAATTCACAAGTAATATTCTACACTAAAGCCGTAAATTCTGACAACCGCTTTAAATTCAGCGTAGTGCTGTATAAAGTACTGGCGCTATAAGTTAAATTTCTTGTGTATACATTTTATTATTTTATTCATATTGAATGTTTCAAATAATCATGATGGCTTCCTTGCACGCTTACTACCAAACTGTCAGGGGCCTTAGATAGAAAACTCATGAGTTTTATCGTAATGTCGCAATGAACAACTATGATCTGATCTCGTTAACTGAGACCTGGTTATTGGATGCCATATTTGATGCGGAATTATTCGATGATCGTTATTGTGTTTGGCGTCGCTACCGTGATCTTAATCGAACTAAAAGCCTCATTTACATTCAGCCCCTGCCACTGCTCCTCGCGCTGCCGGCAATACTTCGCTAAATACTGCCGTAGCAGGATCGCGGGAAGTGTGTATTCACACTCTGCCCTACCACTACCACTCACATCGCTTTCGGCTTTCGACTATGGCAGACGTCGAAATAATTACAGCGTCCGCGCTGTGTCTTCTTGCAATACAAAATTATGTTAATAATTTAAAAATATATCAAGTTCAAAAGAAGATAGATAGAAAATTTATTTGCTTATAAACATGGTTCATAAGATGATCAATGACGTGGAACTGACATATTTTACCATAATTGGCATGCAAAAATTATATGAAATACAGCTAATTACACAAACCCAATGTTACATTTTAAAATTATTGCATTGCTTAAAAGTTAGGTACGGACATTCTTTTTGAATTCAAATATTATGTACAATTAAATACTTATACAGATCCACTCTATTTGAATTATTATACAGTAAATTGTTCATAAATTACTAATTGATTTATTACATTAATGTTACATAAATAAAATTTATATTATATGAGATTATTTAAGCTATTATTATTTTAATACACTACAGTATAAATTAATTCATAATTTTAACTACAATAAAATAATTATAATTTAAAAAATCTCAGGCTATTATGCAAATATTACCATTTAACTTATTTTACATTTTAATAAATAAATGATCAATATGAGTTACTAACCGTTTTTAGAAATAAAATGTCAATTTTCATTAATTCCTTAAACTAAATTTTATATTAATATAATAAATTCGACGAATTTATAATTAATTATGTACATAGGTACTATGTTATCTCAAAAAGAAAATTCGTATTCGTAGAAGATGATGAATTGTGGTTTTTATCGTTGAAATTCCATATAGTTTTTTTCTGATTCCAGCAGTTCTAAAAACTTTATTGTATTTTCATTATTCCACTCAAAATGCATTTTGGTAGAACGTACTTATTTAATAACAAGACGGCACGCACGTCTGCCCATCCAGGCACTTGGCGCGAAGTGAGCGATGGAGCTGAATGTGAACACTCACTGCTGCTCGCGCTGCCTGTCCTTTGACTTCCGCACGAAAAACCGACATTTGAGGGATCGTCGCGTCGGGCAGTGGCAGCGGCAGCGGCAGTGTCAGCGCGAGTAGCCTGTTTACATACTGCCCGACCCACTGCCCTGCGCACTTCCCACCCCAACAGGGCTGAATGTAAATGGGGCAACACAATCGCGAGGCGGTGGTGTGCTTATAGCGATAAGCAAGAACATCGTAGCGGTAGACAAACCTGAGTGGTGTCCTTCAGCTGAAGACATCTGGGTTTCATTGACGCTACCATGCCCTCGTTCTATGCGCCACATAAAACTTAACATATGCACTGTTTACCTTTGTAATGAAAATATGGGTGCTTCCTTCCCTGATCAAGTTATTTACTTTTACAATACATTATAGTCACTTATATCAGCAAAACCTAATGATAAATTCCTCATTATAGGCGATTTTATTATGTTCTATTTTCTGATCTAATAGGTCTCGAAGCTTGCGGTGCTAAAGGTAAACATGTGCATTATTTATTTTTTATTGAAACGTTAAATTTCTGTAACTTACAACGAGCGTACAACACTTATAACCGTTTACTTGATCTCGTTTGATCCAATGACTATGTAAAACTCAAACACTGCCAAGATCCCTTGGTGCCGAAAGACCAGCATCACAAAGCTTTATCAATTTGTATTAACTTTGTCGAGCATCAGCCCCTTCCATACTCTAAACATGTCTCATTCTCTTACAACAAAGGCAATTATGATGTAATAAACTTAGAGAGGTTCGACTAATTGTGACGAAATTCTTAGTAGTGGTAACATTGATGATGCGGTTAATACTGTTTATAACATGATACATATATGTATAATATTCGTGATAAATATGTTCCCCGTCATTCAAACACAAAAGCAAATATCAACCATGGTTTAACCGTGCACTTATTAAATGATTTAATGAAAAAAAATATCATAAGAAGTTTAAAGCTTAAGAAAATTTAAGTGATAAAAATACTTTTATCATATTAAGAGAAAGGGTAAAGAGAATTGAAAAGGATCTCTATAGCAAGTACATTAGTAATGTTGAAGATAGCTTAAAAGTCATTCTAAAATGGTTTGGTCCTATATCAGAAATAAAAAGAATAATACTTCATATCCTTCATGTATGACGCACTCCGGTACATCTACTAATTCAGGAGAACCTCTATGCTAAATATTTTAATTCTAACTTAATTCAATCTAGTAACTCAATAGCAAACCTATAGCTTCTATAACTATTGTTACGAGCTTGAGGTTCGTGACAATAAAAATTGCCGATAGAATTACCTAAATTAACACTTTAATTCACTTTACACTAATTAAAGTTAAAAACACTATAAATTAATCACACTGATTCACTATATTTCGCCCCGAAGCTTCGCTTGTCTCGCCAACTTCAATACTTCACCGATGGCATCTTGCAGCGCCTATAAATATAAATTAGCACCGAAATATCCGGAATATTCAAGTAAACACGCGCAAGGTACCGAGAGTTCGAGTTTCAACTTCTAGAAGTTTAGTTCTTCGGTTCGAGACTAGATGGCGCTGTTGGTTGAAAGATTAGTGATGTCATTTTCTGGATAGCTCCCCTCGCTCTCGTCTCTGACACTAGATGGCACTAGTGCCGTCGACTTAGGCGCGTGACACTGCCCCCTCCTAAGACATGCTCGTCCCGGGCATTATCGGCCCCATAATAACGCGCCAGGCGATCCACATGGACGATCTTAGGAGTCCCTCTTGCGCCTTTCTGTGTCCGGTAGGTTACATCGTTGATCCTGGTCACAATCCGGTACGGGCCGTCCCATTTAGCTTGAAGCTTAGGAGACTTCCCTTTGCTGCGGACTGGATTGTGCAAACTTGTTACCGCTTTCACTCTCCTGAAACGGGCCTGCCACGTCAATGGCTATTCTATCCCACTTCTGACACCAATTGTTACGAGCTTGAGGTTCGCGACAATAAAAATTGCCGATAGAATTACCTAAATTAACACTTTAATTCACTTTACCCTAATTAAAGTTAAAAACATTATAAATTAATCACACTGATTCACTTTATTTCATTTTTTTATTTTCATTTTCACTTGATGTCATTTTCTGGAAAGCTCCCCTCTCTCTCGTCTCTGACACTAGATGGCGCTAGTGCCGTCGACTTAGGCGCGTAACACTATTAATGATATTTCTTCAATCGAAAATAATTTTTATGAATTAAAACGGACCACGTCTCAGGTTAATAAACTAATTTTTGTGAAATTAATTTAAACATATCAGCTGGTCCTGACAGGCTTTCGGATATTTTCCTAACTAAGTGTGCCGAAACTATATCGAAACGTTTATCAATTTTTTTAAAGATCTATTTCTGATGGTTCAATGCCTGCAAGATGGATATCTGCATTTATAACTCCCATTCATAAAAAAAGTGCTAAAAATCAAATTGAAAACTATCGTCCTATATCAAAATTAAGTCTAATCGCCAAAGTATTCGAATAGCATGGTTTCCTTCAGAAAAGATCAATTACGTCTAATATTTTACTATTCATGGACTTTGTTACTCATAACATGGATAAAGGAAACTAAATTGATGCTAATTTAACTGACTACAGCAAAGCATTCGTTCACATAGATCTATACTTTCTATATTATTGCAAAAATTATCTGCTGCTGGTAGGTATCAGGGGCAATCTGTTTAGATGGTTTACATCCTATATTTCTAACAGAACACAAGCGGTAATTTCAAACGAATTTACATCTTGCTGGACGTGGCGTTCATCAAGATTCGCTACTGGATCCTCTGCTCTTTGGCATATTTATCAACGATATTGCTGCATGCTTGCATGAAAGATTTAGAGGAGTCAACAATTCTTATGATTCCAATCTCCTACAAAACGATCTTATTAACTTAGACAATTATTGTATCCGTAACAAATTAGACTCGAATGGTTCAAAGTGTAATACTATGTCTTTCGGGCGGAAGCATGATATTTTTAATTTTTCTTATAGACTTAAAGGTTTCGATAGTTACTAGATGTGATAAAATAAGGGACCTCGAAGTTACTATTGATACCTACTAAGCTTTTGTTTGATCAGTATGTGGAAATTAATAAAGCATATAAGGCTCTAGGTTTTATTATAAGGTCTTGTTGCAAATTCCGTCAGTTAAAATCAATGAAAATATTATTTTGTTCTCCTGTTCGTAGCCATCTCGAATATGCGCGTGTCAAGCATGGAATCCTCAATATAAAATATATATTAACAAAATTGAAGCGATTCAGAAAAAACTCATTCGATATGTAGGTTCTAAATTTCATATACCCAGAGGAGGCTATGTATTGCAGTGTTCTCATCTTCATCTCCTCCCGCTGCAAATCAGGCGCTATACAGCTGACCTGATCTTACTAAGTAAAATTGCTCAAGATCGTTTAGACTGCCCTGACTTATTAAAAAGATTACATATCTCAGTTCCCTCTCGTTTACTGCATTATGACAATATCTTAAATGTCTCTTTATGTAGATCAAATTACAGGCGAAACTTATTCTTTTTAAGAGCATGTAACTCATGTAATACATTTTCTAAGGACTGTGATAAGGCTGACCTTTTTTCTACTAGTGGTATATTATTATCTATTTGTAAATTGATAACATCTAAAGTCAGTAGCAATTTACTCTTGAATTCTTAAATCTAATCTAATCGTGTAAATTATATGTACTTATATATATATTGCATGTTGCACCCAAACCGATTACTCATCTGTGAAAACTTCTAATAGGCTTACTTTGTGAAGTATATTATATACGATATAATATTAATTAAAAGCTGTAAGTTTTCCTTTTGTAAATAAATAAATAGACCACATATACATAACCTTTGGAAATTTGTACAGAAGACTAAAGAGTACAATCTTCCATTATGTCTTGCGTATGTGTACTATGAGAAAACCTTTGATTCCGTCGAAATTTAGGCAGTGCTGCAGTCTCTTCAGCGGTGCTAAGTTGACTGTCGGTATATCAAAGTGCTTAAATGTTAGTACAGTAGGACTACGATGCCTATTAGAGTACAGAACCAGAGTACGAAACCTATCCAACTGCAGAGAGGTGTAAGACAGGATTACTTTATATCGCCCAAACTCTTCACCACTGCATTAGAGGACGTGTTCAAACTACTGTACTGGAAAGGATACTGTAATAACGTCAATGGCGAGTACATCACTCACCTTCGATTTGCTGACGATATAGTCTGTGGCGGCGCTGTCGTCGCATCACAAGCGAAACACATCGAGCCTAAATCGCGCTTACATAGTTCCGAATCGAAAACAGTATATATAGAATAGCTCCTAACTATCACACGGAGTGTTGGCCGCTGCCCGTGCAAAATACATTGCCCGTTGGAAGATCTCCCCTTCCCCTCCCTCACCAAAAGTCCTTATGGCAGAATCACTGAAGGACCTAAACAGATTGCTTCTACAACTACAGCAAGACTAGACCTATACACACCCATACAAACTAGAGCCTATGTTCAATAACCTTAAATGGTGTCTCCCAACGGATAGGTCTTAAGATAACATAGACAAGACAAAAGTCATGTGTAACGTCCATGTCACACCTACGCTGGTAGTGGTTGGAAGCACTAAGCTCAAAGTTGTTGACGTGTATGTTTACTTGGACAAATAATCCAACTAGGTAAGTCGTTAGCGTTCGGGAAACTTGCAACACATCTTCCCGTCAGGCAAACCTCAAAACAAGATTGTACAACCTGGGCGTGTCGCGAATGATGACCTATGGACCTGAGACGTGGTCCTTCACTACTGGCCGTATTAGGAAGCTCAAAGTCGTTTAGCGAGCAATGGAGAGGGCTGTGCTCGGGGTTTCTCCGCATGATAGACTTATAAATAAGGATACCCGCAGTACAACAAGAGTAAGCTAATGTGGCAATGGGCCGGCTATATAGCTGGCAAAACCGACAACCGATGGGAAAGAAAGGTTCTTGAGTGGCAGCTTCGTAAGACATGCAGGTCAAGTCAATAGATGCAGGTGGTTCGGAACCGTTCTTTGTAGCTTTTCTTGGGGAAGGCATGTGTTCAGCAGTGGACTTGTGAACAGTTGTTGATAGCAATTCTTCACAAATATATGGTGCACTTCCCGATGATAATTTTCTCAAAAATCCTATACACAACCACGATTGCCACGTTGCCATTGATACGTAAAACCTTTACACTCAATCCAACCAGTATTTTATAGATGTGCAGACATATACGTAGGCGACAGAGGTTCATTCTCAGATGCTCTAATGATTGATGGCGAAAATATGTGTGCGTTACAACATCAATACAAGAAAATACAATAAAAAGATCATTAGCAATTCGTTGCAAATATATGGTACGCATCCCGACGATATTTTTCTGAAAAGGCCCGTAAACAAAAATGGTTACCAGGGGCACGACGCTTCCCTAGAGTAAAACCTTTGCTCTCGATTCAACCAGTGTTTTATAGACGTACGGACAATATTAGAGACTGTATGGTGTACAACTTTTGCCTGCCTTCATTGACATATCATAACAAAAACAAACAACAACAACGATCATCGAACAGACGAACTTGCTAACTTGCTATGTAAACAAAAGATAATTAAAGAAAATAACCTTAAAATAGAAGACGATTTAAAATTGTAAAAACATTTTATATTTTATCATTATCCTAACATGAGTCCAAAAAAGAAAAAGCCAAAACTTGACGAGGGAGGAAAACCGAAGCGTGAAAGTGATGCAGACGCTAGTTTTCATAAACGACCTAAACTCGAAAACTGTGTAGTGGAAGTGGACATACAAGCATTGAAAAGAAAAAACTTCGTTAAAGCTTGTGAAAAAGTGTCTTATGAAGCTTATCTGAACTATGCTAAAAGATTAAAACTAATATATTTTCCAACATGCGTGAATGGGAACAATTGCAAACATCACAATATCAAAGATGGTGTAAGCTGTATAAAATACAAAATCTAATATTTTAAAGGTGGTAAAACCACGCCGCACTCGTATTATGTCTGCAGTTCAAATATATTCTACTGAGACTCGACTAGGGAAGGGACCATTTTCTCACGGAAGACCAACCTAAATCAGCAGCTGCTAAAATGCTGCTATTATGTGTGATAAGGGGTTGGCTTTAGTAATCTGCGGCAAGATTTAAGTGATCATTTTAGCTTTAGTTGACAGGCAATGGTACTATTGATTACCATCTAGCTGCTTTATATGCCGGAAATCTTCAGTTTTCGAGATATCGATAATTATAGTTTTGGGGTTATATCCTTTTAAAAAAGATACGAAAACGAAACAAGAATCAAAATAGTGTTAATTTTAAACAAGTGCACACACATAATCAATAGAACACAACATACGTCTGTTAGGCGCAACCTAACCTACGCGGTAAGCGGCAGGTTATGTTAGAACTGTGACCACAACGCCGAGCCGAGCGAGCGTGCTGCGGCAGCGGCTGGCGAAGTGCCAGAACCGACACTATGAATTGAGGTTAACATAGGACACAGCAGAAATAACCTCAATTTGGTACTTTAACCTTTACTGAGCTTGACCTTTTTGTGACAGCAGAGACTTTTCCCACGGTTTTTTCCCACCCTGAAAACTTCCACATCCCCACTGGGGCCCGAACGTGAGTTTTTCGCTGGAAGACCTTTCTGGTAATGAGGCATTCCATCTTAGTCCTCAGGGGTGACTATTTGATTCCTAACAGAGTTCTGATATATTTTTTGGATATGGACAAAGGGGGAGCGAAGGAGGTCATGGCCCCGAGTACCATACTTTAGGAGGTAGCATTTTGGAAATAAAAGGAAGCTCTCCATTTTTAAATTATGTTGTTATAAATCTGAATAATAAGTGATAAATTAGATTAAAATATTAAAATCCCTGCAACACAAACTTGCCAAGGGTAGGAATACAAATACATTATATTGTTTTATTCATTTTAATATAATATACAAACAAAACATTATACTTCAAAAATGGGAAGGTACAACACATACACCACTGGATATGTCAAAAAGTTCCCTCAAACATAAATTGAGAAAATAAATATTAAAAGGAATAACATACACATTAGAGATAGGCCGAATATTTTTTTCATATTTGTTTCATATTCGGTATTCGGCATATTCAGCAGCTTTACTGAATATTATTTGTATTCGGCTAAATTACAGAATATTCGTTAAAATGGTACTAAAAGTGTACACTGTATTGAAATGTATGAATTGAGTATTGCCATGTCTTTCATAATTTTGATGTTGAAAGTATATTTTATTTATGAGTTAAATCTACTTATATAGTGCGATGTTTTTGAGGCACTGTAGATTTACTTCCAATTATATCAAATAGAAAGCTCGATGAAATGTTTTTGGAGTCAAAGAAAGAAACATTACATTACATTAGTACAATTCACTTTACTTTGGTAATCAGTTTCTCTAAAGTAAGTCTAAATAGTAGATTTCCTGCCACTCATTATTATCTTGTAATTATCAATTTTCACTAAGAATAATACAACGAAATACTTTTTTCTCTAACTTTAACTTTCGGCCGAATATTCGTATTCGGTGAAATTCATATTCGGCCCATCTCTAATACACATCACAATAAAAATATTTTTTATTGTTTTCAGCTAAACTTAAAACAGATGCCATCATATGCTGAAGAATCATTTAAAATAGAAATGAAGACAAACATGTGGTGTGAAGCCTTGGAAGTCTGCTTTTTGTGTATAACCCCTACTCAATACTTATCGGCAAATGTTCTGATAAATGTAGTAGAAATAATGTTGGTAAATATATTATTAATTGCTTTTTATATTTTACATTTTCTTACTATTTTTAACCAGAAATAGAAACTTTTTATTCAATATATAGTATAGATTATAATAATACTTATTGAAAGTTACAAAGAGTTATCAGTTGTTATTGTTTTATTTTATAATAGCTAACCTAATTTTGTTATACAATTTAGTAATTTCAAATTTTTATGTTGTAGAGCCATGCTGCAGCTAAATTATGGTTGCAGTATGAATGGGTGGACTCAACCGGGGAACGGCCACACTGTCACAGAATACCAGTGTAGCTTATCAGGTCAATAGGCATGGGCGTTTTTGGATTTGAACGCAAACCGATATTTATCCGATTTCAGATTTCAAAATCGATTCCAAAATCAGTTTTTAAAAATCCGATTTCAGTATCGCTTAGCCACGCCAATTCGTTTGCGCACTTAGATTTCGTTTTATAAGTTAACAAAACGACAAACGCAAATCTAACTACGCTAAATAAATTGAAGCGTGAGATCGTTTTAAATGAGCTCCTAATTTACCCGTTGTTGATATATACGATATGTTTTGACTGCAATATTTCCACACTTCAACTCCAAGAGCATTTTTTTTTGTCTAAATGAGTCCACACCTCACTGGGTTTATGCGAAATCTTGAAAATCAATACAGTTCTCGTCTAATCAATTAAAAAGTCTAAACAAAAACAAACTTAATAGTCAAAATTAAAAATATTAAAATGTTATTTAACTTACTTAAAAGATACACTCACACATAATTCACTACTAATTTTTAAATATTTTTATAAACTCTTCATATATTTACTAAACACAAAGGTTTAGTAAATATATTTATTTTACATTAAGGCAATAAATATCAGTAAATAATATAATACAATACACTGTTACGACTGACCGGCATGGGAGCAGTTGTAAGTTGTCACCAGGATTAAATTTACGTCTAAAGTCTAAAACATAACAACATGAAAACAAAAAATTATTTTAAGTAAGCAAACACTTAACTAAAAAAAAAATATATCATCACACAATCTCGCAAATATAGCCTTAAACGACTTAACAATAAGACAGATATTGATCGCACACTGAACCAATAATTCATCAACGCATAATCTCCCAAAGCCAATATAGACTTTAATACTAAGCAGTAAGGATAATATTGATCCCATATCTCAATGTGTAATAGATTTCGATATTCCAAAGCCGACAAACCGAAATCTGAATCGCAAACTTCACGTCATCGAGAGAGCCACTGAAAAAACGGATTTGGATTTCTACGCAACAGTTTGCGTTTAGATTTGGATATTGTCGATTTTGTTTTCGATTTGGATTGGTTTGGTTGTAAAGATCGTAAGAGTTTAGCTAGTTAGGTCGATTTTTGAAATCGGATTTTCTAGTTTGAGCAATCTATATGAATCGATTTGTGTTTGAAATCGGATTTTAGATTCGTTTTGATATATCCGACTCATGCCTACAGCTCAATGATGCTGTGTTTTGTATGGTGAATGTAGGGAACCGGAGAACCTTTTTACTGGAAACGAGGCATTCCATCTTAGCCTTCAGGGGAGCCATTGCATTTGCATTTCGATTCTTAATTGAAGATGGATGTAGATGTCTACGGGCCACAGCATCCTTTTACCATCAGGTAGACTGTGTGTAGAATAAAATAAGAATAAATGAAGTTTAAATGATAAAAATTACTTGTATAATTTATTTTGTTTTTTGATGGACATCAATAACCATACATGTAATTTATCAATTTCAGAACGCCCATGGAGATCCTGAAGCTGAATTTACAATAGCATACTTATTAGAAAAATGTCAACAAATTTTATCACAAAACTTTAGTACCCATCCTCCATGTCTTGCAAAGTCAATTAGAAAGTGTTACAAAAACTTCCTGACATCCCCAATGGACTTGAAAGAAAACACATTTACAAATAGAGCAGAATTTGGTTGTAATAGAGGTACTGTCAAGTATTGTATGAATAGACTCGAATATGAAATCAGTTCTGAAAGCAAAGATGAGGCTTTAGTTGATAAATATGAAAACATTCCAGAGGAAATGAGGGAAAGTGTTAAAGGTTTACACTGGCAAAAAGAAAAGTTTGAAATATTTGAAACATTGGAAAGAACTGACCGAATCAAAAGGCTAATGGCAGTTTTAGAGAGTATTGTTGAATTACTACAGTTTGACTTAGCGATATGGCATTCTCGGTAAGACATGCTGTTGACATTCTACTACTAAAAAAACTGTTATCTTACAAATTAAAGATGTAATCACATAGCTTGCAAAAATAAATTTATTAGAATTGTCGACTAACTCACTTCACTATGCTTCAACACTATTAAATTAAACACTGCACTTTTATCTCACTTTTGACTCATTTATTCGAAATCATTCAACACCTATAAGGTATAGCAATAGAACAGTTATTGCATAGTACAATTATGCAATAACTGTTCTATTGCTATACCTTATAGGTACTGTTCTATTGCTATACCCTATATTTGTGGTGCCATCTATTATTGCTGTGCGCATATTTAAAACTGACAACGGATATTACCTCTACGCTTATCTCTACATTTTTTTAAATAGATGACATTACTATGTCACTGTAATATTTACTAACAAAAATGTCTTAATTTTAGACATACCGCCCACCAAAAGACTTGTTCTTTTTCAAATTTAACAAAATTTCAAATGAATCTAACTAATAACTAATTAATTAACAAACATTCTAATTCTTAGGTAGCTTCGGTTATAAAAGATGCTTCAAAGCCTTGATCAATCAGTAATCTGATTATTTGAGAGTAGCCTTTTGTTGATTTGACTTTGGCAATCGTCTTAGCTAGTAAAACATTAATTTCATCCTTTTGCTTTGCAAAATGGGCTACCATCTTTTTCTCAACTTCCGACTGATTTTTTGATTCTTGTGTTTGACTAGTTTCAGGGCTATTATTCATGTTGTTATTGGAGTCGTTGAATCTGTTAATATGGAGCAGTGTGTGATGGCGTCTACCATATCGTCGACAGCATGTGGATTGATGGCACTGTCTTATGTTGTGAGTAGGTGATAAACAATTGAAGCAAAGTTTTCGTGATTGAATAAATTCTATTCTTTCGGAGATTGCTTTCCAAACTGTTTACATTGATATAGTAAAAGTTGTCCTGAGCACATTGTGCAATTGTTACTCAATACCTTTTTTCTTCTGAGATAGTTGCATGAAACGATTTTTGTTTATGAGTTTGTTTGAGGTTGCTATTGTGAAAAATTTTTGTAACATATTTTCATGTATCAATCATTTCGAGTGCTCGAAATCTGGATTCAAGAAAATTTGCTAGATGATTCCAGGACGGTAGTTTTTCAGATTTAGTTGGCAGACTTGTACCTCCCACAGTAATCTTCATTCATGATCTAATTTTGTTAAAACCAAGTGATTAATGATGACGTCCCCATCTGCCACCTTGACTTCAATATTGCTCAAGGCTTTCAAACAAGAATTTGTTGTATCCAATAATAGCTTAACACCGTTAGCTGATTCATGTGTTAATGACCTTTGCGAAAATAGTCGCTTCATAATTTCATTGCAAATATATCTTTTATTTTGATAACTACGTGTTAATTGTTTCCAGGCTTCTTCATAATTAGAATCAGTCGTAGCTAAAGTCTTTTAGTAAACACTCTGGTTCACCAGACAAGCTGCTTTTAAGGTAATGGAGCTTTTGAACGGGCGTTAAGTTGGCGTTGTTATGGATTAGTGAACGAAATAAATTATAAAATGTTTGCCATTTTTCATAGCCATCAGAAAACACAGGTAATTTTATTTGAGGTAATTTTATTTCACATGGCAAAGGTTGTTGAAGTATTTCTGTGATATTTATGTGCTCTTTTCTTGTGAAACTTATTTTCGTAAATTCTCTAAGTTTTGTTTTATACTCTATTTATATTTGCTCAAACTGTATGTATATGTCGTTTTTAAAATAATCCATATTATCCTTTTCCTCCTTCTCAACTTTCTGTAATACTTGCGCATGTACAGTTAAAAAGTTAGTATTTAACCTCTCTAGATTTTCTAATCTTGCTTCAATATAATCCAGCGTTATTCTTTCTTTCGGTGATTTTTTATAATTTGCAAAACCTCTTTGAAGATGATCCAGTTTGTCTTCCTGGTTTAAAATAAGCAATTCCATTTTGTAATAAGGCAATCACTAAGTTTATCCGTTCAAGAAATGGAACAAACTTTGTCGTACTGAGTTCAGAACTTGTATATCACCACCGTTCGTAATGAAGTCTAGAGTGCATAACACTTGTCACTGTTTACACAATCTACTCACGATTATGTCCAGTTTCCCGGGTTTTGGCACCATATATGTCAATTGTCGACTAACTCACTTCACTATGCTTCTACAGTATTAAATTAAACACTGCACTTTTATTTTGCTTTTGACTGATTAGTTCGAAAGCATCCAACACCTATAAGGTATAGCAATAGAACAGTTATTGCGTAATACAATTATATTTGTGGTGCCATCTATTATTGCTGTGCGTATATTTAAAATTGACAAATGATATTGCACCTCTGTGCTTATCTCTACATTTTTCTAAATACATGACAATACTATGTCACTGTAATATCTTACGGATCTTACTAACAAAAATGTCTTGATTTTAGACAAGAATAGGCTTTAGGTAGCTGTTAAATTATTATCTGGAAGTCATTTCTAACATGATTTTATTATGTTTAATTTGTAGTGATGTATGGGGAAATCTTCAATAATCAACTCACCAAATCACTTTCTATAAAAGTTTATTGTAAGCAGATGTGAAATATTTAATTGTGTGAACTGTCACACAATTAAATATTTCGCATTGACAATAGTCTTTATAAATTAGCGCAAAGCGTAGCACAGAAAGTTTTTAATATATTTACCACATAAAATATTACATATTTTATTAATGGACAGAACTGACAAGACAAAACAATAAATAGTATATAATGACAGGTGTCTTAGTTTATTTTCCTATTACAAATAGGTACATGCCGCCACATCTTTACTTATTTCTTGTATTTCCAAAGTGTCAAGTCCTTTATGGGTCTCAGTCCCATAAAGCACTTGACACTTTGGGACAATACACAATTTAATATATAGGTAAATAAAATGTTATAAAATGCATACAAATTAGTCTCATGCAATGCGTATTTTTAGTGTAAAGATAAAAAATCATAACAATGCTGTTACATATAAAATATTCCGTTCAACCTAAGCCATGTTTTTTACTTAACATGCAAGTAAACATGCAACATTGATTGTCTGTATGTTGACTATGGTCATACTTGTAAATGTACGTAAACGTTTGTATGTATGTATGTTCTTATAGCATTGGGTGACAAACGAGCACACAGTCCATCTGATGGTAAGTGTATACTGTGGCCCATAGACATCCACGTTTATCCTCCTCAATTAAGACTCAAAATGCAAATGTGTTGTCACCCCTGAGGACTAAGATAGAATACCTCGATTCCATTAAAAAGGGTCTCCGGTTCTAATCATTATGCTGCTATTCTGTGAGAGCGTGGTCCTGCCTTCGTCTAGCCGACCCATTCGTGCTTCAACTATAATATAGCTGCAGTGTGGCTTTACCACGTAAAAGTAAATACGAGCACCTAAAGTCAAAATCAGGGAAATCTCCAAATGTTGAATATGTTTAGATGAAGGTCAACCTTGTATTTTTAATTCTCAATGGCAATTTAAATGTCTTCATTACACTATATGACTGTCTTTCTAAAGATATTTTATTTTTAAAATCTTTATTGCATTTCCTTAAATCAAAAAGAAGGTTACAAAGGGTGGACTTAATCTCTTTACTCATCCTACAAATTTTAATCTCCTTCCAACCGACATCTTTAGTTAGTTTAAGTCAATAAATTCATTGAGATTATATTAACTCAAATAACATATAACTTTTAACTTTGTCCATACTAACATATTAATGTAATTATCTTTTGTTCTAGTTCAAATTGATTTGTCATTATTGTAATAGGAAATTTAAAAATAAATCTTTGTAATACTCACATGTTCACGGATTCACTCTGATATTGAAGAGTGAATCAAAACTGTTACATAGGGAAGGAAGAAGTTCATTGTTTAGTCTCAAGTAACTCACTGCTAGATATGACCCCGCTTATTGTAAGGAGGGTTTGCTATACTCATTCTTTATTTGGTACTGCAACCTATCATAGTCTGGGTCTTTTATGTCTGGCATAAGTGAGATGATTATACTGCAGTCTTGGAGATCATGAAGTCTTTCTGGCACCACACCACCCAACATTTTATCGCACCTATACGTAGAAAGAGCTCAGATGGTTAACGCTCGCTGTAAATATAACAGCGCGCATTTACCACGTACTCAGCGGTGAAGGAAAACATCGTGAGGAAACCTGCATGTCTGAGGAATAAGAAAAAAAAATATTTCGAAGACATGTGAAGTTCGCCAACACGCATTGGGGCAGCGTGGCGGACATTTCCTTGCCCTAAAACCCTCTCCGAAATGAGGGGAGGCCTGTGCCCAGCAGTGGGACATATATAGGCTGTAACTTTACTTTACTTTTATACATAGAAAACTTACATGTTTTATATTTTTAGTAGTATATAAAAAGTTACTTCATTCTTCCAATGGCTGTAAAAAAGGTGTTGAGTGAGGAGGTCCTGTGAAAGGAGGGTGAGGAATAAGTCATAAATTTTCAATCATCATTATTAATTAAATTGAACTACACGCTAGTAATCTTGCTGTTTTAATCAGTACTAACCAAATGTTCCACTGTTGCAGATACGTTAACAATTTGGGTTGTCATATTATGAGATCACACAGGCCCCTAATGGCGATCCTTCTATGGTCGGACAATGTGCTGTACACGGGGGCTGTGAATAATAACTGCAGACAGATTCTTAGAATATTTGTTTACATGGTACATCTTCAATATCCCGAAGCATACATTAGAATTATGACTGTAAGCTAATAAATTATTCCTATTAAAATTTATTGATTGAATACTTACTTTTTTATTCCAGAGATAAACTGTGTTGTTTCAGATATGGCTTAACACAATAGTACAAACATTTTACATTTGCGAGAATGGCTCTAACAGTGACTTTCCCAATACAGGAAAATATTGCAATGCCTTTGCTAGAGAGTTTTTTAAGATTATTTCAGGTATTTGTAATAAAATTCCTATTTATAAAATCTCCAATTTATATTTATCGTTTTCTATAAAATATGTAACGACTCAAAACACTTGCCTTTGACTAAACTATGGGTTTTAGTTCAAATGCCTTAATAAGACTTTAGCTATAAAGTAGTAAAATACTTTTTTAACTTCTATGTCAACACAATAAAGCATAAAGCATAATTTCAGGAGGCTCAATAGTGTAATTGCTAGCTTGTGTGTTGCAGGGCCGTGGGTTCAAATTACACATGGAATATGTGTTTGTTTGACCTACACATATTCTAGTTAAGCAATGTTTGTGTATAGGAAATTTTTGTTTGTACAACGCCTTCAATATATGGGAAGGTGTGGATATTTGAATCCTACACACCAAGGTTTTTTCCTGATCCATACTTGTAGTAGTAGTATTACATTCAACAAGATTTTAATAATCAACATTGTTATAAGTGAAAAGAATGAATTTACCTAATATATTGATATTTACCTAATAAAATGTTATTAAATTAAATTCTTAATTTCAATCAAACATCATTTTAACGTTGATGAAATTTATTTTAACCCTTTTGAGTTTTCTCGTCAAGGGTGCATATCTTGTTTGGTCATATATTCTCATGTCAAGACTGGTTATGAAGTCCTACACGCTGTGGTAGAGGCTTCTATATCCAGAAGTGAACTGCTTTTGGGTTGAAGATGTTATTCTACGCGGACTATTTAATAGATCAATTACAGTGGACCCTCGGTAATCTGACCCCTAACTAATTTGTCCCCCCTTGTAATCCGACATGTCTTTAACTTGTAGAAAGATTCGAGTCTTTCGCGAATACGTGTACAAACAGGCTGCAATTAGTTCACGCCACCACTAATCTTACTTTTTGTCTGAAACTGAAATTTGTCTCAGTTCAAATGTGACTATTATAGCGGCTTAGCGGACATTGATTACTGTCCTACTGTTTAGGTATTCATTGTGTATCACGTGACATTTTTATTATTTTGACGACTCCGTGGCGCAATGGCTTAGCATTGAGTGGCTGCGCTGGGGGTCGCGGGTTCGAATCTTGGTATTGGTGTGGCCTACAAATAGTTGTTCCGGGTCTGGATGTTTGTCCTTGTGCAATTTATGTTTGTAAACTGCCTCCACGATACTGGAGAAAATCCTAGTATAGGGGTAACGTTTTAATATATATATAATATGCTATTTTATATTTGATATGTAATCTGTCGCATTACAAGATATTCTTTTTTCAAAAAGTTCCGGACTACCAGGGGACTGTGGCAGTACTCTATAGTCCGACAAATTCGATAATCCGACACTGTCTTGCAAAACGTTTGTCAGATTACTGCGGGTCACCTGTATAGTGATGCATTTGATTGAAAATTGTTTAATTCTATTTCAGGGATGCCTCAAGTGTCTATAAACAAAATATTGCAAAGGATACAGCCAACTTATATGCAACATCTTATAGGAATGCAATATATTCAATCAATATTATTAACAGATGAAGAAAATATAATAAAAATTATCATTGATTTTGTTGAAAATTCACAGTGGGAAAATTATGAAGAGAGTAATAGCACAATTGAAATTGTTAAAAACACTGCTTGGAAGCAAAGGAGAGTCAAAAAAGTTACAAGTTTTTTGTCCAAGATAATACATAAAGCACAGAATGCAAATTGCTTAGATAGTGAAAATGAAGACTTATTCCCTAAATTTGATATGAAGAACATTGACAACACCACTGCTCTTAAACGAAATGATATAGTTTCAATTTTATATATAACATTAGATTCTTATTTGGATGCATTTAGTGTACAGCATGTTCAAGAAACATTAGATACACTTAATGAACAATTACTTCAAAAAGGATTTATGGAAGAATATATTGCAGATTCCATATCTGAATATAGTACATACTCTGTTACAGAACATTTTATAAAAAAATATCGTTCTATGTATCAAATGTTGAAAGAGCTGATGTTAGCACTACACAAACTAAAAAGCAATGAACAATTACCAGATGTACTAAAAGTGTTTGAGAATATTGGTCTACTTGAACTGTAAATATTGATTTTCATTATGTGCTGTTGTTAAATTAATATAAATTTATTTTGGAATCAAACTATTAAAGCATGATTTTTTATGGTTCCAAAAAAGTTAAATATACTTACAAAGAACTGTTTTATTTGGTATATAGTCCTAATAGCAACAGTCAAGCATGGTAAATATGGTCAACTCTTAATTCCAATGCACTCAGTGTTTTCAAGATAATTTGAAGACTTTAGTATTAATTATTGCTACAATCACTTAAAAAAATAAACCTTAATAACCACTAAAAAAAACGAAGTTCACACTGAATTGCAGCAACTAAACAGATACTTGGCTCAGTATAATGTTACAACAGCAGTTACAGCAGAGTGACTCAAGCAATCATTGGACACAACATTATTATTTAAAACAATCGCACACATTTTTTACGTGGTAGAGCCATGCTGCAGTTATATTAGTAGTATAGTTGTAGCACGAATGGGTCGGCTCGACCGGGGAAGGACCACGCTCTCGTAGAATACCAGCGTCAAGTAGTAGCTTAATGCTGCTGTGTTTCGTATGGTGAGCGTAGAGAACCGGAGACCCTATTTACTGGAAACGAGGCATTTCATCTTAGTACTCACGGGTGACAACGCATCTGCATTTTGATTCGTAATCGATGCTAGATGTAGATGTCTAGAGCCACAGCAACCACTTACCATCAGGTGGATTGTGTGCTCGTTTGTCACCCTATCCTATATAAAAAAATCACCAAATAGTATTCAAATCACTATGTTTAGCTACCACCAATGGAATCTGCCAGTGTCAAGTTTTATACAAGTAGCACTGTAATATCAGATTTTTTCAATAGTTTCCATAGAATAGGTTTACTGTATGCTACGGAGTTAGAAGCTATTATCTGATAAATTCATCAAATAAAATAGTTTTACAAAATGACCATAGCAAGCTATCCCTTTTTAAGGCAGTGGCCACTATATTGCCACCAATTTTAGATTTTTTTTTCGCGCAACTTTTTATCTTTCTGGTATTTTTTTTTACTGGCAAGCTTGAGATGTCCTGTCAACGTATATTTTTTGTTGTGTGGGAATTGTCAAATTCAATTGACACTTTTCAAACTTTGAAGGGTAAAAACCGGTGATTTTGTGCAACGTGTAACAAATCTAGCTCAATCTTTAAAATCTTTTGGGAAACTGGTAAGAGTTTGCATTTATTTCAATAATTACGTATGTCACTTGTACGATCGAGTAGTATTTTGTAAAATTACGTTTATTATTTTGATAAAATTTTGTATTTAACTGGTGGCAATATATCTGCCACTGCCCGTGTAGATAATAATATTACAGTATTTACTACAGGTGAAAATGCCGAAAATATTGTCTGATGACGACATAAAAAATGCACTGGACGAGTTATTTGGCTTACCCGACGACCCCGACATTTCGGAGGACGAATACGAACAAGAACCGGATAATATAGATACGTATGAAGGTATGACGCTATATGATATGTGCGAACGAAACCGATTCTACCCAGGAGAAAAACGACTCTAATTTAGAAGAATCATTTAATCAGCCGTCAACATCTGGTCTACATTTAGACAGCCGCAACAATGAGTCTACTCAGGTGACACACGACTCGGACGACGAACGTGAGACATCAATTCATTCCTCAACATCTGGTCTTCATTTAGACAGACGCCGTAACCGTTTACTTGACTCTCCTCCTGAACCACCATTCAGCCAACTTCCTACAGCTGTTGATACATTTTCTGAAACTGATGATTCGGATGGTGCAGAAGATCAGTGGAAAAAAGTTATCTGGTCTCAACAACCAAACATGGATGATTTTTGACCGTGTTCGTTTACAAGGAACTCAATTCCTTTCATCCCAGACAAGGCCTACAACATATTTCACACGTTTCTTCGATGACGATATTTTTACACATATTGTAACACAAACCAATCTCTATGCAGAACAAAATCAAAGTCGTAACTGGACACCTGTTTGTTGTGATGAAATTAAAGCTTTCATAGGCATAATAATTCTAATGGGGCTCCATCCATTACCGACTGTTGATTTATATTGGGCTAGCGATCCATTTTTCCGCGTAGATTAAATCGCATCCATAATGCCAATCAAAAGATTTAAAAAAATCCTCGAAAACCTGCATTTGAATAATAATGAGCAAACGCCTCAAAGAGCTGCAACAAATTTTGGTAAATTATTCAAAGTAAGACCAATACTGGATTTGCTGAATATTGCATGTCAGCGAGGAGCGAAAACAACATCGTCACAATCAATAGATGAATCGATGATTCGATTCAAGGGACGTTCAACACTAAAACAGTACATGCCCTTCAAACCCATCAAGAGAGGATACAAAGTTTGGGTAAGAGCTGATAGCAAAACTGGTTATGTTTACGAATTTAGCATTTACACTGGTAAACGTGAAGACCAAGCTCCTGAAGTCGGTCTAGGAGTCAAAGTAGTGAAATCTCTCACACAAAAACTCATTGATCAAGGCTTCCGAGGACATGTAGCTTTTGACAATTTCTTTGCATCTTATGAGCTCTTGCAATATTTGTTTGAAAACGGAATATATGCCACCGCAACCGTCAATTCTGGGAGATCTGATTTGCCACTAATACTAAAACACGCTAAGAAAAAGAATGTATCAAGACAAGAAAAAATACATTTAGAGAGAGGTGAATATAAACAGCGTACTAAAATTAATGTTTCCTTTATCATGTGGCAGGATACAAAAATAGTTACAGTTTTGACCACCGCATTTCACCCCAAAATTTGCCAAACTACATGTGAAAGAAAGCAGAAAGACGGTACAAAAAAACGTATCCTTGTCCAACAGCGGTACTTGAATATACAAAACGTATGGGCGGTGTGGATCGTTTCGATCAGAAGCGGAGTACCTATGAAGTCGGCAGAAGAAGCAAGAAATGGTGGCTTCGCATTTTTTATTTTTGCATAGACCTAGCAATAACAAACTCGTACCCTCTCTACAGTTCAAACAGCCGCGTCCACAGTATTATGCCACAATTAGCGTTTAGATTATCTTTGGCACGTGGTCTTATAAATAATTTTTCATCAAGGAGAAAGAGCTTGGATACCCAACCAATGTATCATAATAAGAAGCCCAAGATGTCAGATAATTACCAAAAAACCGGCTCTGTAATCGATGACCTTCGTTTTGCCAGTGTTGGAACACATAAACATGAACGTTTTCCAACTTATCGGCGATGTCGTGTATGTAGCACAAAGACAAACAATAAAAGGTCAAAAATTCAATGTTCCAGATGCAAGGTTCCACTCTGTGTGGTACCTTGTTTTGATATTTACCATGAACAGAAATAAAAAGTTGCATTAAGAATAAACCTTATTTTATTTTTGATAATCTTACAGGCAGCGGCAACTATATTGCCACCAAATTTTCCAAAATTTTCCCTTCGATTTTCACGAAAAAAAAATACATAAGGCATTCATAACATATTGGCTTACAAAATCCGTTTAGTTTAAATTTGTAACTGTCCTAGTTCCCTCTGCCTTATAAAGGGCTATTATAATGTAAAATACTTTTCATTACAGCCCGTCATAAGTCCACTGACGCACATGCATCTCCCACATCAATTGCCACATAGGGGATATTTTCCAAAAAGTACTTTGTGTACGGTTGCCAGGTGGATTAGCAACCCATTTCTTTTATTACTTTGATCCATCAGTAGAGGATCCAGCTAAAAAAAATACCCCCTCATTCGTTTCCTCGATGAAATATTTTTTATAGTAAAATATGTAAATAAATACAAATCGGAGTACCTATGTTTTGGCAAGGCTAGTTTTAATTAAAAATTATTTAATTTTTTTTTACCGGTTACGGTCGTTATTTTCCTTGATGAAATTGGTCTCAATCGAAAAAATATATATAGAAAATGCCGAAGCATGGGTGACTACCTTTTTCCATTTAACAATACATTGTGCACCAGGTGTAAACAGGTAAACTGATAAAGCAATATACTCTCATCACTGACCTCTATATACAATATGTAACGTAATTAACGCACACCTTCAGACACCCCAATTAGTATATTATGTTATAATCATAATACAAACACTGAATTTTTATTTAAACATTTTTATGCACTGATTATTTATACTAATTCCGAAAGAATGTTGTGGTCACAGTACAAATCCACGAACGCAAAGACTTTAACGTGCTTGAAATAAAGTTTATTTTTATTTATTGTTATTGAATGACAGAATTAGTAATAATACAAATAAAACTGCTCTCTTAGTAGTCTTATTGCCTTAAGTTACGGTCCATTTCAGTTTGTTTTGACTTTACAGATTTAGTGTGACTGTAATTTACGTTGTTTTAATTATTTTTGGGATAAAAAATTACCTATATTAAAAATGATCGGAATCGATTCAGTAAACGATTCTGAACAAACTACTTTCTCAAAGTGCGTTAATTATGTTACGTGTTGTATACAAGTACGCTAGACTGACTATACCATACAAAATGTCCGTGCCAATTTGAAGCAAGCAACCATTGGTCGTCTTGAGAGCTAATATTGACATAATATGAGTTAATATTGACTCTCTAGTACATAGTCAGTAATCTATGATATTGACCTAATATATGCCAAAGTGCGTTGTCCTTATTTAAGTTATCTTATTTAAAAAAATCTGTATTTTGAATTTTTAAACTAAAAAACGAAATTATTTTATGTTGTTTGATTGTGTATAATATTAGTTACATAATAAGAATTATTTTTATTAATAATGAGTGTGCGTAATCTGTAAAACTCGTTACCAAAAGGGAAGTGGTATAACATTTCACAAGTAAGTGAATTTGCAGCAGATATTAAACATATTACAACTATTTGATAATATAAGTACTTAAAAATTTGTTACTAATCTATCATTAGTACTCTTATCAGTTTGTGATATATCCCAACATGTTTGGCTGTATATTACTGAGTTTTGATAAACAATAAAATTCAATAGGGTTGTCGAGTTCCTTGTCTGTAATACTTCTCAATTGATGTTCTTTCCTACCCATATCTGTTATGAAACTAAGTCTCTAACAACAATAATTATCAAATGTTTATTAATTAACAGGTTTCCAACTGAACCTAGACTAAAATTATGGCTTAAAAGCATAAATATTTTGAATTGGCGTACGAAACAAAATGATCATATTTGTACCAAACATTTCACAGACGACTGTTTTATTAGACATGAGAACTGCACCACTTTGAAAAAGTGCAGTATACCGACAATATTTTCTGGTAGTACCAGTACCAGTAAGTATAAAAGTATTAGATTATAATTTGAATGTTTTTTTTTTTATTTCTTCTTTCCTCATTTTCCTCCAAACTCAAGGGCCATAGCCAAGTATCGAAAGGTCGCCTGATGATGTCAAGCCACGTTGGATGTGTGTTAGTGGGCTGCGGATAGAGGAGATTCCTCTCGCTGTACCGCTGCAGTCGAGGTGGAGTTGTAAGGGAAGAGGAGTGTTGGTATGGTGATTGGCGATGCGCCACTCGACTTTCGCGACTTTGGTGAGGCTGCACCGCTTGATGATTCCCAGTGCTCGTTTTTTCCTGGCTCGATTCACATATCGGGCTCGGGGAGTCAGTAGTGCAGGTGGAGTTAGAGGCCGCGAAGGGCATTGTGCCTTGTGTTTTTGTTGTGCCTTATTTGAGAATGAAAACGGGAAGGAGAAGTCAGCAGCTAAGGAGGGGCTGCCATTGGGCGGCTAGCGCCGGAGGGGCCGCGGGTGTTCATGAAAGCGTTTTCGTGGCCCTGCGAATTTGCGGCGGAAGTAGAACACCATGGGATTTAAGTAAGTGCGAGTCTAGAGATTTAATTCTCTCTCGTGTCTCAAAATTTAATTTGTGCCTTAAATTCGTAGTGGCCCTACTTTTTTCTTTCTTATTTAAAAATTCTGGCCATCGTTTACATTCACGGTTTTTGGTAGCTTCCACTTGCGCAACATCCACCGACAAAGGTAATCAAGTGTTCGATCAAGAACCCATGGATTGCGATATGTCAAGCCCTCTAGAATACGTGGCACTGTCGAAGCTGGAAAGCTTAAGAGCTAGCGCAATATGCACCGATAAAGGTGATCCGTATGTTGATCTCGAAACCATGGAAGGCGGTACGCTGCTGCCTCCAGAATACATGGAGGTGCCCGAGATTGAGAGCCTGAGAAGAGATTCTTCTTTTTTATGTTGGTATCTTGATTTTTCTTTCCTTTTTTATTACAAGCAGACCGTGGAAAGATCATGTGTAGTTTTCTTAATTGTTGTATTTTTGTGTTATTTATCGGTCGGAACACAAGTTGCTACCGGGAACAGACTGTCACTTAAAGGAAGATTTTGTCTATTTCTGAAGTCTGTGATAATATCAAGCATGATCATCGTTATGAATACTCCCCTAGATCATCCAAAAAGGCATTGGAAAGAGAAATCTTTGAAAAACACACGAGCTCGTGTAAAAGTCCGATCGCAACATGTGAAGCGATTAAAGGTCAGCATTACTTGTTTAAGAAAATTAATTAACGATGACTGTGCAAATCTATTAAATCAGTATGACGACTTCAAGCCACAATTGTTTAAAAGAAAGATATTAAATACTGGTAAAAATGTTAGCCGTGCTAAGTGTCTCTCGGAATTAAGATCTTATTTTTACTCACCAAAAGCATACGCTTTCGTCCGAAAAAAGTTTAATATGGAATTACCACATCCTGGGGTAATACGCTCCTGGTATAGCTCTGTGGATGCGAATCCGGGGTTCTTAGTTGAAAGTTTTAATGCTTTACAACTTAAAAGTAACCAAGGAAACAGATTGGAGAAAACCTAATTTGTGCTTTGATAATAGACGAAATAAGCTTAAAGAAAAGTTGCTCTTGCAGCCGTGATGGTGTAACACGTGGTTATGTTGATTTTGGCATTGATTCCGAATGTAATGATTTACCTGATTGTGAAGACGCATTGGTTTTTATTATTGTTCCGTTAAAAGTCAATTGGAAAATACCAATCGCCTATTTTTTTATTAATGGGTTGCCTGCTGAAACAAAGAGCGCCCTAATTGAACAGGCTTTAATTTGCTTGCACGATGTTTCAGTAAAATATGCTTCGTAACTTTAGATGGACCTCCCGAGCAATTTTCTACGGTAGCTAAACTAGGGGCAGTGTTGAAAGCAGGAACACTAAACCTTTCTTTTATCACCCAATAGATAAGAACCACAAGATTTATGTAGTATTTGATCCCTGTGATATGCTTAAAAATATAAGAAATTGTTTAGGTGATTTCAAGGTATTTAAGGTTCACGAAGGGAATTTGGCAGCATTGCAATCGGAGTGCCTGAGGTTAGGAAAACGACTAAGGAGTTTGCATATACATTTAAAAAAATGATAATAAAAGTTTATCTTGCACTTAGTAGCAGTGTAACAGATGCAATTAAATTTTGTACAAATTAGATTGAAAATTGACAGTTGACCGCATTTTTGAATGTGAGAAATCCATGGGGGTGTGGATATAAAAGTCTACTCAGGACTACAAACGAGAAAAGGTCTAAAATAATGAAGGAAATTAATTACCTTAGCATAATAAAACTACATGATGATAGATTGGTGGTACAATCACGCTGTAAAGCAGGTTTTTTGGGGTTTTACAATGCAGTTATTTCTGTTCTTCATATTGTTACGAGCTTGAGGTTCGTGACAATAAAAATTGCCGATGGAATTACCTAAATTAACACTTTAATTCACTTTACACTAATTAAAGTTAAAAACACTAATAATTAATCACACTGATTCGCTTTATTCCGCTCCGAAGCTTCGCTTGTGTCGCCAACTCAAATACTTCTCCGATCGCATCTTGCAGCGCCTATATATACAAATTAGCAAAGAAGCATCCGGAATATTCAAGTAAATGCGCGCAAAGCGACGAGTGTTCGAGTGTAGATTTTCTAGAAACTTAGTTCTTCGGATGGCGCTGTCGGTTGAAAGATTTGTGATGTCATTTTCTGCAAAGCTCCCCTCGCTCTCATTCCTGTCACTAGATGGCGCTAGTGTATGACGTTGACTTATTCACGCAACACTGCCCCCTCCTAAGACATGCTCGTCCCGAGCATTATCGGTCCCATAATAACGCGCCAAGCGATCCACATGGACGATCTTAGGAGTCCCCTTTGCGCCTTTCTGTAACGGCTCCGCAATGTCAAGGGATGTCCTATCCCGTGGTGCACCAACATTGTACAATTTCGATGCTCCTCTACTCCGTGTCTGAGGTCCCCTCACAGCCGCACAACTTGTACATGTACGACACCAATCCTCGACATCGTCACGATAATGGACCCAGTAAAACTGTTCTCGGACCTTCAGTAGAGTTCGTTTAACTCCCAGATGGACTCTTGAACGACCATTATGGCATAGCTGTAGAACATTCGGCACTTTAGCTTTAGGGACAACCATTTGCAAACGACAGCTGTCTCCTCGACCATTGTCCCATTTACGGCACAGGACTCCATCCTGAAGCAGCAAGCTGTCCCATTGGGCCCAATAGCTTTTCGTGGTTGAACTCCTCGCTGAGACGTCCCTCCACTTAGGCTTGGTAGCACGGGCCTTCATCCATCCCAGAATCGGCTTGATGTCCGGATCTTCCTGCTGTGCATGTCGTAGGCTGTCCTTCCACCCGTTGCTGAGGTGGTCTGTCCTGAGCATCTTCGCGGATACCACTTCCTTACTCTCCTGCCTACTACAATGGTTGCAATCTTCAGGACAAGGTCTTCTTGACAATGCATCTGCGTTGCCGTGAGATTTCCTGCTGCAGTGTCTGATAGTAAAGTCGTATTCCTGCTGCTGCTGGGCGGTGCTGTTAGCCGCACTTCCTTTCTGAGACCGTTCACCTTCCCTTCCTAGGGTGTGCTTATGGCAGCTGGACCGAAGATGGCCCCTTTCCCCACAGCCATAGCACCTAGGGCTGTATCTTTTATTGTGGTCGCGAACCGTAACTGCTGTAACCTCCCTAGCGTGAGGTGAACGATGATCCTGTCGCCGCCAGGCAGTGCCGTTAGCTGCACTACCCTCTCGAGATCGATCAACTCTCCCTTCCACGGTTCGCTTAGGGCAGCTGGATCGAAGATGGCCCCTTTCCCCACAGCCATAGCACCTAGGGCTGTATCCTTTGTTGCGGTCGCGAACTGTAGCTGCTGCAACCTCCCTGACGCGATGGGAACGATGATCCTGCCGCACGGCTTCCACTTCCAGTGCATGCGCCAAGGCGTCCTTAAGCGTCTCGTGGTGCCCGAGCCTCACAGCAGCTCTGACTTCCAGGTCGCGGATGCCGTCGATGAATGTCTGCACCAGGTTCCCTTCAATGAGCGCAGGTACAGACCGGTATGCTTTTCGCACCAGCTTCTCCACTTCTAGAGCCCACTGCTGCAGGTTTTCATTGATGCGCTGCACACGATCTTTAAGCTGCGCACGAAAGACGTGTTCCAGGTGAGCGCCGCCATATCTCGCCTCCAATGCCTCAAGGAGTTGCTCATAAGTCACTTCCTCACCGAGAGCTTCCAGAACTGTTAAGGCCTGGTCGCGCAGGCCTAGTGTGAGAGCAGTCATGGCCTGACTTTTATTCCAGCCGTTCGCCTTCATAACAGCCTCGAACTGGATTTTGTAGGCTGACCAGGAAGAGGTACCGTCAAACGGCGGCACTTTGAGTCCACGTAGCGAAGGTGTTGTAGCTACTACGGGAGCTGTTGTTCTATCCCCAAGTTTGAGGTCGTCCAGCGTTTTCTTCACGTCAGCCATTACGTTGTCAACCCGATTGTTTACTTGGTCGATCCGGGTTTTGGCCTCCGACAGGCGGTTGTCATGTTGAGCAACCTTATCCTTCACCTCCCGTATCTCTTTTCCGAAGATAGCGTGAAGGTCCTTCATGAGGAGCATCTGCTCTTCTTTATCGCGTTGTAGTTGCTCTTCTAAACGACGGGCCTGTTCCTCCTGCCGGCAGGCCTGTTCCTCTTGTCCGCTCTGCAGCTGCTCTTTCAACTGACGGGCCTGCTCCTCCTGTCGGCGAGCCTGCTCCTCCTGTCGGCGAGCCTGCTCCTGCAGCATCACCATCAGAGCACCTAAGTCAGGTGCTGCAGATGTAGGAGCTACCGACGGGCCTGCAGCCGGTGGCTGGTCCTCCGACGTCTGCGGCGTTGCGCCACCAAATCTTCGTTGGTCCGTCTCCTGCTGGCGTTGACTTCGGGTACGGACACCCTCCGTTTCCTCCTTAGGTAAAATCGGCATGATTTTATCCGACTTCTGACACCAATTGTTACGAGCTTGAGGTTCGTGACAATAAAAATTGCCGATAGAATTACCTAAATTAACACTTTAATTCACTTTACACTAATTAAAGTTAAAACACTAATAATTAATCACACTGATTCGCTTTATTCCGCTCCGAAGCTTCGCTTGTGTCGCCAACTCCAATACTTCTCCGATCGCGCCTTGCAGCGCCTATATATACAAATTAGCAATGAAGCATCCGGAATATTCAAGTAAATGCGCGCAAAGCGACGAGTGTTCGAGTGTAGATTTTCTAGAAACTTAGTTCTTCGGATGGCGCTGTCGGTTGAAAGATTTGTGAAGTCATTTTCTGCAAAGCTCCCCGCGCTCTCTTTCCTGACACTAGATGGCGCTAGTGTATGACGTTGACTTATTCACGCAACAATATTTACGACATCTATGTTAAAGCAGATAAGCCTGAACTTAATTACTTGTTGACGTACAAGTTAAGCCAAGATCACTTGATATTATATTTTTGTGCGATTCGTAGCCGAGGTGGTTGGTGTCCAAACACATTTAAGCAATTGTTAATTCACCATGAAATAACTAATTCCATGGGTAATGTCCAGGGAAACGACTTATCAATATTAACTGTATCTTCTGGTTCTTCAAAAGGGGCTAAAATCAACAAATTTAAAATGAAGAAAGAGATTCGCCAACCCTGCATGATGAAATAAGTGAATTTTTACACCTGTTTGGAGGGACCACGCTCTCACATAATACCAGCGTGAAATAGTAGCTTAATGCTACTGTATTCCGTATGGTGAGTGTAGAGAACCGGAGACCCTTTTTACTGGAAACGAGGCATTCCATCTTAGTCCTCACGGGTGACAACGCATCTGCATTTTAATTCGTAATTGAGGATTGATGTAGATGACCATGGGCCACAGAAACCACTTACCATCAGGTGGACTGTGCGCTCGTTTGTCACCCTATCCTATTAAAAAAAAAGTACCTGAATCAAACGTAAACGAAATGTCTAAACAGTGTGTAGAATATATTGCAGGATTTGTCATTCGGGCGATACGAAAGGAAATTAGATGTGACGATTGTTTGATACCGTGCGAATTTTTACAACAAGATCCTGTGAGGAATCACAGAAATGGTATTGCTCTCGTTGTACAAAAAACGAGGGGTGGTTTAACTATGCCTTCTACAAGTGTGGTAAATATTTGTTTATTGGTTGAGTCATTATTCCGCCATGCTGTTAAAAATAATAATGTAAACCTCCGATAGAACCGAATTTTTCTGCAGTAATAACTCCAAAGGTACTAAAAGATCTTATAGTTAAAACGGAAATATCTAGACGCGGAAGTTAAAAGCACTTAAGTCAAATCTTTTTGCATGTAAAAATTTTACAGGGGAAGGTTTTATTCGATTGGTGTGAAAAAAAAGTAGTACAGTTTTTATTTTTATTGTTTTTTATTACATAATCACGAACTAGTTACGCGTTAAATTTAGTATATTTCAAACTTATTATTGTCTGAAATATCTGACTTAAGTTTCTATGTGCGCAAAGAAATCGCAACTTAAGTCTTTATTACTGTACCATACAACTACGTAGCTTATTAATGTTTAAAAATATAAAAATGAACTATCAATAATATTTAATAATTATAATAATGCTTATTAGTTAAGTTTTTATAATAAACTAAAAGGTACTTTCTTCAGAATTTGATATATCTGGATCAACGTCAGTTGTGTCTGTAGTAGCAGTTACTAAATTCTGATAAAAATTATGGAAACATTCCGGTATTAAAGATAAAAGTGATATTATGTCACTTTTTTTCAATGCTTATTGGTACCGACTTTGCAGTAATCTGCATCAAATTAAATGTTGTTCCGTTTTAAATTAATGGTATTGAAACATTCATCCCTTGACAGACATTTTTTGTATTTTATGACACCATACTCAGCTTCGTAACACAGCCACTTCACATCATGCCATTTGAAAATATTTCCATCATCGTCTTTTTTCGGACTACTAACGACCCTTTCAATAATACAGCGAAGTCAAAAAAATCTGCTTGCCGCATTTCTTTAACTGTAAATTTTTTGCTGCTCGACCTGACTAATTGCATCTAATTATGTGGATGATAAATTTCAATTTCAGTTTTTTTCTTTTTTTTTTATAATTACGTGGTTCAAGTCCACCTCCATATGTGTATGACCAGGTACCATAAATTTATGATTTATTAACTCAATAGAGGGTTTTACTGACAACAAGTAGGTAAACATTGCAGCCACATGGGTGTTCTTATTTTGTCCTCCGCAAGTATCAGAGTACAAAATTACTTCTGAAACTTCTTCAGGAAGTTCTTTTAAATATAAAAACAAACAAGAGGCTATTTGATTAGCTCCTCGACCCGAAATTCCCTCATGCCATATGTTGTGCGTTGACGTTCCAGTTCCGTTGTCGTGTATCGTAAGATTAAAGGTCCAAAGTTGTCTTTTGTAAAAGGCTACAGATGATTGCAAAGCTGGGGTTGGCAAGCATTGTTGTAGGTCAAAAGACAGACACTTGATTTTTTTATCTGTAACTGCGGTATTTTTGTCAAATTTCTTCTCATTGTAAGCCATATCAGCTGCTAGTAAGTGTGCGTCCCGTTCTGTTTCAAGAGCCTTCGATCAATTATATTATACCAGTATATAATTGATCGAAGTCAAGAGCAGATTTTTTCGTCTCGTCCGTAGCAATGTTTAATTTCATTTTAAACAGGTCGCAAGTGTGACATGTGTCCACTGTCACTAGATGGCGCTAGTGTATGACGTTGACTTATTCACGCAACACTGCCCCCTCCTAAGACATGCTCGTCCCGAGCATTATCGGTCCCATAATAACGCGCCAAGCGATCCACATGGACGATCTTAGGAGTCCCCTTTGCGCCTTTCTGTAACGGCTCCGCAATGTCAAGGGATGTCCTATCCCGTGGTGCACCAACATTGTACAATTTCGATGCTCCTCTACTCCGTGTCTGAGGTCCCCTCACAGCCGCACAACTTGTACATGTACGACACCAATCCTCGACATCGTCACGATAATGGACCCAGTAAAACTGTTCTCGGACCTTCAGTAGAGTTCGTTTAACTCCCAGATGGACTCTTGAACGACCATTATGGCATAGCTGTAGAACATTCGGCACTTTAGCTTTAGGGACAACCATTTGCAAACGACAGCTGTCTCCTCGACCATTGTCCCATTTACGGCACAGGACTCCATCCTGAAGCAGCAAGCTGTCCCATTGGGCCCAATAGCTTTTCGTGGTTGAACTCCTCGCTGAGACGTCCCTCCACTTAGGCTTGGTAGCACGGGCCTTCATCCATCCCAGAATCGGCTTGATGTCCGGATCTTCCTGCTGTGCATGTCGTAGGCTGTCCTTCCACCCGTTGCTGAGGTGGTCTGTCCTGAGCATCTTCGCGGATACCACTTCCTTACTCTCCTGCCTACTACAATGGTTGCAATCTTCAGGACAAGGTCTTCTTGACAATGCATCTGCGTTGCCGTGAGATTTCCTGCTGCAGTGTCTGATAGTAAAGTCGTATTCCTGCTGCTGCTGGGCGGTGCTGTTAGCCGCACTTCCTTTCTGAGACCGTTCACCTTCCCTTCCTAGGGTGTGCTTATGGCAGCTGGACCGAAGATGGCCCCTTTCCCCACAGCCATAGCACCTAGGGCTGTATCTTTTATTGTGGTCGCGAACCGTAACTGCTGTAACCTCCCTAGCGTGAGGTGAACGATGATCCTGTCGCCGCCAGGCAGTGCCGTTAGCTGCACTACCCTCTCGAGATCGATCAACTCTCCCTTCCACGGTTCGCTTAGGGCAGCTGGATCGAAGATGGCCCCTTTCCCCACAGCCATAGCACCTAGGGCTGTATCCTTTGTTGCGGTCGCGAACTGTAGCTGCTGCAACCTCCCTGACGCGATGGGAACGATGATCCTGCCGCACGGCTTCCACTTCCAGTGCATGCGCCAAGGCGTCCTTAAGCGTCTCGTGGTGCCCGAGCCTCACAGCAGCTCTGACTTCCAGGTCGCGGATGCCGTCGATGAATGTCTGCACCAGGTTCCCTTCAATGAGCGCAGGTACAGACCGGTATGCTTTTCGCACCAGCTTCTCCACTTCTAGAGCCCACTGCTGCAGGTTTTCATTGATGCGCTGCACACGATCTTTAAGCTGCGCACGAAAGACGTGTTCCAGGTGAGCGCCGCCATATCTCGCCTCCAATGCCTCAAGGAGTTGCTCATAAGTCACTTCCTCACCGAGAGCTTCCAGAACTGTTAAGGCCTGGTCGCGCAGGCCTAGTGTGAGAGCAGTCATGGCCTGACTTTTATTCCAGCCGTTCGCCTTCATAACAGCCTCGAACTGGATTTTGTAGGCTGACCAGGAAGAGGTACCGTCAAACGGCGGCACTTTGAGTCCACGTAGCGAAGGTGTTGTAGCTACTACGGGAGCTGTTGTTCTATCCCCAAGTTTGAGGTCGTCCAGCGTTTTCTTCACGTCAGCCATTACGTTGTCAACCCGATTGTTTACTTGGTCGATCCGGGTTTTGGCCTCCGACAGGCGGTTGTCATGTTGAGCAACCTTATCCTTCACCTCCCGTATCTCTTTTCCGAAGATAGCGTGAAGGTCCTTCATGAGGAGCATCTGCTCTTCTTTATCGCGTTGTAGTTGCTCTTCTAAACGACGGGCCTGTTCCTCCTGCCGGCAGGCCTGTTCCTCTTGTCCGCTCTGCAGCTGCTCTTTCAACTGACGGGCCTGCTCCTCCTGTCGGCGAGCCTGCTCCTCCTGTCGGCGAGCCTGCTCCTGCAGCATCACCATCAGAGCACCTAAGTCAGGTGCTGCAGATGTAGGAGCTACCGACGGGCCTGCAGCCGGTGGCTGGCCCTCCGACGTCTGCGGCGTTGCGCCACCAAATCTTCGTTGGTCCGTCTCCTGCTGGCGTTGACTTCGGGTACGGACACCCTCCGTTTCCTCCTTAGGTAAAATCGGCATGATTTTATCCGACTTCTGACACCAATTGTTACGAGCTTGAGGTTCGTGACAATAAAAATTGCCGATAGAATTACCTAAATTAACACTTTAATTCACTTTACACTAATTAAAGTTAAAACACTAATAATTAATCACACTGATTCGCTTTATTCCGCTCCGAAGCTTCGCTTGTGTCGCCAACTCCAATACTTCTCCGATCGCGCCTTGCAGCGCCTATATATACAAATTAGCAATGAAGCATCCGGAATATTCAAGTAAATGCGCGCAAAGCGACGAGTGTTCGAGTGTAGATTTTCTAGAAACTTAGTTCTTCGGATGGCGCTGTCGGTTGAAAGATTTGTGAAGTCATTTTCTGCAAAGCTCCCCGCGCTCTCTTTCCTGACACTAGATGGCGCTAGTGTATGACGTTGACTTATTCACGCAACAATATTTACGACATCTATGTTAAAGCAGATAAGCCTGAACTTAATTACTTGTTGACGTACAAGTTAAGCCAAGATCACTTGATATTATATTTTTGTGCGATTCGTAGCCGAGGTGGTTGGTGTCCAAACACATTTAAGCAATTGTTAATTCACCATGAAATAACTAATTCCATGGGTAATGTCCAGGGAAACGACTTATCAATATTAACTGTATCTTCTGGTTCTTCAAAAGGGGCTAAAATCAACAAATTTAAAATGAAGATTCGCCAACCCTGCATGATGAAATAAGTGAATTTTTACACCTGTTTGGAGGGACCACGCTCTCACATAATACCAGCGTGAAATAGTAGCTTAATGCTACTGTATTCCGTATGGTGAGTGTAGAGAACCGGAGACCCTTTTTACTGGAAACGAGGCATTCCATCTTAGTCCTCACGGGTGACAACGCATCTGCATTTTAATTCGTAATTGAGGATTGATGTAGATGACCATGGGCCACAGAAACCACTTACCATCAGGTGGACTGTGCGCTCGTTTGTCACCCTATCCTATTAAAAAAAAAGTACCTGAATCAAACGTAAACGAAATGTCTAAACAGTGTGTAGAATATATTGCAGGATTTGTCATTCGGGCGATACGAAAGGAAATTAGATGTGACGATTGTTTGATACCGTGCGAATTTTTACAACAAGATCCTGTGAGGAATCACAGAAATGGTATTGCTCTCGTTGTACAAAAAACGAGGGGTGGTTTAACTATGCCTTCTACAAGTGTGGTAAATATTTGTTTATTGGTTGAGTCATTATTCCGCCATGCTGTTAAAAATAATAATGTAAACCTCCGATAGAACCGAATTTTTCTGCAGTAATAACTCCAAAGGTACTAAAAGATCTTATAGTTAAAACGGAAATATCTAGACGCGGAAGTTAAAAGCACTTAAGTCAAATCTTTTTGCATGTAAAAATTTTACAGGGGAAGGTTTTATTCGATTGGTGTGAAAAAAAAGTAGTACAGTTTTTATTTTTATTGTTTTTTATTACATAATCACGAACTAGTTACGCGTTAAATTTAGTATATTTCAAACTTATTATTGTCTGAAATATCTGACTTAAGTTTCTATGTGCGCAAAGAAATCGCAACTTAAGTCTTTATTACTGTACCATACAACTACGTAGCTTATTAATGTTTAAAAATATAAAAATGAACTATCAATAATATTTAATAATTATAATAATGCTTATTAGTTAAGTTTTTATAATAAACTAAAAGGTACTTTCTTCAGAATTTGATATATCTGGATCAACGTCAGTTGTGTCTGTAGTAGCAGTTACTAAATTCTGATAAAAATTATGGAAACATTCCGGTATTAAAGATAAAAGTGATATTATGTCACTTTTTTTCAATGCTTATTGGTACCGACTTTGCAGTAATCTGCATCAAATTAAATGTTGTTCCGTTTTAAATTAATGGTATTGAAACATTCATCTCTTGACAGACATTTTTTGTATTTTATGACACCATACTCAGCTTCGTAACACAGCCACTTCACATCATGCCATTTGAAAATATTTCCATCATCGTCTTTTTTCGGACTACTAACGACCCTTTCAATAATACAGCGAAGTCAAAAAAATCTGCTTGCCGCATTTCTTTAACTGTAAACTTTTTGCTGCTCGACCTGACTAATTGCATCTAATTATGTGGATGATAAATTTCAATTTCAGTTTTTTTCTTTTTTTTTATAATTACGTGGTTCAAGTCCACCTCCATATGTGTATGACCAGGTACCATAAATTTATGATTTATTAACTCAATAGAGGGTTTTACTGACAACAAGTAGGTAAACATTGCAGCCACATGGGTGTTCTTATTTTGTCCTCCGCAAGTATCAGAGTACAAAATTACTTCTGAAACTTCTTCAGGAAGTTCTTTTAAATATAAAAACAAACAAGAGGCTATTTGATTAGCTCCTCGACCCGAAATTCCCTCATGCCATATGTTGTGCGTTGACGTTCCAGTTCCGTTGTCGTGTATCGTAAGATTAAAGGTCCAAAGTTGTCTTTTGTAAAAGGCTACAGATGATTGCAAAGCTGGGGTTGGCAAGCATTGTTGTAGGTCAAAAGACAGACACTTGATTTTTTTATCTGTAACTGCGGTATTTTTGTCAAATTTCTTCTCATTGTAAGCCATATCAGCTGCTAGTAAGTGTGCGTCCCGTTCTGTTTCAAGAGCCTTCGATCAATTATATTATACCAGTATATAATTGATCGAAGTCAAGAGCAGATTTTTTCGTCTCGTCCGTAGCAATGTTTAATTTCATTTTAAACAGGTCGCAAGTGTGACATGTGTCCACTTTTGGTTTTTTGAAACTTAAATTTAATTTGTGGAATTCTCTACGGTAAATCTTGTCACTTACAGGATTTTCATGTGAAGTTGAATGATTTATATTATAATAACCCTTTTTATACAGTTTTTAATTAATTAAATATTTGATTGTCTTTGGGCCGTGGCAACTACTTACCATCAGGTGGGCTGTGTGCTCGTTTGTCATCCTATCCTATAAAAAGAAAAAAAAGAAAAGAACTTATCCTATACCTTTAAACGAGCAATATATATATATATATATATATATATATATATATATATATATATATATATATATATATATATAGATATATATATATATATATATATATATATATATATATTCGGAATCTCGGAAACGGCTCCAACGATTTTCATAACTCACTGTGTTAACGATCGTAATAGCTCAAGTGGGTATCAAGCGGTCGTGAAATCATAATGCTTTTGTTCGCGTCCCGTCTTCGGTCCGACTCTTTTCCTTTTTTTTCAAGTTCCCTTCTTTTGTGAGAAAATCTATTATTTAGAGCCCTTTTTTTAGTATTTTTTTAAAAATACGAAAATTAATTAAACTAATTGCACTCAAGATTTTTTATTCAAATAACCAGTTCAGTTTTTTGTATTATGTCAATAAGATCAAAAAATATTATTTATGTTTCATCAGTATCTAATTTGTATCAAAATGTAATTTCAAAAAAAAACCGAGCAAAGCTCGGTCATCCAGGTACTTTACACTTAATAACAGCCAATCCTTTTTTCTCCTATGAGTGACATTTGTAAAAAAAGAGAATTCTACAAACATAGACAGAGAAACCTATAGACAAATTGACGCCTTCTTTCGCATTCGCACACGAAAAAGATAGATTTATGCATACGTCTTGCATAGAAATGAGACAGAACGGTGTGATTGTTTGTCCCTTTCTCCGTGCCGGTTTTTTGGTTTAGCAAATTTCACTTTGCTAAACAACTTTGAAAGTTCGTTGCGATCTAAGGAGTTTATACGTTGGTTTAAGTGAGAAAAAAGTGTTTTGTGAGCTTAAGATTGGTGAATCTTGTTCGGTTCAGTTCTTAGAGCAATAAATTTTTTTATCTAAATACGTTTAAAAGTCATAAAGATTATTGTATAACCTAAAACTACGTTATCGTCCTTTCTCACTCGAGGCCACGCTAATCATTAGTCTATAGGTTTCTCTGTCTACGTCTACAAAGAACTATGGCTGGATATCATTCACAGCTGCTGGATAAAATGCATTATGTCAACTACTCTTCGAACATGAATTGGTGGTTCTAGAGATTCAGTCGACGGTTCAATCAATAGCACATCGTCAGTGATTTCTCTGTAATAGAAAAACGAAATTTAAGTTTTATTTAATTACAAACAAAAAATCTAAGTCATAGCAATTACGCGGTATTTACGAATACTTACTTATCATTATTTGATTTTGGTTTGGCTCCTGGAGTTACAACTGATGCATTTGAAAGTGATGTCCCAGGGTTTTCGTGCTCAGAATCTTTTTGTAATTTAAAATTTAAACATACAAGTTCTTAAATTAAAATACATAGTTATAAAAAAAATAACTGTATATTTACAAAACTTATCACTAGAACCGAAATCCAACAAAAATTTACACCAACAATACAACTTATGAAAAAACTAATCACAAAATAAAATATACACAGCTTTCAACAACAAAACACGTACTTATAAATGATTTTTGAGCGGCGAGCGAAACAGATCTGTCTAGCAGCGCGCGGTCAGTGTCGCTCCGCGTATAAATGAAAGAAAAGCAAAAAGACGCCAAGATGGTGCGATGTTTCGTTGGACTCGTTCGAGTTATTAATCATTAAATATGTTAATACTTACAAATATCTTATTTTAATCGATAAATAAAAGCAATATTTCCCTTTATTATTAGATATTAATTACATCATTGTTATTAATTTGATCAAAATTTGTTTTCAATAATCCGGTTATAAATTCATTTTTAATAAAATTTCATTTTTGATGGATTTTTCATGATTATTTTCTATCGACAAAAATTACCGAAAACGTGTTTTGAACACAATGGTCCCCCCCATATATAAGATCAAGGTTAACATATAATGATTTCTTAAATTTACGCGAACACTACACATTAAATAAAACTAAATTTACGGATTCTATCACGTTTATTTAACTGATTTTACTTATTTTTAATTCCCGACGTTTCGGGTGCTTTACAGCAACCATGGTCACGGGGAGGGGGGACTGAGATGTTTGAGGTCCCAATGTCATTGTTCGCCCGGCTACCTTCAGTTTTTAAATATTAATTTTTGCTCCGATTTACGCAAAACGAACTTACAGTATCTTGAAGTCTTGCAATGGTATGCTTGGGTTTGGGTTTAATTTTGTTAATTATAGGATCCCAAGCAGATGGCAGCGCCCAACCATCTTCTCTATTGAAATTAGGATGTTTTTTAATTTCAATAGCCTCGCGTATCATCCTTGGTAGGAATCGGTGTTCTTTTGCAAGGATTTGTGGTTTACCAAATCTGATGGTGGGGACGATCTTGAACATGTTCACAGACTGCAGACTTCCCGGAGCGTCGGTGCTTCACGTCAGCTATATGTTCTTTCACGCGGGTTTTTATGGATCTTTTTGTTTGACCTATGTAAGAGAGACCACATTCACAATCTAACTTGTACACTCCTGCATCTTGTAGAGGGATATTACACTTGACGGATGGTAAAAATTGACTAATCTTCTTCGGCGGCTTGTAGTATGTTTTAATAGAAGCTCGCTTCAAGATGTAGCCAACCTTGTCTGTGACTCCTCTGACATATGGTAGTACAGCAGGCACACGCTCGACTGTGGCCGGCTTCACTCGGTCACTGTGGCGTAGGCGCGGGATCCGAAGCTTGTTGTCTTGCAACACTTGCTTGACATGCTGCAGCTCGGCGGCCAGATGTTTTCTGTCACAGATACCTCGTGCTCTCTGAAACAAAGATTTACCCACGGTAGCTAACAGTGAAGGATGATGGTGAGATTCACCATTTAAATATCGGTTGGTAATACCAACCGATTTTTACCATTTTTTAAGATATTTACCATTACATCAGATTTGATAAACCACAAATCTTTGCAAAAGAACACCGATTCCTACCAAGGATGATACGCGAGGCTATTGCCATTATTACCACTGCAAGACTTCAAGATACTGTAAGTTCGTTTTGCGTAAATCGGACCAAAATTAATATTCAAAAACTGAAGGTAGCCGGCCTAACTATGACATTGGGACGTCAAACATCTCAGTCCCCCCCCCCCCCCGTGACCATGGTTGCTGTAAAGCACCCGAAACGTCGGGAATTAAAAATAAGTAAAATCAGTTAAATAAACGCGATAGAATCCGTAAATTTAGTTTTATTCAAGGTTAACATATTTTTTTGCAAGTCTAAAATGTATAAATTATCCTTAAAAAAATGTTTTCTGAAGCCTACTTTGACTATGTATAGCGCCTTAAATATAAAATGGTGAAAAACAATTCAGTACTCAATAAGTTTATTTGCGACCACCATTAACTGTAACCATTTTGGTTACAATTTTGTTGGTGTTTAATAGTACAGTAGTTTACTATAGGCCCTGTTAGACTCTGGCAAGTACAAAAAGCCAGACGTGGGATTGTCCTGGTAATTTAGAATGATTTTGATAAGAATCTAACAACATACATATTTCAAACATATTTCAAAGTTTACAACAAAATACAATATTTTACTTTCAGGAGTACCTTATGTTATATTTTATTAATGGAGTATGTCCTTAAACTATGGCTATATTTTATATTTATTTATCTCTTTCTTTTATTACTTTTTAAACGTCTACAAAGTAACTTTCCTAGATTTCATGTAGGCATATTAAGAAATAATACTATCCGTATCAATTTCTCTAAGCAATAACAATCAGGGAAATAATTCAGGCATTCCTGACTCATAGTGATCCCTAAATTATTTTTTTACACGGTTCAACCGTCGAAAATGAACGTTCACCACAGCAGTTACTGACTTTTTTTTCATTAGTCTCTCGTCTTAGGTGGCAACCAGACCTCCACCAGAGATTCTTAGCACCCCCTGCCACACTGTTACCATGGTCGCTACCGTTGCCAGGAATAGCAGTGCTACAGGGGGTTTGGGGCCGTCTCTTCGTAACTCTCATCAATGGGGATGTTTGCCATAGTTGCTACGCACGGCGGGCGTGTTGGCAGCTTACAGATCGTGCCCTCTATGTGGAAGTGCTAGACACTACACTCCGGATCAGTAAATGATCCGAAGAGCCAAGAGGGGCATCGACGGAGACCTGATAACCATCCGGATGAGAGGTCAGCATAAGGTTCAACAGGAAAGGTGTATGATCCCCACATCTGGAATCTGCTTGGGCAAAGTGACAAGAGGAGTCGTAAACAGATCTTCCCGCATGATCAGTAGTAGTATGAGAACCGAGTCATTCGGTTTGTTGGTCGTTAAAACTTGTACGTTTACTGTACGAAATTCTATTTCATGCTCGCCAACGAAATAATCGGTTACCGCTTGTCGGGATTGTTGGGATACGCGGGGCCCCCTTTTTTGCGGAACCCGTAGCAATTACTACTCTTACTACGTGGTACGTGGTATCCGGCACTGATTCAGACGATGGAAATATCACCATGGATCATAACCATTTGATGAAACGGAAGAGGCGAATGTGGTGTTACAAGAAAAGCTACTTGAGCTCAGCACCAACAAGGAACTGAAGGTGAAATTTAAAAAAGGCTATCAAACATTTTGGCTGCAGGCAGAAGTCCCCGAAAAATATCCTGGGTTGTGAGAAAATGCGAAAAAATTTTTGATAGCGTTTCCATCGTCATATCTCGTCGAAAGCAGTTTTAGTGCTGTTACCAACCCGTTAACAAAAAAGAACCAGATTGAACATCACAGAACGGGGAGATTTGAGATTACTTCTTACAAAACTGAAGCCAAATATTGATGATTTGCTGTCAATTCATCAAGTACATCCGTCTCAATAAAAGTATGACTATTCTTATTGCTGATTTACATTTCAGAGTTTATTGTTGATTTTTTGTCAATTGTAGATTGTATGTAAATATATACTAAATAATATATAATAAATGTTTATAATTTTGTATAACTACAAGTATTATTTTAATAAATAGGACACAAGAAAATGTGCTATTTTTTTCTTAACCTCCCCAATTTGTGGTGATATTTTTAAGAGTTCTGGAAATACAGTAGAAATGTAGCAGTAGGGGTCTACCGAAAATAGTAAAACTTTGAAAGTCGTCCACGATAAAAAAAAGTTTGGGAACCTCTGCTCTAGTAGATCATGAATACTGTTTCATGTTTGCTGAAATAGGTACTCAAGGGCGTATTAGTGGCGACGGCGTTTTCAGGAGTATCAATTTGACGCATCCTAGTTTGTTGGTAGGGTGTGAATTTTATTTTCCCTACGTATTTCTGGGTGACGGAGCATTTAGTTTAAGTAAACATCTCATGAAACCGTTTCCTGGCTCTCACGCGTTAAATTCTACTGAAAGTATTTTTAATCAAAAACTCTCTCAGTCACGTGTTGTAGTTGATAATACGTTCGGAATTCTAGGTAACAAATTTATGGTCTTCAAGACGGCTATGCCATTCCATACAGTTAAATGTTCAATAAATGGCATGTGTTCTATTACATAACTTTGTGTGAAAAAGTCGAATGCCTCGCCTTTTATACACACCTCCAGGTACATTCGATTCCCACAATGATAATGAAGACTTGATAAGCTCTGGTACTTTGGCGAAATGATTAGCGTTAGTATTAACGGTTTCCTTCCCTTACAAAATCAATCACGTAGAACAACTAATGATGCTAATCAAAAAAGACAAAATTTTATGAAATATTTGTACCTATATAATAATACAGAATAAAAATACTACACCAAATAAAAATCTATTTTATTTTATTTACTTACTCCATGTTCGGTGTTTATTACACTGTTGCATTGGTATACATCTTTCAAAAAACTTTCCATAACATCGAAAAATGGCCATGACGGCGTATATATTTAGTCAAGTCCAGTCCCAGACCTCATGGAAACTTTTTTCTTTTTTAAATGAGTACGGAAAGCCGTCATCATTTTCTTTTTTTAAATCGTTTAATGGAATTCTCATGGTATCAACTATGAGTTTCCATGTAGGAGGGGTGGTACTACAAAGTACTGTATGAATTACTATATCAGTTTATCTGTTTACACCTGGTAGACAGGTATTGTTGCATGGAAAAAGATAGTCAACCATGCTGTGGCATTTCCTATATGTATTTTTTTCGATTGAGACCAATTTTATCAAGGAAAAGAATAACCGTAAGTGGTAAAAAAATTATTAAATAACTTTCAATTACAAATAGCCTTGCGAAAACATAGGCTGTCAATCACCCTCATTCCATGTATATATAATGTACTCTGTGCATCCTGATTTGTATTTATTAATAGAAGATATACTTCTTTTATTATAAAAAAAAAACTAATTCATCAAACAATGATGGGTATTTTTAAACGGAATCTCTTAGACTATTATAATAAAAATGATTCTGTAATTTAAAAGTATTAACACGAATCATAATTTTATCAGTAATCAACTCACAACATTCAAAATATAACAAGCGTTATACCCATCATAGTCGACTTAGATCCTTAAGTGGGTTGTAGTGTGCATCATTTCCGACTGTTTCGACTATGAAACACCATACTCCAAACTTAACCGTTTTCAAGATATAGATATATTTAAGATTTTTATAAAAATTGCCAATTTTTTGTCTATTGTACTAATTTTTTTGTAATGATTAGTTATTTATGCCTTAGTGGCTGCAAACATCCTACTAGGGAAAAAAGCGTCTTGCCATAACTATACATCGTTCACAAAAAACGAAATAAAACCAACTCTTCAACAATTCTCACTCTACTATCTCACTGTAAAAATCTATGTGAAAACCCTTTCGATAGCGACGGCGTAAAGTTACGTCTCGAACGATCAAATTGTCGCCGATGACCATTCTCTGACTAGTGTATAGTTATCTGTGATGAATCTGAAAAGAATATCTAATCATGAGCGTTAACGTTCTCACTGTCGAATGCGAGTCAATGTTTGATGGTCGATATCGATGAAATCTAGCTCGCACTCATGAATTGTGTTTCCGATTATTGTCACTAGTTGGCGCTATTTTACTCCATACAAATCACGAAAAAACTCACACTAGGCACGCTATAGACCGTAGCGTGTATGGCCGGCGAGCAGACCTATTCAAACCTTTCATTGCACATAGCTATTTTTCCGGTCAAAATTTTATTTTTTGGTTAATGTTTTCCTTACTAGAAAGCATTAGATAAACAAAGGAAAATGTAGTAAATGAAGTAAAGTGAAACACCGGACCGAGCGCCACCTGAGCCGAGTAGAGCCGCCTAATGACCTGTCACTCGTTCGTCCGTGCGCTGATTGATCGACAGCCCGACGTGTGCACGTAACCGCTATCGCACTGCCGATTGTAATAAATCAAACATTCAAATGATGCGATAACTGATACGCATTAGATTCCCTTTTCCTACTGTACTAATAATGCTCACACAATAACTAAAATCCAATGTATATACAATATGCAACAAAAACCCTGTGGTTCCCGTAAAGTGTGTTATCAGAATCAGTATCCAAGCGTATAGAAATATTTTTTTTTGTATTTGTATTGTATTGTATGTATTTTTTATTATTCAAATTGTAAGTTTTTTTTGAAAAAAAAAATGTTTCTATATGCTTGAATACTGATTCTGATAACGCAGTTTACGGGAACCACAGGGTTTTTGTTACATGTTGTATAATATGAACATATACAACTTCCATTTAAAAAATTGTGTTCTTAATAATTAAGACAAATTTAACTCTTTGAATGATTATATAATAAGGAAGCATATCAATTAAAACGATTTCAAATTTTGTAATACAAAAAATACCATCTAATATTACTTCCTTTGATTATATACAGGTATATAATCAAAGATTACTTCTTACTTCACTGTATCATCAAATTTTCATTTGAAACTCTTGTTTTAGATACCCTACATGTTTTTTTTCATATTCTTATTTACCCCCTTAAATTTACCATAGACCAAATTTCAACTCAGTGAACTAAGTTGTCATACGTTGTTATACTTATAACCCCACCGTATAAATATAGGGCTTAGAATAGACACTGAAGTGGTTAAACTATGGATTTCCTATGTTAGTGAGTCCTAGTCTAATTTTAGAACGGTACTAAATAGCTTAAGTATCATATAAAATCTGTTTTCCACTAGACTTTACGCAGTATATTATAATATCTTTGCTAGACATAGCTTTTGTTAGTGGGAATTAGTTTCAAAAGCATCAGTCTTCTTACAAGATAGCCCGGAATATATTCGTTAAGATATTTGTTTTAAAAAAAGACTCAAACCTAAATAAACTGAAGATAAAATTTATAAAGCCCGGTCATAAGTATTGGGCATTAAGCTTTAGCTCTTCGTAGTGTCGTCACTGTCGTTCGAAGTACTGTAGGAAGTGCTTTGCAAATTAATTTAAAAGTTATAATCCCTTTGAAGTGTCAAAGTTGGTCTTATTGACGTAATAGAAAAAACTGAATGGTTATTTGAATAAAAAATCATGAGTGCAATTAGTTTGATTAAAATTTACGTATTTTTAAAAAAATACTAAAAAAAAGTAAAAATATAAATTTCTTCGCAACCTTCCGCTAAATAAATAATTATTTAAGAAATTTATATTTTTATTTTTTATTATAACGGATTTCAGCAAAGCAACGCCTGGTTCTATCAATTAATTAAAAAAAGGGCTCGAAATAATAGATTATGTCACAAACGAAAGGAACTTGAAAAAAAAGGCCTTCTTACATTGGAGCAGTTTTTCATTGCCTGAAAACACGGACAAAAAGACACTTTCTAAAAATAAATTCTAGCTACATCGATTTATTGCACCCGAAACTCCCTGGACACTAAATTTAATGAAAATCGTTGGAGCCGTTTCCGAGATTCCGATTATATATAGGTATGTACAAGAATTGCTCGTTTAAAGGTATACTTTGAGTATTAAACTAAAGGAGATGGCATCGCAAGGCACAGTGTAACAGGTACGAGAGTTCGACACATACCCGTTATTTAAAACTAGTTGCTCCACGTCGTGCGCCATTCCGAAGTGATCGTGCCAGTAAATCGAGCTCCGACAAAATGCCGAATTGCAGTGTATTTACATGAAAAAAGCAATCAAAAACGTCAAATATACAAAAGAAAAACGTGAATTTTCATCTGTGAGTATTTTTAACACAATATTAAGGTAATAGTATCATTAAAACTCGTACATTCTGAATATTTTCGTCCAATACCGAGTGTGGCCATCATAGTTCACAAAGCGTAAAGTGAAAAATGATTTATTTTTAAATATATATAATTTACTACACAAGTTATATTATATATTAACGAAAATATATTTCCTGATAACTAAATCAGTTTGTGATGAATAATAATCATTACATATATATGTGTAGCGGATTTTATTGAATGATTTATATATTCAGCTCAATTTCAACACTATACTGAATATTATATAATTAAATATAATCGATAACTAGTATTTATTAAAATATTATACAAAATACAGGCCAAATAAGTAAAATCGAAACTAGCTACCTCGCAGCAAAAGTGTGCGATTTTTATAAAAATAAACTGGTATCACTGCAACCGAAAGTATTGCACTATAGTGATGAACGCCACAACTTTACCCATCGATAAGTTAATTAACCATGCGGATTTGTCTGCCGAACCGGTTTGTAGTTTTTATTTAGATTTTATAATAAAGCATTACGAAAAGTAGTTAATTTTTCTATTATTGGTTTGTTTTTACAGATTTCCATGAGGTCCTCTTAGGCGGCAAACTTGGATTTTAGCTTGTAGAAACCATGAATCTTGGATACCTAAACGGACTAGCACCAAACACTTTGGTAAATCATACTACATACCCTAAGCTTACAATAACAGAAGGTTAGCTGTCACTGCAGTACCAACCTTGAACTTGCTGGGGGTAATGTTTGGCTGTAATTATATTTAGATTAAATATTTTTATTATTACATTTGACACCAATATTATTCTACTTGAAAATATTTTATAAAGTTTACAAAAGCATTAACCTATCAAATTTAATTCATATATTTATATCCCTATTATTGTAATTGTAAACTTAATGTAGTATAATTTTTGTAAGCCATAAATGGTAAAACATGTAGCTCGATTTAAGTTTTTTAACATTCACCTGAATTTTTTTACTCATGTTTGTTTTACAAAATAAATATCTTTATCTTTATGTTATCTTTATCATATATATATATATATATATATATATATATATATATATATATATATATATATATATATATATATATTCTCGTATCTTCTAACTTACGAAAGTAAATTAGGAAATTATTTATTTTAGGTTGATAGTAGTGATTGCACAATATCGTCAACATCGAAAAAAGAAACCTGGATGTTTGGCAAAATTCCATAATTCCATAAGTTATCTCGAAAGTCACTATTCGAAAAAAATCCTTATATAGCCCGAACTAGTCCTACTCCTACTGCGAGTACGAGCCAACCCTTAGGCCAAGGAAAATTAAAATGAAAAAATGCCTTGACATAAAAAAACATAAACAGAATTCACAAGTTTGCAAGAAATACTTTGCCCTCACACTTAACTATTACTCACCAAAAGCCTATCGCTAGGTACGTAAAACTTTTGGAACATGTTTTCCTGCACCACGTACATTGACTAAGTGGTATACTACCATCGATAGCCGACAGGGTTTACTAGAGAAGCGCTGTCGGCATTAAAATTGAGAGCAGTACTCTCCGCTCTCAATAAAAAATAAAAAATCAATCAAAATAAAATCTCGATAAAATACCCTGATAAAAAAAATTATGATAACTTGGTAATGGATGAAATGAAAACCAAGCAATTGACCGAATACCATGCGAGCAGCCAAAGTCATTATGTATATAACCAAAATGTTTTTAGAACTTGCATGGTACTCCGTCAATTGTTTTATTTTCATTTCATCTATCACTAATATACAATATAATTTCTTGTCAGGGTTACTCTCTAGTCTAAGTTTTAAAACAGTTAACGCTTTTTTTGTATAGCCAAGTCGGCCATCAATTGTACTATACCATTTTGTTATAGTATGTGATGAAGGCAGACCAATTTCAAAACTTTTGATATTGCGCAAATATCGTTAAGCTTTCGGTGAAAGTTGCATATCATCTTTCTAGGGAATACTTAACCCTAGGTAGATGTCACGTTTTATTTTTAAGCAGCTGTCTGCTTAAAGTTCACTTTTTTAAACTATTATATAGTGTAAAACTTTTTTTTCCTAATTTATTAAATATTTTCCAGATACTTCATTTAATAACTCTTGAAAATCAACAACTTTTTTAAATAGCGGTTTTGTGATTGAAGCCTTACAAAAAAAACTTGGTTAACACCATCTAAGATGATAAACTGATAGGAATTTTCTTTTCACAAATCTGATTTTTAAAATAAGCTAACTAAACCTCCTATTTCGATTTCTTAAATGTTTTAAATTTTATCCTGCATAATGTAAAATAAACCTGTAGCAAAATAATAAACTTATTTTCAATAAATTTCTAAGTTTTTCCGAAGATCATTTCTAATTACTTTAAAAAAAGAATTTCAAATAACACCTTGGTATTATTTATCTATGTATTACTTATAATCAAATAAAAACTTATGCGGACTATGGTGATTTATTTATCTATAAAAATATCGACATAGTCCATGCCTAACGTTGCTTACGCATTTAGACAGCGCCATCAGTGTATCGACACGTGTACAATTTGATGGTATGCGTAAACGCGATGAACACAAACACAAATGCTGTAGTGTGAGTTTATAGTGACGTAATTTAATTTTGCATTTGTAGTTAAGTATCAGTCTGCCCTGTCTGATACGTAAGTATCATATTAGTCTGTGTTAAGCATACAGTTGTGCCGTGCGTGGTAGCTCAGTGGTTAACGCTCGCTGTAAATATAACAGAACGCGAGTAACCCGGGTTCGATCCCCGCCGGCACCAATGAAATTGTTAATTGCAATTTTAAGTGCTGATTTACCACATGCTCGGCGGTGAAGGAAAACATCGTGAGGAAACCTGCATGTCTGAGGAATAAGAAAAAAAATATTTCGAAGACATGTAAAGTTCGTCAACACGCATTTGGGCAGCGCGGCGGACACTTCCTTGCCCTAAACCCTCTCAGAAATGAGGGGAGGCCTGAACCCAGCAGTGGGACGTATATAGGCTGTAACTTTACTTTACTTTACTTTTATACAGTTGTGTGTTTTTCTTGCGCTCCCCAGATGTTGACAGAATTTTTGTTTAGGAATTAACGCGCGTGACCTCTCCAGTTGGTTGAATACTCAAAGAAGGTATAGGATAACAAGCTGTCTATTTATGGTAACTTAAATTAAAACTTTTAAAATTGTATATTTTGCTAATTTTCATAGTATTATGTCTTATGAAATCTTGCTGTAGGGTAAAGCGGCGAATATTGAGAAAATACGTGCAATTTATAATTGAAAATCGCGCGAATCCCTTTGAAAAAAATTTCAAGGAAATAGGTACTACTAATCCTCACAGAAGCTTCATATTTCTATCAATATCATTTTCGTAAGACGTCGTATTCATGAGTACAACAAATCAGGTGGTGGTTGTAGTAATGGCTGTGATAGTGGTAGTAGGCAGTAGCGGTGGTGTTGTTGGTGGTAGTTGTGGTGGTGATGTCCCGGTGGTGGTATTAGTGGCGACGGTGTTGATGGTGGTCCACTACTCACCACCACCAACGATACAACAAGCACCACCACCAACACCAGCACCACTACCACCAACACCAACAACACTACCACCAACACCAGCACCACTTACACCCCCTTGCTGTACAACTGTTTGGCATTAATTTATACAGAACACTAATTAATCGCTTATTAAAAAATCTATAATGTCTTAATGATTTCTTAAATTTACGCGAACACTACACATTGAATAAAACTATTATTTACGGATTTTATCGCGTTTAATTACATTAATTTATTTTTATTATTATCCCGACGTTTCGGGTGCTTTACAGCGCCCATGGTCACGGGGGGGACTGAATCTATAATGTCTTATTTTATAATAAACTTCTTCTAACAAAAATCTCTAAACTTAACCCTAATAGTAAATAAAAAAATAAAAAATAATTGATTTATAAAATCTCGAAATTATTTAAATGGAAGAACAATATTTGGAAAATATTAGTCATCCGTTACATTCTTAGGCGTACATACACGCTCATGCAGACGTCAATCACTGCATTAAAAGGTAGTTTATTCGTCAATCACAACCGTGATTGTTGTAAAACTGACAGCCTGCATGAGCGTGTAATGTACGCCTTATGGTGGTCACACACGTCCAGTTAAAGTCATCAGTCGAAATGATATCAGTTCGAACGGATTTATGGCAAAGAAATTTTCACACACACGGTCAGTTCAACTGATCATTCCAACTGATCAGTCCAAACTAGGACTGTGATATTTTTTAAAATATCGTATTTTTGATATATCGATAATTATAAATATATGCCGTCAAAAACATAACTTGTAAAAAAAAACAAGTCTCGCAACTCAGTTCTTCATCGTAAGAAGTTGTGAGATCCATGTAATACCAAGTCGGTTAATTTATTCAGTCCCTACTTAAGGGTCCTTCTGTCTTAAGTTATTACGTAATTAGCAAACATAGCAACATCTTGTTGTGACCATATCAATATTAAAAATCTTGTATGTTTTAAATAAATAGATTGGCTTGGGCCATCGCATAAAACACAATGGATCTCACAAGTAATACATATTATAGTAAATTCGATTGCTTAGTGCAATTGCCAAGTCAATCTATTTATTTAAAACATAAAAGATTAAGTAGGGACTAAATAAATTAATATAATAGAACTGAGTTCCGACACTTTTTACAAGTTATGTTTTTGATGGCATCTCTTTCTTTTTGCAGATAGTCCTACTTTTTTCCTTCCTTTCCTTTTTTTACTTCTTGATTACCATATCGATATTACAATATCGAAGTTATTTAAAAAAACAACCGTAAGTCATTTTACTTTAGTTCATTTACTATATTTATTAATAAAATTAAATTATAAATGTATGAAAATGTTAGATTATAGTTCTTATTAATTATTATTTATTTTAAATAAGACGATTATGTGTCGCAATACTTTTCCGTAAGTTTTCAAAAATACTCTTTGTTTTATATGTTCTACTGTTAAATATGTTTAGAAGCACTGGTGCTACAGATGTAGCTGAAGAAATCAAATATTTAACCGCTATTTAGACAGAACGGGAGTGAACTGTCTACCCAGCAGACAGTCGATGACGACAGTAACTCAAGTTAGTGGGACGCCTAACCGATCAAAATAACTTGAGGTTTATATTTACATCGAAGTATTTGTTTCGTCATTTTCTCTAATAGTTTACACGCGCAAATACTTAAATAACAAAATCGCATCACTTTTACGAATCAAAATCAACTTTAACCCATTGTCAGAAGCAAAAATCCATCGACGGTCAAGTTCTTATAAGTTTCGTAGATTCTAGTAATTTTAATACCACAGAGATATACTATACAAAATTTTATTTCTTTTTAACATAATAAGCAAACAAATAATCTGAGGAAAAATTAATAGAATAAAGTAAAGTACAGAAGATTATGTATTAGTAAATTAAATGATTTACGAGACAAAATAAAAAAATTAAAACATTTTATTGAAAAAATATCGACTGTCGATATTCATATTTTAACGCTTAGCCCACCGCGCGACCATCGTGTCGCCCGCCCCCGCGTCGAGCATCGAGCGAACGCGCTAATGCTGATGCTACACTAACGGGAAACGTCAATGCCTATAAACGCAACAAGTATTGCTTTAAATTTAACACGATAAAGTTGGCTACACTAGAACGCTCCACGTCATTAAATTTCATTAAAAGTTGGCATTAATGTTCATTTAAGACTTTTTTATTTGTTAAAAATGGTTCTGTAAAAACCCATTAGGTTTTCCTTCGCCTTTCTAATTCTTCGATAGTTGTCTAAAACATAATAATTGGATAATTCGTCGCAAAGAATCATTCTGCGCTGTACGATTCTTAAAACTTTTGTCTCGGATCCCACAAAAATGGCTCTGTTTGCAGAATCTTAAGAAACGTAATAACTTTTTTTATTATTCCGCTTTATCATAGCCATACGTGTGACCTTGTTGCACTCATCGTGCATAGTCAGACAAACGTAGTGTGGCCGCTTCAATGAGTTATTTCGTGCGTTAATCTCTTTGATGTACCGCTACTCGAGTTATCGGCTAACGGCATTGTAAATGTCATTGTCAAATTAATGCGTTAGTCGTGGCTACACCTACATTCAACGTCTATCAAAGCGATAACTATATAACGGCATTTCTCGTTAGTGTGGCCCCAGCATAATATTGTACAAAAATGATAAAATCAACAAGCTCCATCGCGCAGTGGCTTAGCGATGATTTGCTGCGCTGGGGGCCGTGGGTTCGATTCCCGCACGGAACAAATATTTGTATGGTCTGCAAATAATTGTTCCGGGTCTGGATGTTTGCCCTTGTGCAAAATATGGGTGTAAACTGCTTCCACGATACACGAGAAAATCCTAGAGTGGGGTAATGTTTTTTTAAAGTAAAGAAAATATTTGATTTGTTTGATAATCAAATATGTTGAGTTTTATAAAATAATAAATTTTTCGTATTGTATTAAGTTACATAATACATATGGGTACACTATATTTAGTTTAGGTTTCTTTATTTTTCTTGTGTTTTTTCCGCCTTTGGGGGCGTAATAAATTTTTTAAAAGTGTCAGAGATAAAATTGCGTGACTCTTATAAATTAATAATAATAAAAATGTAAAAATAGTGCCGTCACTGAGATCCTATATCCACCTTCGTATTGCACCATCAGAAAGGTGAGATCATAGTAGTCACCTAGGTCCTTATGTGCTCTTTCAAATGAGTTCAAACACGATCGTCCTATCTAGTGCCGTCACTGAGATCCTATATCCAACTTCGTATTGCACCATCAGAAAGGTGAGATCATAACAATCACCTACGTCTTTATGAGCCCTTTCAAATGAGTTCTAACCCAGTCGTCCTATCTAGTCGCGTCACTGAGATCCTATATCCCCTTCGGCACAGAACACTTAATATAGTATATTAGGTGTTCTGTGCCCTTCGGAGTCCACCATCAGCTAGGTGATATCATCATAGTCATCTAGGTCTTCATGACCCTTTTTAAAATGAGTTGGAAAAAGCCATGATGGTTCTACATAGCATCACTAAGATCCTTTACCCATCTTCTGAGTCAATCATAAGGAAGGTGACATCATCACAGTCACCTTAGTCTTCATCCTCCATCATATAAAATAATAAAAAATCTAAATAGCATTGAAATAATGTATGTAGCTACTAAGAAAGTATGTACTTACCAGTATTTATAACGAACTGAAGGCAGCGGATTACGGCGCGCCCGGAAAACTCCGTGGAGTACCATCAGTTAAAAATTTCAACTTAAGATTTCGCCCTCACGATCAGTTTTTAGATTTACGTCAGTTCGACTGAGCAGTTTCAACTGATAGTGCGACCGAAAAAATCCATGGGTTTTCGTCAGTTGAAAATTTCAACTTAAGATTTCACACATTTTTAACAGTGGTAGAGCCACGCGGCAGCTTTGCTGTTGCACGTATGGGCTGGCTCAAACCGGGGTGGTACCACGACCTCACAGAATACCGGCGTAAAGTGGAAGTTCTGCTTCCGCGTTTCGTCTGGTGAGTGCAGGTGGCCGGAGGCCCAAATACGAAGCAACAATACCAAGGCGACCCCTGCCACGCTGTCCGTGAATTTCTGCAATATCAGGGGACTTCACTCTTACATAAACGCCGTCCACTACCATCTCGAGACGGCGAGGCCGGCTCTGCTCTTTCTGACCGAGACGCAGGTGTCCTCTCCGGCTGATGTCTCGTATCTCTCCTACCTGGGGTACAAACTGGAACACTCCTTTGTGCCTCGGGCTGGAGTTTGCGTTAACGTCAGAGAGGACATCTGTTCTCGACGCCTCGGCAGACTTGAAGGTTCGGACTTGTCCATCCTTTGGCTACGCGTAGACAGCGACGACCATCCGCGCGTCTACGGGTGCCTCTATGGGTCCCATAGCGGTAATGCCGAAACAGACCGACTCTTCGACCACGTCCAAATGGCTACAGGTTCGTTGCTACAGCAGATCCCCTCCGCAGAGATCGTGATCCTTGGCGACTTTAACACCCATCACGCCGAATGGCTTGGTTCACGTTTAACCGATCATGCGGGGAGTTCTGTTCAACATTTTGCCTTGGCATATAGTCTGACACAACTGGTTACTTCGCCTACGCGTATTCCAGATGTGGAGGATCATGCACCTTCCCTGTTGGACCTTCTGCTGACCTCTCACCCGGACGGATATCAGATATCCGTCGACGCCCCTTTAGGTTCCTCGGACCATTGTCTTGTCCGGAGTGCGGTGCCACTGACGCTGAAATCGCAGTTGCATTCTGCAGGCTGCCGCCGTGTTTGGCGCTATAGGTCAGCCGATTGGGATAGGATGCGGTCTTTCTTTGCATCCTACTCTTGTCTGCGGTGAGAAGCAAACCCGCCCCGGGTTTGCTTCTCACCGGACGATCCCAGCGTTGTTGCAGATTCTGTCGCTGATGTGGTACTTCAGGGTATGGAACTTTTTATTCCTTCCTCTGTGGTGCCCATTGGTGGCAAATCTCAGCCATGGTTTGGTCGCTCCTGTAAAATAGGATCATGCTATAAGCAGGGGTGCTACCAAGCCTAGGCTGACGCATCAGCGCCCCGGGATGTAATCACCAGCGCTCTAAAAAAGAAGTATAATTCCGTCTCTAGGTCCTTCAAAAGAGTCATTGCCAAGGTAAAGTCAGAGCACATAGGCAGAATTGGCGAGAAACTAGTTCGCCTTCCTTCTGGAACCCGTGCATTCTGGTCTCTCGCTAAGGCTGTCCAGGGGAATTTCTGTCAGCCATCTCTTCCATCTCTGCACAGGGAGGACGACTCACTGGCCCATACCGCAAAGGAGAAAGGCGTTCTTCTAGGCTCTTTCTTTGCGTCCAACTCGACTCTCGATGACGGGGGGAGTACGCCGCCGACCATCCCGCGATGTGAGTGCTCCATGCCGGAAGTGCAGTTCACACAGCGCTCGGTTCGCAAAGCACTCCTCTCCCTGGATATCCACAAGTCGAGTGGGCCTGACGGAATCCCCCCAATTGTGCTGAGGACGTGTGCTCCAGAGTTGGCACCGGTTTTAACTCGTCTTTTCCGGTACTCCTACTCCCAAGGCGTAGTCCCATCAGTCCAGTCCAGTCAATCATGGAAGACGGCTTTCGTCCACCCGATCCCTAAAAAAGGCAACCACTCAGACCCGTCCAACTACCGGCCTATCGCAATCACCCCCTTGTTCTCCAAAACAGTGGAGTCCATTGTAAACTACCAGCTCATGAGGTACCTTGAGGATCACCAGCTGATTAGTGACCGCCAATACGGTTTTCGCCGTGGTCGGTCAGCTGGTGATCTTCTAGTCTACCTAACTCACAGATGGGCGTAGGCAGTAGAGTCCAAGGGGGAGGCATTGGCCGTTAGTTTGGACATTGAGAAGGCCTTCAATCGGGTTTGGCACAAAGCGCTTCTTTCGAAGCTCCCTTCCTATGGGCTTCCCGAGAATTTGTGCGATTGGATCACCAGCTTTCTTGCAGGTCGGAGCACCAGCGTCGTTGTAGACGGTGCAAGCTCCGATTACAAGCCTATCAATGCTGGTGTTCCACAAGGCTGCGTGCTATCGCCAACGCTGTTTCTTCTGCATATCAATGATATGTTGCAAACCCGTACATTCATTCATTCATTGCTATGCAGATGACAGCACTTGTGATGCTCTGTACACCGGCCGTACCAATATTTCTCGGGAAAACGTCTCCGAGTACCCGAGTACCGGGACAAACTTGTGTCTGAAGTCGGGTCTCTGCTATACAGAGTCTCGGATTGGGGGCGACTAAATCTAGTCCGCTTTAACCCCCAAAAGACACAAGTTTGCGCGTTAACCGCTAAAAAGAACCCCTTTATCGTATCTCTTCAGTTTCAAGGCACCCCCCTTGTTGCCTCAGCCAGTATCGGAATCCTCGGCGTCGACATATCGGGTGACGTGTAGTTTCGTGGTCACTTAGAAGAGAAGGCCAAATTGGCCTCTAAAACGCTTGGCGTGCTCAGCAGAACGGCACAGTATTTCATGCCGGCACACCGCCTGCAACTTTACAAGGCGCAGGTTCAGCCGCACATGGAATACTGTTCCCATTTCTGGGCTGGGCTCCCCAGTACCAGCTCCTTCCACTTGACCGCATCCAGCGCAGAGCGGCTCGAAACGTCGACGACCGAGTGCTTTCCGACCGGCTCGATTCACTGGCGCTGCGAAGAGATGTTGCATCTCTTTGCATTTTCTTTCGCATATACCATGGAGAGTGCTCTGAGGAATTGTTCGGATTAATCCCAGCCGCCAAATTTCGTGAACGCACTACGCGGCAAACGTCACGATACCATCCACATCATCTGGATGCTTGGCAGTCCACCACTGTACGTTTCAAAAGGAGTTTTCTTCCGCGTACAATCTCTCTGCGGAATAGTTTACCACCGGCAATTTTTCCGGACCGATACGACCTGGGGACCTTCAAGAAAAGAGCTTTGTCCTTTCTAAAGGGCCGGCAACGCACCTACAATTCCCCTGGTGTTGCAGTTGATCATGGGCGGCGGTAGTCACTTAACATCAGGTGAGCCGCATGCTCGTTTGCCCCCTCTTCTATAAAAGAAAAAAAAACACTCACGGTCAGTTTTTGGATGTACCTCAGTTCAACTGATCATTTTAACTGATTGTGTGTGGCGTCCATTAGAATAATTACATAAGATATGTATGCAGTTACATTATAATTTTTTAAATTAAAAAAAAATACTATATAATCTATCAATCAATTTTGTTGTAATTAAATAATTTTAGTATTAATAGCGCTTGACTGGCTATGTGAGCTGTAAATAGAAATAACCATTAGGGATTAGATTCTCACTAACACATACTATTGAATAAAACTATTATTTACGGATTTTATTGCTTTACAGCACCTGTGGTCACAGGGGGACTGAGATGTTTGACGTCCCAATGTCATAGTTAGTCCAGGACATTGACATAGACATTGGGACGTCGGGATAGTAAAATTAAATTAAAGTTGAATTAAATGCGATAAAATCTGTAAATAATAGTTTTATTCAATGTGTAGTGTTCACGTAAATTTAAGAAATCATTAACAGATACTATGTTTAGCACACTATGGTCAATCTGCTCTCAAATTACAGATTGCCAATATTTTTATCACAATGGTGAGTTTCAGACTTTAGGTTTGCCACCAACACAATAAGGAGTGATGATCCAATAATAATAAGGTATTCAATAAGTTGATATGTATATGGTACGTATTTAATCTTTAGAAGTTGAATACAATTTCATAGTACAATAGCTAACCGATTTCTATCCCCACCAAAGATGTAGATGTTAAGAAATATGTATGTTTGAGAAATAAAAAGAAAGATGCTGTTGCCTATATCCTCTTTTTATTTCCCAGTCACCCCTTGCAACACCTACTTGATGATTATGGGGTAGTAGATTATCTTATGGCACCACAACTTAGTAAAAATACTGTTAATAATGGATATGAAATCAGATTGTTGGCACTACAGGAATGTAAACTAAATATAAATAAAAAACCTACTAATGCATGGATTAAGTTCTACATATTTTTTTTAATTTGATATAGAATTTATAGGTAACGAAAATGGCAAAATATACTAAACTAGTAAATAAATCAATATTGTTATCTTATAAGGTTTAATTAATTATGTGGTTTTTAAGGTTTAATTAAATATGTTATTTCCTATACAGGCATAAAGTGGCCCCTAGCTTTCTTAGAACGCTTAGCTTTTTCAATATCGACATCAGGATATTCTGCCTTTAACTTTTCTAAATCCATATTTGGAAAGCGTTTCAGTAGATGTTGAACATGATTAAAATTTCTATTGCGAGCCTTTCTTGTTTCATTATACAGTTTTTCCTTATACAACCGATAAAACTTCTTTACTGCAAGACTGTTAATGTATCCATGTTCTAAATAAGGTCTAACCCAACGGCTGTTCATAAATTGTGGTATGTGGTACTCTTGTTTCTTGTATTTTTCAGGTAAACCAAACATATTCACAACTTCTTCAACAGGGCGTTCTCCAGTCTCTCCCGTTTCTAGCTTGTAATATGCAATATTACGTTCTCTTATTACAGTTTCGATATTATTCATTGACTCCTGCACCTTATCAATTCTTTCAGGATTGGGAAACAGTCGCACTTTTTCGTTGCATTCATGTTCCATAGTGTAAAGCATATTTCGTTCTTTTAGTAATATATACCATAGTTTATGTAAATCAACATTGGATTTTATTCTTAATTCATCCAATCTCCAAGCTCTTCCAACCCGTATGTTCGTTTCATTCCAATTTTTCTTACTGTCGAAAAATTCCATTAAATCGCAGTTAGAACGGGTTGTATGAACGCCTTTTGTAATAACTGACGGAGCGCACATATTCGTTACATTTTTCGTACGATAACAGAAGCTAGAGGAATACTTTATTATATTTTTTATTAAAGAAAAATTCATTTTGTTTATTTTTAATTTCGATTAAAACCTTGGAAGTACCATTATAACCTCACTTTTTTATATACTTTACTTACGATTCACCAATTACTTCCGAAAAAGGTCTTTAACCATACAGCCAAGTCTAATAAGTATTTTAGTTACAAGATTTCACTTTATGCTGATAAGGACAATACTTAATGATAGTTTATCCCATCGAATAGTTAATAACGATAATATCTCATAACTTCAGCAGAATAAAAAGCCTGATATTTATAATATCACCATCGAGGATTTGTTACATGGTTTCCCCTAATAACTATATATTATACGTATATTATACGTGGTAGAGCCATGCTGCAGTTATATTAGAAGTATAGTTGTAGCACGAATGGGTCGGCTCGACCGGGGAGGGACCACGCTCTCACAGAATACCAGCGTGAAATAGTAGCTTAATGTTGCTGTGTTTCGTATGGCGAGTGTAGAGAAGCGGAGAGAGGTGACAACGCATCTGCATTTTGATTTGTAATCGAGGATGGATGTAGATGTCTATGGGCCACAGCAACCACTTACCATCAGGTGGACTGTGTGCTCGTTTGTCACCCTATCCTATAAAAAAAAATAACTCACACGCGCAGACATTTACACAAAATCACACAACATTTACGTTGTAATAGTGGAGATGAACGGTCCACTATTAACAGACTCCGAGTGGTTTTAAGGTGGAGAAATGAAACTACTGTTTAAAAGCCGAGTGGAGTATGTATATGGAATGGAATGTGGAATGGAATGGAATATATTTGCATCAACCTTGCCTATATTTATATGGCCGGCTACGTTTTTGGTTTACCAATGGTAACAATTTTTATTTTACCTAGCCAATTATAATGCTCATATTATGACCAATGAAAATTAACCAAAATATACAACTATTATGTACGTTTCGTTTCCCGGCGTGGGACTTGTGTGTTGTTCACGAAGCTACGCCGCTGGACCGGGCTATAAAAGACATGTAGATCGGTGCGCGCGCGTATTTATTTAATTAACTTAACTTAAATGACTGAGCAAATTACTTTACCAAGATCTCACGGTCGTATCAAACCTAAGGGTTTATCGCTTGTATCATTTAATATTCGTGGCTTGCGAAATAACTTACCAGAGCTTAAGCTCTTTCTTCGGAATCGTGAAGTCGATTTCCTCCTCCTACAGGAAACTAATCTCAAAACCAAGGACGCTAAAGGCCTTTCTATTAAAAACTTCTCTCTTCTTCGTAACGACAGACCCGACCGTCGAGGTGGCGGAACGGCCATCTATTACAAGAAGACACTTCATTGCTCGCCCATTTCTACTCCGCAGCTTACCAACATGGAAGCCACGGTATGCAGGATAGCTATGACTGGACATCAGTCCATCCTCATAGCCTCCTGTTACATCCCTTCAGGAACCCAGCCCCTCAAAAAAGATTTTGAGGCTATTTTATCTTTAGGCAATTCAGTCATTATGTTTGGAGATTTTAACTCTAAGCATACTGAATGGACATGCCGTACTACGTCCCATAGCGGCAAGTTACTGCTCGATATCACGCAGTCTCTTGATATTACCGTCCATAGTCCTCTCGGTGTTACTCACTTTCCCGATAACACCGATCACGCACCCGATGTGTTAGATTTTGCGTTACTCCAAGGAGTTTCTCTCAACCTCAGAGCAATCGAGACACTAGACGATCTAGGATCAGATCACCGACCGGTCTCCCTCATTCTTGGCCATCAGCCACCTCCCCCAACACACACGAAAACCTTCACTAACTGGAAGGGATTCAAGTAGTCCCTAGCTAAAGCTCTGGACTCACAGGACTCCACCATCTCCATACTGTCGGACTTAGACAGTCCCGAAAAAATCGACACCGCGGTCGATTTACTCTCCACCCTTATTAAATCCTCCCTCGACTCCTCGACGAACGAAAGGGTCGTCCCGGTTGCTAACAATAATGGGCTTCCCCTACATGTTAGCAACCTATTAAAAGCCAAAAAAGCTGCTTTCCGGAGAGCAGCAAAATATCCCACCCCCGAATATAGGCGCGCGGCCAATCGTCTTCAACGAGAACTCCGCTTCCGCCTCTCTGAATTTCGAGATCTCGAAAAGAGTAAGCTCATGGAGAATATCTCTCCATCTCACACAGCGTACTATCAGATGGCTAGAGCCCTCCGCATAGACGCTATCACCCACGCTCCCCCTCTCTCCCGTCCCGACGGCACGGTTGCCTTCGAGGACGAGGAAAAGGCTGAGTGCTTTGCAGATAGCATTGCCGCTCAATGCTCTCCTAGTTCTCAACCCGTCGACCCCGCACACGTCCAGGCAGTGGAGGATGAGGTCCGCCGCCGGAACTCACCCCCTACGGCCTCCGAACCTATCTCTGTGTCCAATGATGAGATTTCATCCCTCATCAAAGGACTTAAGCCTAAAAAGGCTCCGGGCGCGGATGGCATCTCCAACCAAGCCCTAAAACACTTTCCTGAGCAGGTATTAACCTTTTTATCTATTATCTTCAACGCCTGCTTCAACCTTAGTTATTTTCCCACTACGTGGAAAGAGGCAACTGTGATTGGAATTCCCAAGCCAGGCAAGCCTCTCAACCTCCCCTCCAGTCATCGCACCATTAACCTCCTCAAGGCAATGGGCAAGCTCTTCGAAAGAGTCATCCAAACGCGTATGAGGCGCTATCTGTTTCCCACAGACGGCGACCCTCTTATCATTCCCCATTAATTCGGTTTTCGAGCCAAACACTCATGTCCCCAACAAGTTCACCGCATTGTGGAATATATCCTCAGCGGTTTCTATCCTCGTCGTCATAAGACCATCGCGGTCTTCTTCGATATAGCCAAAGCTTTCGATAGAGTCTGGCACACAGGCCTCATCTACAAGCTCTACAAAATAGGTCTCTCCGATCGTCTAGTTCGTCTCGTGGCCTCCTATTTGAAACATCGTACCTTTCGTTTTAGACACGAAGGCACGCTATCTTCACAGCGAACTATCAAGGCTGGTGTCCCTCAGGGCTCAGTACTTGCTCCTCTGCTGTACATCCTGTTCACCAACGACATTCCCATCCCGTCGAAAGGTATTCAACTCTCCCTCTTCGCAGACGACACTGCCATCAACTGCAAAGGTGTCTCACTACCCTTCATACGGAACAAGATCCAAAAGTCAGTTGATGACCTAGGAGCTTGGTTCAAAAAATGGCGCATCGATGTGAACCCGGAGAAGAGCTCCGCCGTTCACTTCGATTATAAACGACGCCGTCTCAAAAACACTCCACCAATACGTATGCTAGGGACACCTGTCCCCTGGCATACGTCCGCCAAATATTTAGGTGTCACTCTAGACACAGGGCTCACTTTTAGGCCCCACGTCCAACGAGTCACCCGTCACGCACGGTTTTATCTGAGTAGGCTCAACAGTATGTTGGGCAGACACAGTAAAATGTCCCTTCGAAACAAGCGTACCCTTTATAAGGTCTGTATACGACCAGTCATGTCTTACGCGGGCCCCGTCTTTGCCCACGCAAACCCCAAAATTATTAACGAACTCCAAATAGTTCAAAACTTTTTCTGTCGTCGAGCTGCGAACGCACCTTGGTACGTCCGTAATGCCGACCTTCATCGGGACCTAGAGCTCCCAACAATTCAACAATTTCTTAAAAAACTCTCTGAGAACTTCTTCAAAGCCTAGAGTCGCACCCAAACCAACTAATTCGTGAGGCAGCTACTTATGCAGCCCCACCCCCCTCTCGCTATCGAGTCCGCAGGCCGAAAAACTCTCTCTCGGACCCGCCTAATAAACTGACAAACGACCTGAACTGCCTCCTGGCGGCTCAGGCCAATTCTAATTAAATTAATTATTATTATATTAACTAATATTATTTTGCCTTCGTAGGCACTCCCTCAGCGGCTCTTAGCCGCCTGCGCCCTCTTTTCCCAAAAGAGGGTCGCTCATGATAAGGCACGATACAGCTTAATCAGCCAGTTGCCTGTCCCCAAAGGAGGTTTTTAGAGGGTATCACTTAGGGTCCCCGGTAGGACAGTGAGTCCCTCATAACCACGATAGACCGGCTATCGTGGTATGCGTAATGCATTTTCCGCCTCCCTACGTATAGGGTAGCCCTTTAATTGCTTCGGGCGCAAAAAAAAAAAAAATGCGCGCGCGTAGTCGGTGAGCGGCGGCGGCGTGGAATACAGCTCCGGAACAACAAGAAGAAGCGAGCTGTGGCGTTGAAGAAACGGCTCACCCTTGGTCGACGGATACGTGACGATAGCGGCGTGTGAAGTTAATGTGGCGCTGAATGATATTTGCGGCTGCTTCTTGTTTCTTTATAAGAACGTCAAATTATCTATATGCAGTCCGCAGTACCTCAGTAGCCGGGGATAGTTAGGAAATAATGTTTTTTATCCTCGCCTTCCGCGTTATGGTAGCAGCAGAGTATATATTATTTATTCCCGTTTAGGGTTGATTAGTCTGGTTGCTACAACGTATAAAAATCCACTTAAGATTATTTAATTATGAAACTGTAGCATCAATTTACTGGTGGAAGGTTCTGGCAAAATTCTTTTGGAATTGAAAACTTCTTAAGAATCGTTGTGTTTTAAAACTTGATGTAACAAAAATTGGCACTAAAGAGAGACAAACATACACATCTATAAAATTTGCTCTACGAGAAAATGAGATAGAATACAGTATACAGTGTTTTTCTGAATGTTTCACGTCTACCGCGTAACCATTATTAAAGCCAAAAAGAGACGTCCACTAGCAATCCACTGTGCATTGCCGGCACTATATCAGTCATCTATAAAAAGATTACAGTGCTCTGTGCCAGTTAAAAGCCTATTTGCTAACTACACGCTTACATGTCAGTGTACACTCATTTACGGATAGTGGACTCCAACACTCACCTAAGTTGACAAGACAGATAAAGGTTAGAATCCCTTTACGTAGTTGATGAATTTTTCTTAGGCACAGAGACGACTTGTGTAAGGTACACAAGGTACACGGTATTTAATAGGTATAAAATATAAAATATAAGTAAGATGCGGCCAATATCCTGTGGATAAATATTATTTACGCGCCAATGTTACGTTTTATTGATAAAAAGAGGTATAATAAATAACTGATAATATTAATATATTTATAGTTAGTAATAATATTTCCATATCTTGTTTTATTATACTGTCCTGTTAGAAAATTAAAAGTTATATAAATAAAAAAAGAAATCTTCGTATTGAGTACTTTTGTAATCTCGATCATAATCGTTTTATGAGTCAGTAGCTTGGCTGAAAGCATCGTAGTTAATGCCATAATAATTTTAAAAAAAATGCCTGGAATGAAGGAGAGCTTATAGTGATGCGACTCTACGATGGTAGTGAAGTTCGAGCAAAAAGTATAATAAGTACTCGAGTCATTCAACATCTCGGAAGAAAATAATGTTATTTTGTGCATTCGATTCGATGTTAGTGTTTATTAGGATTTGTACCCAAATCATCGAATCACTTGAAAATTACTGGTTAGAATTATTATATTTATATGATATTATATAATTATTATTTTTATGATATCTGTATCCATCTGATCAGCACTGAATCATACTAAATGTGAGTTGAAGTGACATTTAACGCATAAATACAAACGGATTTTTAAACTAACTATTCACGTGACTCAAATACTCACTAAATTCAAATTATTTGGCTTCATTTATAGGTTATCATTTGGTACTAAAATCAGTCGTTTACTCAAGTAGTTAATACAAACATAATTGTAGTTGATGAATAGTACAGTTTGCATCAGGGAAATTGGCCATATTTATAAAGAATATAATTTGCATTTTATTGTAAAACCATACATTCATTTTATGAATTTCACAGTTATTTTCACGGACTACGTAATTTATATAATAAACTTTGTATACTTGTGTAATAGCAAACAATAGAAAACCACGTTGTGAATTATTGTTTAACACTGCATAAAAACGTAAAATTCAAGTCAGCCGTAATAGCATAAATTTCAAATTACGTAAGAGACCTGGATTTTATCCCCACCAGCAACAATGAAGTTGTTAATAGCAATCTTAAAAGCTAATTTACCCTGTGACCAGCGCTAAAGCGTGTTGAAAACCTGCATGTTTGAGGGGGAAAATTCAAAGATTGGTGAAGTCATCAATACGTAATAGATTAACTTAAGTAAGATTAATTGCTTCATAACTCTCATAAATGAGAAGAGGCTTGTACCGATCTGCGGTCCGCATAGAATGTAACTGTATGTAATTTCCTATTGTAGAACCGGGAATCACGTAAAAACTCGTTAAAAAATTGGTTGCCTGTAAAGTCGGTATACGGGCAAAAGTTTTACGTGACAACGACTTTGAGTGGTAAAATAATTTTAATGTGAATATTCATTCGTATAGTAGGAAGAAGGATGAAATAACACTTTTTATGTCTGTCTCTCTCGCTCTTAGGCGGGCTAACCATGCCCGAGTGGAAGGGACGCGTGCCTCTCACTCGCTCTCATTGTGAGCGCATAACGTGAGCGGAGCGTAACGCAGTTTCTTGAAGTGTCACCCGGCAAACCAATTTATAAGACGTTGTCACGTCAATATTTATTGGTTGAATAGCTGTGAGTGGACACAGTAACATGCGTGCATTTCGAGTTAGTATTACAGAGTAGGTACAGACATTTATGGCTTCTTTCAATGATGTCTGTAGTTTGTACGAGCTTGATTCTTTTTCAGCTGGTTACAAAAAAGGAGGAGGTTCCCAATTCGACTGTACTTTTTGCATGTAAGTTAAACAATATCTTACAATATCTTATACCAATTGGAACCTATTTTGATATTTTTTAATTGATGGGGAAGTAGAGGACACATATACACTGGTGAATATAAGCCTTGCCATAGATTGCTACTGAAAACGGCCTCCATTTTGTGGGAAGGAGTACCAATATTTTGCCTTTCTTCATCATAGGTTGTCAATTCTTCAAACTTTATGGCTAGTTTCAATTTCAGCTCATTGATTCATTGGAATGTGTTGGCTATTCTTGTCCTATTTTGGATCTCTTCGTCAGGGACATCCAATCAGAGAAACTCCAAGCATGGTCTTGAGCTTTTTCATACGGCCACAACTGTAAAGAGTCAATTAATTGAACTTGAAATAAAGTAAAACCGATTTCAAAACTAAAATAAAATAATTTCCATATAATTGAATAAAATAAGAAGTCAGGGATTTAATTCTCCAATTAACTGTGACTTATTGTCGACTTTGGTAGGTTCAAATGACGTGGAAAGTATGTGCACTTATGATTCTTTTTCTTTTAGTTCTGGTCGTTGGTTTATCAATTTTTTTAAGTTTAAATAAAGGAAACCCAAATTCACTCAACAAGCAATAGAGGCGGCCAGTCTCGTTAGTTTTTAAAGACTAAAGAAAATTGTAATTCGCAGAATCAGCCGTTACTTTGCGGAAATCTATCATAACAGTGCGTATAGTACAAATGATCTTAGCAGTCAGCCGCTGCAGAGTCTACATCACCTCAAGATGCCTCGTGTAGAGGCGAAACACGTGTTGTATTATCGTCGAAGGTGTGTCTTTCCTGGAATAGTGGTGTTTGGAGTAGTGGTGTTCATCACCATCCGCTTAATTAAATACAACATCATTGTATTTAATTAAGCGGATGATTGCAAATTAATATCTTTATTATAATTGTTAAAAAAAATTACTGTTTTAAAAGTTTAAATAATTATCACTATGAATGTACACTCGGTACGAGTTTTACAAAATCGTTCGAAACATTCGATTAATAACGGTTCGAGTCGCATTACTAGTTATTAGCTATGCTTGTGCTAATGGTTGTGCCATTGCTATAATATTTTACTTGAACAGTGTTTTGATTAGAATTAATCTTTACAAAGTTATTAGGTAGTGATAGAAAACAAATTGTGGTTTTTGTGAATGTTTTATTGTGTTTAACAAGGTTTTATAAAATGTTGTGATAAATTTTACGTGATCCTGTCGTTAAAATACATTACAAGGTACGACAACTACTGTTTGTGTTTACACTATTTATATTTTGAAGGAATGAACCTGTGTCATGAAAATATTCCAAATTTCATAACGGAGAATCCGTATTGAACAGTTGTATGTTGTATGTTATTTTGAAACATATTATTTACCTAACATAACTAGGTATTTCAAATTACAAACAACCGGGTTATATTTTAACCCTGACAGAATTAAGTTTTTTATGAGATGTCCTCACTCATAACTTTTTGTTTTCTTTTTGGTTCCTAGAAGTTTTGTTTGTAAAATATTTTTATTTTATCTTATTGATTAGAGTCATATTATATTATTATTTACAATTAATGTACAATAAGGTATAAAAAAGAGACACAGTGTAACTACTACTACTAACTACTACCTTTCTAATTTATTATTTTAAATGTCACATTTTTCTATTGGTTATGGGATTGCGGAGAGATTGCCCTGAGAGACAAAAAACATGAAAACTTTTATAATAAGAATTTTCTTATCTCAATAACACAATTCTTAATATGTCAAACATAGCAAAATTATGGGTATGTTCCGAAACATTTTCAGTATACTGCCGAATACAAATGACATCATTTAATTGACACTATATTGTACTGGGGTGCCGCCGCTATATTGTGTTGGATAACCGGCCATAATTAAACAAATTTTAATTGTGTGTGTGCTGAATGAAGCATGCCAGACTTTGTTTTTATTTATTCAAATACAAAAAAATATAGAATTATTGCTGGTATCTCCATTAGGAGGATGTAATGATTTTTGGAACACAAAATGACAAAATAAACGCCAACACTTTTCCAATATGGTGCAGATGTATGATGTCATGTACTGTCCTATGTTTTGGAATGAATCACCAGTATAGCAATGATTTATGACGTCATTTGCATTGGACAGTACACTGGGTTCTATTTTGGAATGTACCCTATATGAGTTGAGATCTTTTTTTTTAGATATAATTTTCAGGCTATAGCTAAAGCAGTACTTTTTGGAATGTTTTAGAATTGCTTCTGATTTTTTCATATGGGTGTTTGTTGTAAGATTTGACTCAAGTAAATGCTTGAAAAATATACAAGATTTTATAACAAAAAAAAGACTAACCATTTTGTATTTAGAGCTGATTTAAACCACCGATCAAAACCCAAAAAGGTTAAATGATCTGATTTGCAATTTTACACTGAACTATATTGAAACATAAAAATTTTAATAATAAATGTAGGGCTGCTTAGTCAGTTGGCGACCAATTAATAGAGTACTCAACTTTATGTCTATATTTATGTATGAGATATTCATGGCACAGTTTTTGGAATTATTTTACAGGGTCCTAGATATTGTCAAGTTATATTTAAATGTTTTATTATTAAATGAGTAGTGTTACTGAATACTGATGTGATTTTTTTTCATTATCTTCTAAAAAAAATTATAATATTGCTGTGCGGCACAGCGAAAAACCAACAGATTTGTTTTGAGTACCATTCTGTTTACATTATTATAATAGTAATTATTACAAAAATTGGGATAACAGTTTTTTGTTACATTAATTGTAACAATATCAACAGTTGTTACATTAATTGTATCACAGTGATAGACCGCCAAGCATCGAGATGGTGAGGGTGGTATTGTGAATTTTGACGCAATGTGCATTCATGAAATTTGTCAGCTTTGAATTAATCCAAACAATTCCTCATAGCACTCTCCATGGTAGATCTGATAGAAAATGCAAAGGGATGCAATATCCCTATGCAGTGCCAGTGAATCAAGCAGATCAGAAAGAACTCGGTTGTCGCAGATTTGAACCACTTTGCGCTGGATGCGGTCAAGTGAAAAGAGCTGGCACTGGGGTGGGGCACTTCTCAAGATTGAACTGGACTCGATTTAGTCGCCGTAATCCGAGACTTTGTTCAGCAAAGACTCAACTTCAAACACAAGTTTGTGCCATTTCTCAGTGACGTTTTTCTGAGAAACATTGGCATGGCCGGTGTATATGCCGGTGTATTGACATGGCCGGTGACGACAGCTCTGGTGATGCCTTGAGCTGTCGTCTGCATAGCAATGGATGTTACCAGTTTGCAGCATATCATGAATATGCAGACAAAACAGTGTTGGTGATGGCCAATGCCTCCCCCTTATACTCTATGCCAATGCCTCCCCGTTGGACTCTACTGCCTTTGCCCATCTATGATTCAGGTAGACCAGAAGATCACCAGCTGATCGACCACAACAAAAACTGTATTGGCAGTTACTAATCAGCTGGTGATTTTCAAGGTACGTCATGAGCTGTCACTTTATAATGGACTCCATTATTTTGGAGAACAAGTAGATTTTTTTTAATAGCATAAGGGTGGCAAACGAGCACTCAGTCCACCTGATGGTAAGTAAATGCTGTGGCCCATAGACATCTACATTTAAACTCAATTAAGAGTCAAAATGCAGATGCGTTGTTAACCTTGAGGACTGAGATGGAATGCCTTAATTCCAGCAAAACGGGTCTAGATCAGGCCTATCGCCATGATGTAGGTGATGGCGATAGGCCTGTAAGTTGGACGGGTCTAAGCGGTCGCTTTTTTAGGGATCGGGTGAACCAAAGTTGTCTTCCATGAATTCGGGAATACACCTTAGGAGTAGAAGTATTGGAAAAGATGTATTAAAAGCGTTGCCAACTTCGGAAGTCACGTCTTCAGCATTGTGGGAGGGATGCCATCAGGCCCACTGGACTTGCTGATGTCCAGGAAGTAGAGTGCTTTGCGAACCGAGCGCTGTATAAATTGCACATCCGGTATGGAGCACACACACCGCGGTATTGTCGGCGGTTGTTCCCCCCGTCATCGAGAGTCGAGTTGGACGCAAAGAGAGAGCCTAACAGATCGGCTTTCTCCTTTGTGGCGTGAGCCAGTGACTCGTCCTTTCTGTGCAGAGATGGCTGATAGAAGTTTCTTTGGACAGACTTGGCGAGAGACCAGAATGCACGTGTTTCCGACGAAAGGCGAACTAGCTTCAGACCTTGCCTTGGTAATGACTCTTTTGAAAGACTTGGAGCCGGAGCTATACTTTTTTTAAGAGTGCTGATGTTTACATCCCGAGACGTCGACGCATCAGCCCAGGCTCGGTAGTACTCTTGCTTATAGCATGGTGCTATTTTACAGGAGCGACAAACCATTTCTGGGATCTGCCTTCGATGGGCACCAAAAAGGATGGAATAAAAAATTCCATATCCTGTAGTACCACATTAGCAACAGTATCAGCAACAACGCTAGCATCGTCCGGCGAGAAGCAAATTCGCCCTCAAGGGTATGATGCAAAAGACCGCATCCTATTCCAATCGGCCGACCTATAGTGCCAAACACGGCGGTGGCCTGCATAGTGCAACCGCGTCATTAGTGTGACTGGCACCATACTCCGGACAAGACAATGGTCCGACGAGCATAGAGGGGCGTTGACGGAAACCCGATATCCGTCCGGATGATAGGTCAGCATCAGGTCCAACAGAGAAGGTGTATGATCTTAGACCATGTGCTAAGGAAAAGTCGTAAACAGATCTCCCCGATTGATCGATTAAACGTGAACCGAGCCATTCGGCGTGGTGGGCGTTAAAATCGCCAATGATCACGATCTCTGCGGATGGGATCTGCGTAGCCAGGAATCTGTAGCCATTTGGACGTGATCAAAGAGTCCGTCTTTTTCGGCATTACCGCCATGGGACCTATACAGGCACCCGTAGACGCAGGGATGGTTGTCGCTGTTTACGCGCAGCCATTAGATGGACAGGTCCGTAACTTCAAGACTGCCGAGGCGTCGAAAACAGATGTCTTTTCTGATGTATACACAAAATTCAGCCCGGGGCATAAAGGAGAGTTCTAATTTGCACCCCGGGTAGGAGAGATACGAAGTATCAGCCGGAGAGGACACCTGAGTCTCGGTTAATAAGAGCAAGGCCGGCTTCTTCGCCTCCAGATGATAATGGACAGCGTTAAGGTTGAAATGAAGTTCACTGATGTTGCAAAATTCACGGGTAGCGTGATAGGGGTCACCTTGGCTTTATTGCTTCACTTGCCCCGAGCAGTTTTAGTCCCAAACGAAATTGCGCTCCCCTCAGAATACGCGGGGCAGTCTGAGCACCCATATTCAGGAAGAGTATGATAGCTCGGTTGTGGATGCTCAGCGAGGGATTCTCCGTCACCAGGGGTGTTGGTAGTACCCTCCTGGGGTTGTTTTAGTATGATTTGGACAAATAAAAAAAAGTTTAAAATGCAATGGAGAATACTTTGAAAAGCAATAAATAAATTAGTTTGCATATAAATTGTTTAAGTTTATATGAGTTACGCAAAACTTTTAGTGTACCCTACAAACATACAAAAGGTAATGTCCTGAGTGAGTGACTCATCTATCAAAACAACTCAAACCACTAGACACGGAAATCAGAAATTTGAACAGTAGCTGCCTTTTATGATGTACGCATCCACTAAGAAAGGATTTTAGAAAGTTTAACCCTTAAGAGGATGTTATAAGGTGTATCAAACTTTTAATAAAATGTTACGGGCCGATTGATTCGTAACTTAGTAAAGATTCTATGTAAACAAAATAAATGCATTTTTGGTAAATCCAAATGTGCATGGCTTAAGTACTATTGTTATGTAAATTCAAATTCGTAAAATTTTTACGAATTGTATTTTAAATACACATAAGTTTTCACAAATCTAATTACTATTACTTCAATCCAAATGCACGACTCATAATGCTCGTATGATCGTGAAAATATGTAAAAAAAAAAATACTCTAATCAACAATAGAAAATATTTTTTTTAAATTTTACTATTTTATTATTATTGAGATTCAATTTTTTTATAATTGTGAATTGAAAAAGCTTTCAACAGAATGATCTTAAAACGACCAGAAATCAACTTTAATTTTTAGGTATTTGTACTCAGGCATTATAGTAAAAACTAGTCTGTTTTACCTGACTCGTTAATATTTTTTTATCTCATAAACTTTATTTACTTTTTAAAAAGCTTTTCATCTAATCATAACCAGTATTTTAATTTAGCATTCACCGAATTACACCTTCAGGTCACTTACATAAAGTTCAAGACGTAAGACGAAGTATATTTATATATAAATCATAGGTACGTACTTTTAGCGAAACAATATAATTGTAACGAAAATATTTTACCTTGGTCAAGTGTGTATCAAATTTGAAAGAAAGAAAGAAGAAAGAAAGGCTTTTATTCACTGGAACTGTACACATATATATATATATATATATATATATATATATATATATATATATATATATATATATATATATATATAACTGTACAATATTACGAGTTATGGGGTGTGTATCGAGCCACTGACTCAGCGTAATGCTGCAGGGTAACCTACAGCGCTGATGATTCTGTCATAACCACAGATACACGCACAATCCGCCTAGGTGTATTTTATGAAATACATTTCCGTAATTACTTTTATGAATTGAAATTAAACGTTGCTCATAATATATGATCAAACTAATTTCTCCAAGTGAAGTTCGATCAAGTATTATATGAATGGTTATATATTTTGGAGGCAGATAACAAAAATTGTTATGATAAGAATCTAAATTAACGCAACTTAAAACTTAAAAACTGACGCTTTAATATATTTGTACATGAGTATTTAAGTTTATATAACCTTCGTGCTAACTCTCGGCTAGCCCCCGGTTAGGATACCCTCGTACTGACTCTCGGCCAGTCCCCAGGTAAACTTGTATTTGCATTGATTCACGATCAACGCTAAGGGTTTTTAGTCTTATATTTTTAATGATCACTCAGGCAATAGAATCAAACGTAACGGTAACACCAAAATTTTCTTCGATCTCAGAAAAATCGGAGTAAACAATGACTCGTTTATGTCGCTTTCGTTCTTGTTCTTCTAGTTTTATGATTTTCTTTTGATAATAACCAATTTTGTCTGCAGCACTGCTTGTCGACATTGTACTGTTCTAAGATAATTAAATAAGGTGTGCACTCTGCCTCGCACGAAAAAGGAATGAGGCTGTACGCTTGGACGACGAGAGACGTTAGTGGGAAGGGGCAATTGTTTTGATGTGGGTAGAGTAAAAATCTTTAAAGGTGCGACTTAAAGCGCTTCTACACGGTCGGGACCAACCACCAACCGTCGTGACCTTGGTCGGGTCAACCGATTTTTGTATTCGTTCTACACGGTCGGATGGTTGACTCAACTAGTCAGTTGTCTCTAGTATTTAAAGACTAAAGACGTAAGGTAGTTACTTTTAAAAATGGCTCCTTGCTTTTCTATACAACAAAAAATAGGTTTAGCTTTAACGTTTCTATGCTTGAATGAAGATGAAAAAAAAAGGAAAAAAAATGCATAAAATTGTGGCTGAAAGAGCGCATTACTTTAAACAAACATGACATGGTACTTTAAGACATGGTAAATCATAGTACAGTGACAAGAATTCGGTCAGGACCTCACGTTCTTTGCTTCCGTTCGTATCCATAGTGCCGTTAAACATCCGCCTGCGACGACTGCCAAGCGTGCACTGAGGCGCTCTCGTCGGCCGACAGCGTTCCACACGATCGGCGTCAACCACGGACCCAACGTGTCGTGAGGGATGCGCTCGCGACCAACGCCGTCGGACTCAACCAAAATATTGGTCAGACAACCTTGTCTACACTGTCCATTTTTACATCAACTCGACCAAGGTCACGACGGTTGGTGGTTGGTCCCGACCGTGTAGAAGGCCTATTAGCCTTGTAGAATTAAGAAACTACGTTGTTAATATTATATCTGAAGAATGAAGCGGTGAAATATAAATATACCCATACCTATACCTACTATGTGTATATAATATGTTTATCGTATTATAATGTATAATACACTAAAACAAACATATAATGCTCAACGATGCTGGAATGAAAATCTGTTGTAGGCTCAAGGTTGAGCTTTTTGTAAATGTAATAAATGATTTTTGTAGTGTGATTTAAAATTATACTTTGCATTACACTCACGAATAGGCGGAGCAATATCGTCCCAGCACCCAGTAGCTATATATTTAAAACTACCTCGCGGGTTCGTACAAGACCTAATGATGTTAATATTTTTTACTGATTACTTTAGGTGTTGATGAAGTAACTGGCTGTAGGAGTTTCATTAACCGCTTTTGTTAAGCTTAAACGCTTTATTTTCAAGAAAATTCGCCATAGAATCACACATCCATCACACAGCACAGAATAAATAAATACGTAATAGTATTATACAGAAGTTGCAATCTTTTGATGTTTACTACTTTCCGACCTTTTAATATCCTACGTATTTTTTATAGAAGAGATATTTTACTTATATAATTAATTAGATACATAATAATTATTAATTAGATAAATCACGCACGGCTTTGCACCTTTTCCTCTTCCTTCTTCACGGACGATATTTCGTGGTTACCAAGGGCTTTCAACTTTTCAACAAAGAGTAAATAATACAGTACGCATATAGTACCTTTTGATTATTTATTTAATATACCACTGTTTTACTTTAATATTTTTACCATTTGTCGTTGTCTTATAATTTTACCGTCTCTAAACTAACGGTTACTAAATTTAATTGTGGAATAACTCTAAATCTAATGTATAATTTTAAGTAAATACTGGGATAGAAAACATTAACACGGAGTGAAAAAAAATCGTTACTATATAATTTTAGTAAATTATTTGCTGGTTCTATCATTATTATTCTTTCAAAATTGTTAATGAATGTATTTTCTATAATATAAATTACACTAAAACAGAAGCAACTATTATATTATATACTTAATATACTAAACAATAAACTAAAATCTTCATATACAAGTAGGTACCTATTTACAAAAAAAATTATTTAAAAAACTTTGAAATTCACTAGTACCCACGTCGCCTGAGCTTCCGTTTGTTTGTAGGCATTTATTTCACGCGGGTAGCAAGAGTGACAGAGGCCTGACTATAGGTTCGATGTATCTTTAACATTGGTATTTGACTTATCTATCCATTACAGGTATTACCTATATTAACTAACTACACTATTAGAGGTTGCAAATATTCGATAGTTTTGATTTTCGAATATTCGAATATTTTTTCAGTGCTGTTCGAATATTATTCGAATATTCGAATATATTAAAAAAACACTTCAAATATCAGCTTTCAGAACAATAGTCAACATTGCAAATAATCTAACATACCAACACGAATAGAATCATCATTTATCTTTAAACAATATAAACTCAGTGTTTAGTGAAATAAAAACTATTATCAAATTCTTAAACATAGTAGGAAACATGTTCTTATAAATCTCACGATTATACATGAACATGTTAATCAAAACACAATAATTAACATTGCAAATAATCTAACATACTAACACGAATAGAATCATCATTTATCTTTAAACAATATAAACTCGGTGTTTAGTAAAATAAAAAGTATTATCAAATTTTTAAACATAGTAGGAACCTTATGTTCCTATAAATCTCAAGATTATACATGAACATGTTAATCAAAACAATTATAAAATTCTCAAACAATTCAAAAAGTCTTAAACTCGTTAATAATAAAAATAAAAAGTATCACAAATGTAAAGGTGTCGTAAAGGCATTGTAGTATCATTTTCATATGCAATATTCCACTAATAAATCAGATTCATCAATAATAACTCAGAATTAAGTCAGATTTACCTATTATAATATAAAATCAACACAGTTCATAATAATTATTGTTTTTACGTATTCTTTGAAAGTGAGACCTGAGGAAACTTAAGGCGTCTAAGGAATCATCGCTTAATTTACATCTGAGATGATTGCAGATATACTTCGTAGAAGAAAATACCCTTTCGCACTCTACACTAGTTGGTGGAATGCACATTAACACATCATAAGCCTGAGTTAGGTGTATTTGTCTTGGCGCTCCTGCATCATATAAAGCCATCTGCATTTTTATTGATGATTCTAGATCATCTTCGCAAGTTGCTGTGGACGTAGAAGGCCTTGCACACATTTCATCATCTATTTTCTTCTGCAGCTGTTCTTTTATTGACATATTTGTGATTCTAGATGCTTCTTCATTTTGACAATGCTGTAGATCTGCTAGAAACATGTCATCTTCGTCATCAGAAGCGCCAGTATAAGTTATTGTTGAAGGTCTTTGATTAAAGTATTTTTTTTTTGTATGTCAACTATGACTTTGGTGATAACATCATTTCCTACTTTAGGGAAGACAGTAGAAGATTGTTCCTGGTAGTATTTGTTAGGATTGTGTAAATACTTCAGTGTACATACCAGATCTGTTTGTCGGCGTTGAGCGATTCTTAATGTTAAAGCCTGAAGGAGTCTACTACTGATAACCCCATTGTTCTCTTGTAGTTTAGTGACCATGAATTGCAGTGCTGTATCCGCAGTTTATAAATTCGCCTTTTCTTGGCAAATAGCTTCTACAGTGCTTTTTACGATAGTGAGAGTCGTAGATAAATCCTGCAAAAGATCAAGCTCGTAGGTACTGAACATAGTTTTTTCTTTCAAGTCAATCAGTGCCTTTAATATTGCATCCATTAAAAGCAAAAATTTTGAAACCATGTCCGCCATGCTGCTCCACCGCGTTTTGTAATCTAAAACCAGGCCCGCTCTTTTGTTATCTTCAAGGACATGTTTATTTAAAACTTCTGTCCTAGTTGGAGACTTCTTGAAAAATTTCACTACCTTTCGTACTTTAACAATCAAATCCTTATAATCGACATTAAGCCTGGATTCACTTCTGTTTTCTGCATTACTAACTACAAAACCTTGTCCATCGTCATTTTCATCTATTTCTTCATCTTCTGATTTTTCTGCCTCTGAATCTACTATTGTAGATAATGTCTCCTCTGTGTCTATTTCTTCTGAATTTTCGACAGTTTCTACACTCTGACTATATAAGTTCTTATGTATGACATCCACCACTGCACACTGAATTCCATGTGCGAGGCATAATTGGTGAAATGAAGGTATTTGACGACCCATGGCAGTCATAACGCTAGCACCGTCTGTCACTACACCTACTACGTCGTCTTCTAAAAATAGATCGTAGGACCCTAATTTAACCCGCAAAATATGATTACATCTTTCCGATGTTCCTCTACCTGTAATTCTTGCCAATCCCAAGTTTCTGAAAGGCTTGTCATTGTCATTGAAATTAGGGCAGTGAATGTTAATATTCACATAACGCCGGTTGCTAGCTGATGCCCACTCATCAAGAGAGACGGAAAATTTCTGTCCTTTTGCTTTTAAAACCGACAATTCTTTTCTCAGTTCTTGTTTTAACTGGTCACTTTTTTCTATAACAATCTTCTTAATTGTGTTCGGAGATTTCGGCAAAGCTTGGTATCCACTTTTTAAAAAAAACATACGTATAGATTCTCATTTGCAAAAAACGTTGAATGGTTGACCATCACACGCAGTCATTTTGGAAATCACAGTTTCCATATTATCTTCTTTGGTGTTCTGATAGTAATCGTCAATTCTGACTTTTTTTGTCTTGGGCATGGGCCGCTGATCTTGTTCTTGTACTACCTTATTTGTGGGAGTGGTAGGCGTAGCAGTCGCTGGAATCTGTCGAATATTTCTTGTATCTAGTAGACCGAACAATAAAAAAAAATCTTATGAGTAAAAGCGTTAATACCTTTTAGTCAAAAGTAATAAATGTAAGTGAACAAGTAGTTAATAAAGGTAAAAGCCGTAAAAGTAAGTTAAATAAGTGACTAACCAGGTACACTTGGATGTTGTTTCTTCAAGTGATTGTGTAAGCATGTGGTGGTATTTGAGCATTGAAGAATTCTTTGGCATAATTTGCATTTTGCGTGACTTCCATCCTCAGTCCGTAAGAAAGAGTTCCATACTGAAGATTTGTCAAACGTACGTTTTGTGTACTCTTTAAAAACCAATTTATCCATCGTCAACTGATCTGCAATGTAATTGAATTTGATACTTGTAAATACATATAACGTAGGTATTTGGTGATCAGTGCAAAGTGAGTTTTTAGGTTAAGTCATAAATTCAACCACCGTGTTTGCAAAAAAATAACAAAATACACAATACTTACATAAAACAATCCACAAATACTTTTATATAAACACCAGAATCAAATCACTTCACAAAAGACAAAATGCACAGCATTGCAAGTATATAACAAAGATTCGTTCTGTAAGTGAATAAACTCAACAAAATGGCGTCAAATCACTCAAGCCGTTTAGCAGTGCTGCCTACAACAATTTTTAAGTTCTACCAACATAATAGAACAGAATATATATTTATTTACTATTCGAATATAAATTTGGAAATAAAATTCGAATAATTCGAATATTCGAATATTCGATTGCAACCTCTATACACTATGCATTCAAAAATCAAGCTACCAACTTAGCAGTATTGTTTTACGTTATTGTGAGGTTGATGAGAAAATTTCAAAACTTTGGTTGCTCTCGTAATATATTATATTATACACATATTTCTACAGAACGGCAGAGTTCTGCTCATTTTAATTTTGCTACGCTTTTTTGTTGCCGCAAATTTTAATTACATTGGATCCTGTGTATATTCAGAGCCGAAATTAAATATCGTAATTTTATGTTCAGCTTATTAGGTAGGAACTTGAATTTATAATTTATCACCCTATAAATATGGTGGTAGTACCGTCACATCCTGCTGTGTATATATATCGTTATTCAAGTGCGCTTAAACTAGATTTCGGTGCAGGTTTGTTGATTAATTAATTATATAGACGTTGTTGCTTCGTTTTAAAGGTGGAGTAAAGTCTTGTATGCATCCTCACTTATACTTAATTGAGTGCGTAACATAAAATATCTCTATTTATATTGCAATGTACTGGAAATTCCAAGGATAATAGTGTTTTTTATAGGATTAGGGTGACAAACGAGCACACAGTCCCCCTGATGGTAAGTGGTTTCTGTGGCCCATAGTCTATCCTCGATTATGAATAAAAATGTAGACGCGTCGTTACTCGTGATGACTAAGATGGAATGCCTCTTTTCTAGTAAAAAGAGTCTCCGGTTCTGTACACTCACCACACGAAACAGCAGCGTTATGCTGCTATTTTACGCTGGTATTCTGTGAGAGCGTGATCCTTCTCCGGTCGAGTCGACCCATTCGTTTTACAAATATACCGGTAATATAGCTGCAGCATGGCTGTACCACGTAAAGCAATAAATATTTTTATGGATTTAGTTAGAGATTTCTTATTTGAATAACTTGTTTTTTATATAGAAAAAAGATAAAGGAGGAGTTTACCAATAGTAGGTGTACACTGTGACACGACGTCACTTATTTTCATGCGTGAAGAAGGTTGCTGGCTGAGAATGAGAACGTAATGTATACATAATTCCAAAATTATAGAATGTACGCGTAATTCGGATATTATTGAGCGACAAGTTTAATAAAGGCCCTGCATCACGGCGTGAATATTAACGTTCGCGTTATAATATTATTATACCATAGACACCGATCTATTGACACGTTGATTAAATTACCCACAGCTTTGTTCCTATAAGGACGTGCTTTGTCTTGCACGCTTGTCGCACAGCCGTTATAATGCTACGGCTTGGTTGTTGGTAATACTTACATAGTTGTTTATTTATTTATTAGCTATTCCGTCATTAGTAATATTTGAATAAAATGTATATTATTCCAAAAGAAGAAAAATGTTAGAGTAAAATGTACAGGTATAAGTGACCTATACCGTGTACTTCCGTAAACTTTATTAAGTGAATAAAAAATATCTGAAGAAAACCTATTTTTAATTAATTTCTGACTTCTATACTGACATGAGATGCCACAAAAGTGTGTCATCATTATCATTAACCTGGGTAGTCCATGGACTTCACTCCTTAATTATTGCTTTCCGTCACCGTTCTTGATCTTTTAAGACAGACTATGTATTTACAAAAATTATACAATACATATTATCTAACTCAACATTACACTAAGGTGATAAAGTTAGTAACAACATAGGTATTATTTGTTACGTTTTCGTTTTGATAATCTGTTTTACTAGTACGTGAAGAGAAAATTTTGCACTTAGCACTTTTTAAGGAAATGCGCGCACGGATTCGATAACCAATTTTAAAGTACAAGACATGTTAGAATTTTTATGGCTGCGCAATCGTGAAGAATTTTCTCAGCAGTCTCAATTTTAACTCAGTGCTAAGTTAATTAATTAAGTAACAGTCATATTTCTTCCTTAATTATGCCGAAATGAAGCGTTATATTTCATTTTCACTGATGTAGAATTTTACACTTCACAAGTTTCACTTGTCAAAGCAATCAGTTGACAGTAAATTAATTAGTTAACGGCAAGCATGTCTTGTTGCTCTGATCATTATTATGAATAGAGATAGAATCTGTGATTTTACCTCTTATATTATATTTAATATTGAAAATACTTAACGTAAATTTTTTTGTATTTAAAATGCCTATGTTATGATTTTTTGGAAGTTTAAATAATAAATATTTTATTTGTACGTATCATTATTACGTTCTTTAATGTATTGTCTTTTTCTTAATTCAATTTAAAAAAAATTGAATTTACATATATTTTAAGAAGTCCTGGTAATCCAGCAAGTAAGAATGCAGATATAGATATATAACATAATATATATATAACAGATAACAGTATATAACATAATATAACAGTCTATAGATTTCCAAGGAGCTTTTGCCCACGTTTAGCTGGGCTTATTCCAATTTTTCCCACCATCTGTCCTTCTGGTGGGACAAAGTGGACTCTTTGAAATGTCCTTGTCTACTTTTCCCCACTAATCGTTTCTTGGTGGGACAAATTACACTCTTATAATAACCTGCTCCACTACTCCCCACTATTGGCAAAAACAAACTTTGTTCTTAAAGTGTTCTTTTAATAAAACAAACAATCAAAATTAAATAATTGTAATCAATATAAGTAGTAGAGATATTGTTAGTAACACTTTTGGACTTATCTCCAAAAATCACAGGCAACGATAATAAAATATTTACTTACTTACATCCTAACTGAAATTCAGTTATTTCATAATATAACCTCTTAAAAAGACAAATTTACAACGATAAGGAGTCTAAATGACTGAATATTTGTTGCAAATATTCAAATAGCAATCAAGTAAAATAAAAAAAAAATACTTGAGTTGAGCGCGGTACCGGGCGGCGGTCGGGTTGAGCGCGGTAACCGACTTTTCATACTGTCGGCGCTGCTACCCGTCAAAGCCCTGGGTATTTCACGACTAACGTAAACGAAATGGTATAATACCGCCAAGTCAGGTGAAGTTTATATATTTTTATTAAAAATTGGCCTTTACAAACCACTTTTTGATTGTCAAAATACTACGCCACCGCTGCAGCAAATCGCTACTGCAGGAGACCCTGTTAGAAGTAGCGACAAGAAACTAACAAGTATAATACATTTCTCCCAACAGTTAACACTTTAACCTTATAAATTATACATACACAAATCAAGAATATCTAAGAAAGCATATCATGTCCAAGCAGTCCTCTAATTTATAACAAGCTTTTTTCATTGCAATGTTTTTTACTTTTTACACCATGCTCCTTGAATTTTGCAAAGGCGGCTCAGTAATATTAATACAGGGAATTGAAAGTTATACGTCTGCCTAAAAATGAGCCGCCAGTTTTTGTGCACTGTACTTCGGAATAGGAAGTTTAGATTTATTACGCTTATCACACTAATGGACATCATTAATTTCATCAGAGGTATAATAGAATCCGTTCTAACATAAATAATAATAATATTATTCAGTACGAATAGTGAAGCAATAGTTTTTTAATTTTTTATATAAGTATGAATGCCTCTTACCCAGTAAAAAGGGTATCCAGTTCTCTACCATCCGAAACACAGCAGCATTAAGCTCTATTTTTAAATTTGGTATTCTGTGAGAGCGTGGTCCTTCTCCGGACGAGTCGACCCATTCGTGCTACAAATATACTATATGGCTGTGCCACGTAAACCAACAAAGATTTTTATGGATTTACTTACTTATTTGAATACCTTGTTTTTTTATATAGAGAAAAGATACAAGTATGGGTCGAGTTGACTTATACGTGATACAACCGTAATATAGCTGCAGCATGGCTGTGCCACGTAAAAATATTTGGGATATTAATTTACAAAAGATCTAAGTGAGTCTCATGGTTGTTTGTATAAGGCATGAGTGGCTTATTTCTGCAGTTCATCCATCTTGGAGCCATTTAAATAAGATTTTTCTGGCATTTCCCATAGTCGACTCTTACGCCACCCTAAGGACGAAATATGGTTGTGGTGAATTTTTTACGCCGCTACAATATTATGAATAGTTTATAACACATAAAATTAGATTAATTAGTAGGTCGGACCAAAAATTAATATTCAAAAATTGAAGGTACCTGGGCTAACTACGACACTAGGAAGTCAAACATCTCAGTGACGTGACGTCGGGAATTAAAAATAAGTTAATTAAACGCGATAATATCCGTATATATATAGTTTTATTCAATGTGTAGTGTTCGCGTAAATTTAAGAAATCATTACACAAAATTATAATATATAATTATAATATATATAATATAATTATAATATTTAGACAAAAGTTTTTTACCATCCTATTTAAAAAATATAATTTTGGCTCAAAAAGTAAAAAATCAAATGAAAAGCTTATATATGTTGCTTATACGTGTTGCGGCGGGACACATATCTCTCATTCTAAAAGGGTTTTTTGCAGGAAAGAAACCCTAATGCTTTTTGGCGAATTTCAAACATAGTCTTAGCGGTTAGCCACCGCAGAGTCTATGTGACCAGAGTATGCCTCGTGTAGAGGCGAAACACGGGTCGTATTATCGTCGGTGGTGTCTTCTTGCTAGTGTAGTAGTGTTGATTCATTTTATTTCATTAAGCGGATGTGGGCAAAGTAATTTTTGCTAACTTTAATTAGTATGTTTTACGAGAGATGCTGGATTCATTATGATGTTTTCCTACAGGGAATATTCAAAATAAGATCTAAAATTACAATTAAGAATTTAATTGGTGCTGGCGGGGAGCAACATATGTTTACTCGCGTACTATTAAATTAGAGCAAACGCTTATCCCCCGAGCTCCCACGGCTCAATATTAATTTATCCCAACGAGAATAACTTTTAGGGTTCCGTAGTTAAACACACGTATTTAGCTTTAAAATGGTATTTTTAAAGCCCCTTCTACCTACTAGACCGCTATTTTTGGAAATCTGGAGAATATGCACGATAGTAGTGAAGTTAATATATATACAATGTATGTATAATGAAGATATAATGAAGTTTAAAGGAAAGATGTCACACCCAAGTCGGCATTACAACTTAATGAGTAATAGTCGTTCAATTTATAAAATGCAATTGGATTATTAAAAAATTCGTTACAATTCCATGGAAAATGACCTAAAACTAGCTGTTTCATAACCTTGTTATGTTATTTTAAACTGTAAATAAACTTTTTGTTGAAGAAAACAACTTATGCATTAACTTACTTAGTATTGAATTCCCTTTTGCTTTGCGGGATAGGTAGAGAGGTTCAATTGCCAAGAGACCGATCCTGACATACCACTTTCTCTTATTTTTAGTGAGTAGTTATTATAGGTCTACAGATTTATTTTTGGTCCTTTTGGTTTACGCGGACAACCCTGAAGTATATAGCTTAGGAAGGCGGAGGTTTACGGGAAGATTCTTAACGATTTTTATGTATATGTTGGGATTGCTCTGCCGAGAACTAATAGATGGACATGGAACTATGACAACTTTTAATCGGACTCGGCATGTGAATGATTTCATGTAGATTGTATTATTTTCAAAATCGAAAAGTTTTTTAAAATATTTTTTGAATACTAATCTCTATAAGTCTGATTGGAAAATAAATTCTTCAGCCACCATCGTTCTACATATTTGGGCTTATTTTTAGTCGTTTTAGCGGTCAAACCGTGGACTTGCTTAATACGCTCATACACTCGCAGTGTCAAGGAGCCCCTTTCTAAGTTTACGTATTGAGACGGGCAACTACGGAACCCTACCTACACACTGTGCATGGCCGGACACGCACTCGGCCGCTTTTTTCTATACAAGTTAGATTGACAAATAAGCACACAGTCCGAGTGGATGCTGCGACCGACGGACCTACACTATCTTCAACTAAGAATTGAAATCTTTATTGATTTCTTAACGAATTAACTCATGGCATTACAATGTATTTCTTCCCAATACACATGGAATAAATGTAATATACGGATTTTATCGCGTTTAATTTTATTTTTTTAACACGGGGTCCCGGGGTTCTAAGGTTTTTGACGTCCTGGTGTGATAGTTAAGGAAAACTACCTTCAACTTTTAATTATTGATTAATGCCCGAAACGTCGGGTATTAAAAAAGTTAAAGTTACGCGATCTAAATCTTTATCATAACGATTCTGTGCGGGCGAGCGTGGTATCGAAATGTACCGTTTTCGTTGTTGTGTGCCGGTGGCGATATATCGGTGTCGTGTAGGTCAACTATGAAGCTGTAAGAGCCGCATAGGCTAACAGCACCAACATCATCGAAACAAATGAAAACTCGTCACAGGTCCCTCCATTACATTTCGGTGGCCCGCTATTGGCGAGTCTGCATAGGTGATTATATTTTATCATAAACAATTCGGCATATGAATAAAACACTGAAAAATATATTTTTTGTTATTTCCTTTCGACGTCTAACGGCAAAATGTTGTGGTAATGGTGCTTTCAATTTTTGTTTTAATTGGAGCATCGTGAGTTTAATTACAATATTTGTTATGAAAATAACTGAGTACAGCGTAATTAATACGCTGTATTGCTTTTAAAGGAAATATTTACGGAATGTTTGAAATGCAAATTCCACAGACGTCAAATAAGAAAGATTTTAAACCGAAAACCATTTATTTAAGCGTATTGTGTAAATCTTGAGTGGCGTTTTTCAAAGGGTCGAAGATGAAAGCCATTGAAGCGAATAAATAAAAAGGAGGTACCTATTTCTTTTGTGATCGTTAAGGGGCGGGCTACTTTCCATTTGATATGCGGACTTCAATTCTGTTCAATATAATTTGTTACGCAAATTTTAGAATATCCGATATAAAAACTTCGCCTTGAAGCCAATTATTAGTAGTTTTTTTTTTTAATTTGGCGATGAATCATGTGTACACAAACCATTGCATTAATAGAATCAGGCAATTTGTATACGCGGTAGAGCCTGCTTTTTTTTTTTTTTTTTTTTTGCGCCCGAAGCAAATATGGGCAACCCTCCGGAAAGCGGGGGAGGGAGGTGGTGAATGCTCATAGCATACCACGCAGCCGGCTGCGTGGTTATGTGGCGACTTTTACCCACTAAACACCACCTTTTAGGAAATGGCTTAACGATCTGACTGGAGATCTCTAAGCCGTATACGAACGCGACCCTCCTTGGCAGAAAGGAGGGCGCAAGCGGCGAAAAGCCGCTTAGAAGAATGCCTAACTAAGGCAGATTAATGGATGTGTTATGTAGGCTCGGCCCGAGCCGCCAGGAGGCAGTTCAGGTCAGCCGAAAGCTTGTTGGGGGGGTCCGAGAGAGAGTTTCTCGGTCTGCGCACACTATAGCGAGTGTGGATAGGGGCTGCATAGGCAGCTGTCTCACGAATGAGATGATTTGGGTGGGACTCTGAGGCTTTGAAAAATCTCTCAGAGAGTGATTTGAGGAACTGCTGGATTGTTGGGAGCTCTAGGTCTCGATGGAGGTCGGCATTACGGACATAATAGGGCGAGTTAGTGGCCCTACGACAGAATAGATTTTGAACTATTTGTAGTTCATTGATGGCTTTGGGTTTAGCATGTGCGAAAATGGGGGCCGCGTAGGTCATGACAGGTCGTATGCAGACCTTATATAGGGTTCGCTTGTTGCGGAGGGACATTTTACTGTGTCTGCCCAACATGCTGTTGAGCCTACCCATGTAAAAACGTGCGGTGCGAGTAACCTTCTTGATATGGGGCTCGAAAGTGAGCCTTGCATCAAGGGTGACGCCTAGGTATTTGGCTTTAGTTTGCCATGGGACAGGGGTTCCTAACATCCTGATTGGCGGAGTGGTGGTGAGACGACGTCGTTTATATTCGAAGCAAACGGCGGAGCTTTTCTCCGGGTTTACGTCGATACGCCATTTTTGGAACCAAGCTCCTAGGTCGCTTACTGACTTTTGGATCTTGTTCCGAATCTGTGGTAATGAGTTGCCTTTGGAGTAAAGGGCTGTGTCATCTGCAAAGAGGGCTAGTTTGACACCATTCGACGGGATAGGGATGTCGTTGGTGAATAGTATGTATAGGAGGGGAGCAAGCACAGAGCCTTGAGGGACACCGGCTTTTATTTGACGGGTAGAGGATAGCGTGCCTTCGTGTCTAAAACGAAAGGTACGATCCTTCAGATAGGAGGCTACAAGGCGAACGAGACGATCTGGGAGGCCTAAGTCGTACAGTTTGTAGATAAGGCCCTCGTGCCAGACTCTGTCGAATGCCTTGGCAATGTCAAAGAAGACCGCGATGGTTTTTTGACGGCGAGGGTAAAAACCGCTGAGGATGTATTCCACTATGCGGTGAACTTGTTGGGGGCACGAGTGTTTGGCTCGAAACCCGAATTGTTGTGGGATAACAAGAGGGTCGCCGTCTGTGGGAAACAAATGGCGCCTCAAGCGCACGAGAATGACTCGTTCGAAAAGTTTGCCCATGGCCTTGAGGAGGCTGATGGGACGGTGATTGGAGGGGAGGTGGAGAGGTTTGCCTGGCTTGGGAATGCCAATGACAGTTGCCTCTTTCCAAGAGGTGGGAAAATAACTGAATTCGAAGCAGGCGTTAAAGATAATGGCCAGTAAGGCGATTACCTGCTCCGGGAAGTGTTTGAGGGCTTGGTTGGAGATACCATCCGCGCCCGGTGCTTTTTTGGGCTTAAGTCCTTTGATGGTAGATGAAATCTCATCTTTGGACACAGTGATAGGGTCAGAGGCGGTAGGGGGCGAGTTCCTGCGTCGGACCTCGTCCTCCACTTGTTGAATGTGTAAGGGGTCAGTGGGTTGTGAGCTAGGAGAGCATTGAGCGGCAACGCTGTCCGCGAAGCACTCAGCCTTTTCTTCGTCTTCGAAGGCAATGGAGCCGTCGGGACGAGACAGAGGGGGAGTATGGGTTATAGCGTCTATCCGGAGGGCTCTCGCCATCCGGTAGTACGCTGTGTGAGAGGGAGAGATTTTCTCCATGAGATTGCCCTTTTCGTGGTCTCTGTAATCTTGGAGGCGGTAACGCAGTTTGCGTTGAAGGCGGTGGGCCGCGAGTCTATATTCGGGAGTGGGATAGCGTGCAGCTCTACGGAGGGCAGCTTTTTTGGCTTTTAACAGGTTGCTAATATCTAGGGGAAGACTAGTTTTAGCAACCGGGACAACTTTTTCATTCTCTTTAAGAGAGGATGTTATAAGTGAGGTGAGATTTTCGACCGCTGTGTCTATTTTCCCCGCACTGTCGAGGGCGTCAGAGGAAAGGGTTATGGGAGGGTCCGGAGAGTCTATAGCCGAGGCTAGAGACTTTTTGAAGCCCTTCCAGTTGGTGTAGGTTTTGGAAGTGGGAGTTGGAGATGGCTGATGGCCAAGAAGGAGGGATACAGGACGGTGGTCGGATCCTAGATCGTCGAGAGGCTCGATTGCTCTAAGGTTAAGGGAAACTCCTTTAACTAGAGCAAAATCTAGCACGTCAGGAGCGTAGGTAACAATGTCGGGATAGTGTGTGGCAGTGAGGGGGCTATAGACAGTCAGGTCGAGAGACTGAGTGATATTAAGCAGCACCCTGCCACTACTGGTAGTAGTGCGGCAGGCCCATTCAGTATGCTTGGAGTTAAAGTCTCCAAACATAATGACTGAGTCGCCTAATGCAAGGATGGCTTCAAAGTCACTCTTGACGGGGAGGGTTCCGCTAGGGATATAGCAGGAGGCTATAACGATTGACTGGTGTCCAGTCATGGCTAGTCTAGTGATAGTGGCTTCCATACTGGTAAGCGACGGAGTAGATATGTGGGAGCAATGAAGGGACTTTTTGTGATAGATGGCAGTACCGCCGCCTTTGCGGTCGGGTCTATCGTTACGTATGAGTGAATAATTTTTAATAGTAAGGCCTTTAGAGACCTTGGGGCTGAGATGGGTCTCCTGTAGGAGTAAGAGATCGGCTTCGCGATCTCGTAGAAAAAGAGCCTGCTGCGGCGCAGCTATATTTATAGTTGTAGTACGAATGGGTCGGTTTTACCGGGGCAGGATCACGCTTTTTTTATATAGAAGTGGAGGCAAACGAGTATGCGGCTCACCTGATGTTAAGTGGATACCGCCGCCCATGATCAACCGTTACACCAGGGGAATTGCAGGTGCGTTGCCGGCCTTTTAGAAAGGAGTAAGCTCTTTTCTTGAAGGTCCTCAGGTCGTATCGATCCGCTTAATGCTGCTTTGTTTCATATGGTGAGTGTAGAGAACCGGAGACCCGATTTACTGAAACCGAGGCATTCCATCTTAGTCCCCAGGGGTGGCATCACAACTGCATTTTTATTCTTAATTGAGGATAAATGTGCATGTCTATGGGCCACAGTATCCATTTACCATCAGGTTTGTTTTTCTTATTCTATAAAAAAGGCGTTACTTTGCGAAATACGCAAAAGAAAATGCAAAGAGATGCAACATCTCTTCGCAGCGCCAGTGAATCGAGCCGATCGGAAAGCAGTCGGTCGTCGACGATTCGAGCCGCTCAACGCTAGATGCGCTCAAGTGGAAGGAGCTGGTACTGGGGAGCCCCAGCCCAGAGATGGGAACAGTATGTATGTGTATATGTATATAAATACACATACATATATATATATATATATATATATATATATATATATATATATATATATATATATATATATATATATATATATATATATATATATATATATATATATATATATATATATATATATATATAGAAATTCAGAATTTTCTTAAAAATGATGATGAGGAGAGAGAAATTAATGGACCTAGCTAGGAATAGTTTTTTAAAGTTTTAGAGCGTTTTTTCATTAGTCGATTCCGGTAGCCATTTGCCGTTACCGACATACCATTATCTAGGTGTTTTTCATTCAATGACAGGGGACCGATATTATTGTGATGATACAGAACCGTATATATATATCGTATTGTATATAATAGAGAGATGTATTAATGCGGGCTAGAAAGCTTTTACTCATTAACACGAAACGAAAAAAAAAACTATTTCTCGATAAATTCAACTTAGTTTTTCCAGCCGCTTTGTAATGCTTCTTTATATACGATATTGTCCGTTAAGTTGATTGAAGTGTACACAAAAACATTCACGGCATCGGTCGCTAGCGATGAGGCAACTGGCCGTGGTTAAAGCGGCTAGTTGTAAGATCCATGATCATTGTGTGCGGCGTCTCGCAATGCTATTGCAAATCAGACGCTGGTAGGAAGTTACACACGCTTAAATCGGAAAGGAAAATCGTTGTGTATAAATAAATGCCATTCGAGGAACAAAGAGATGTTACTTGGTGATAGGTTCCTTTTTATGTTTTTTTTTCTTTTTTAGACGTAACGTTTTTAACGTTACTTCTACACTAGAATTTTATCCTGTATCGTGCCCTGCCAATCCCATTCAGTTTCATACATAAATTTCACAATTAAACATTCAGACCTGGAACAATTATTTGTAGGTCATACAAACACTTGTTGCGTGCGGGATTTGAACCCACGGCCAGTTCCAAGCTCAGACACTGCGCCCCCGAGCCGTTCCCTTTAATCTATATCTACCGCCGAGTATTAATTAAAAACTATTTATTTCAGACGTTAGTCCCTATTGTTAGTAGCACAAAAAAGAAAGAGATCTTACAAACTATGGAAAAAAAAATTATTTTAGTTTAAATAACTGCCTACACTGCGCAACCTCCCTGCAACATGTGTGTGAGCGTACACCCAATGCCGCAGTATCAGCAGTAGCAGATAATGGAGTTGGCGCTCTCCCGCACCGTGCGCAGGGAGGATGCTATTCGCTTGCGCACTACGATGTGAAACCCGTCAGCAAACCCAACAACATCCTCAGACCATTATTATGTTGTACGAGAGCGTTGATAGCCCCCCGCGTGTAGTTGACCCATCGATGGCTCCTATAAAGTTTTTGGCAGTACGCCTTAAGCAGTGTTATTTTTACTATGGACTTATGGACTACTACGTGGCAAATCTGCGAGCCAACATGTTGCAGCGGACTGCCATCGCCCTCCTTTCTCTTTCAATATCCTTGTCATCCATAAAGTCCTCGGTAACCACGTGACCAAGATACTTGAAAGATGACACCCTTACAAGTTCGCTACCGTTAAGCTTAACATACATCTCCTTACGGGTCCTAGCTGTAAAAACCATCAACTCGTTTTTTTTTAAATATTATACAAGAGGCCATAGAATTTCGCATACTCCTCGCATATCGAGATCAGCCTTCTTAGAGCAGCAACTGACAGACTCAGCAACACCATGTCGTCCGCATAATTGATTTTGTTTACACAGTTACACAGCCGACACTGGCGCTGCTAAGCCCAGCAATCAACTCGTCTACATTTAAGTTAAAAACTGTCGGGGAGGTCAAGCCACCCTGCCTCACCCCACACTCCAACCCGTACGCATCAGAAAGCTGATCTAACCGTTTGACCTGGTTAGCCTGGTGGCTATACCAATGTTTAAGAATATTTATAATCTCACCAGGCACACCTGAATTTTGTAGTTTTGTCCACAGGATGTCATGCATAACCAGGTCAAACGCCCTGGATAAGGATCAAGGAACGCTGCGTAAACTGGTGTCTTCCTATCCATATAATACCTGACAGTTAGGCCTGAAACCGAATTGAGCGTCGTGCAGAACCAGGTGACGCTTGAGCTGCCTGCGTAATGCGTTCGCTTTGTTCCGGCCTGAAGGGTAAAGTGGTAATAATAGTAATAAACCTAAGAAGTTACAACTTTAGTCACCGTTTGAAATTAACTCTATGGGCTGCAGTAGCCACTTACATTCAGGTGAACTGTAAGCTCCTTTGTCACATCAATTTTATTAGCACAAGCGATCGATAATATTTTATTGCGGAACTAAGATGTAAAATATCAAGTTTTTATGATGGGACTATCGTAAAGTCCGTTCTTAGTGAGCGTATATATTGCAAAATGAGTAACTATACTAACTTTCAAGTCAATGGGGTGTATAGTTTTAGAGATCTCGTGATAAGTCGATTGGCATGTCGTATCGATAAAAAGCCCAAAAAAGAAATATAGAAAAAAAAAACATTGATAAATTATAAACCAACGGCATAATATAGACAGATTAATTTAGGTAGTACTCGTGCAGTTAAATAATAAGATTGAAAATGGCGTCGCGTCTATTCACCTTCGTTCGAACTAATGCTATCTATACTCACACCCGCGGGTAAAATTGCAAAAAAAACTACGTTGCGATATGTGTTTTTCGCAGATTCTCTAATTTCAGTCCAACTTATCATTGGAATCCATAATAATAAAATGCCAAAAACAAAAAAAAATACGGTCTGGTTCCCCTAATTTGTGAGCTACAACCCGTTTTTAGAGTTTTCTGTATAATTTTATTGTTGATTTTGATTTTTTTTAAGTTTTCAAATTTTTGTGTAAAATATTTGCATAGGTATGTGTTAGTAACCGTTCTTAAAATTTTCGTTTGACTGTCTGTCCGAGCTAATCTTCGGAATGGCTGAACCGATTGCAATTAAACTTTACGAACTAATAGAGACTTAATAATATTAATAACTTAATAATACTTTATAACTAAGCCGTGATCTAGACTAAATTTTTGTATAAAATATTTGCACAGGTATGTGTTAGTAACTATTCTTAAAATTTTCGTTTGACTGTCTGCCCGAGCTGATCTTCGGAATGGCTGAACCGAATGCAATTAAACATTGCGAACTAATAGAGACTAAGCAGTGATCTAGACTAAATTTTAGCCGAAAAATTTAGAAGTTTTATTGAAATAGAAATATTGGTAAGATTAAATGATCTTTAATAATAATAATGTCCTCCAGACCGAATTTCGGTCACGGCGGCCTGCCTCAACGGAGGCTAGCCATCGGCGCAGGACAGGATTATAGTGCCCAAGTGTATGCGCAAGCACCGGTGTACTCTCTATTCCCTTACTCTCATAATCCGATGGGACGGTAAACCGACACGGCCGGAGAGAGATCAGGTGTAGGACCAATGGCTTTACCTGCTTTCCGAGGCACGGGGGTTAGCCACCGCCAACTTCCTGACTCCGGGCCACTACTAAGAATTTCTTGACAGAAAAACTCAATAAGTGATTTTTGGCCCGACCCAGGATTCGAACCCAGGACCTCATGATCAGCAGTCGCACTACTACAACCACTAGACCAACGAGGCAATGATCTTTAACGATTATCTAAAGTCTCAATAACGCCACATTTATATGTAAATCCCACCCAGGCGAAACCCGAGCGCGTCACTAGTTATAAATGTTATTTTAAAATTAATGTACCTACTTGTGTGTACAATTATTTTCAAATATTTTCCCACTAATAGAAAATTGGCAATTATTCGAAAACGTTATAACCATTTATTATCGGGTTTTCGCTATTGGCACCGTGCATGTTGACGTTACGGGATCGATGAGCCGCCATTTTTAAACCCATTATTTATCCGGACGGACTGTAAAGATACAGAACGCATGTTGTTCGATTCAATGGAAATGAATGTCGTATCATTTGCGTTTTTATATCACACATTTTTGATTCTATCGGGATTATTCTGCGAGGAGTAGAAGTTTCGTTGCGGACTGATTATCGGTGTCGTGTCGGTCAATAAAGAGTAGGTCGCTCTATATCAGCCATACTCAACCTTTTTTTTTATAGGGGCCACAATCACGTTTCAGTCATGGTGTCGAGGGCTGCAAGCAAAAATTATTTAGGTCTTAATTATAACATAATTCCAAGTAAACGATTTATTTACATTATTAATGAAAAAAGAAGTTTTAACAACGTTGTTTATATGTTGAGACAGTTTACATAAATTTATTGCAGTACCCGGTTGACCAAGCTTTGCTCGGTATTTTTCGCTCGATTTTTTTTTAATTCGTGTGTTTTGGAAATTATATTTAGATACAAATTACGTACTGATGAAATATAAATAATATTTTTTGATCTTAGCGACATAACAGAAAAAACGGAACTGGTTATTTGAATAAAAAATCATGAGTGCAATTATTTTAATTTAAATTTTCGTGTTTTTAAAAAATACTAAAAAAAGGGCTCGAAAAAATAGATTTTCTCAAAAAAGAAAGGAACTTGAAAAAAAAATTATAAAAGTCGGTCGGTCGGTCTGGGCTCGAACCGGGGTTTTACGATTCTGTGACTGTTAATGATTATAAATAGCTTAATAGGTATAATGGGCAATCTGTCAAAATTTACCTTCTTATTCTAACGATATTGTAGCAGTTTTTCATTGCCTAAAAACACGGACAAAAAGACATTTTCTAAAAATAAATCCTAGCTAGATCGATTTATTATCCCCGAAACTCCCTGGACACTAAATTTTATGAAAATCGTTGGAGCCGTTTCCGAGATCCCGATTATATATATATATATATATATATATATATATATATATATATATATATATATATATACAAGAATTGCTCGTTTAGTAGTATAGGATAAAGACTAACATCCAGACTCGATACAGTTATTTATGGTTCATAGAAATACTCTTTCGGTGCAGGATTCGAATCTGAGATTTTCAAAATCGCAACTCAACAGTAAGCCACTACACCACGGCGACGTCACGTAGCCTTTTCTAGTATTATACTCTTAACGATAGTAAATTGTCTCGCAGTCACATTGCTTTGTAGTCTTCGTCTGTAATTACAGGACAATATTTAGAATGTCGTAAACAAAATGGAGCCGTGGTAGCTCAGATTGTTAACGCTCGCTGTAAATATAACAGAACGCGAGTAACCCGGGTTCGATCCCCGCCGGCACCAATGAATTGTTAATTGCAATTTTAACTGTTGATTTACCACGTGCTCGACGGTGAAGGAAAACATCGTGAGGAAACCGGCATGTCTGAGGAATAAGAGGAAAAAAAATTCGAAGACATGTGAAGTTCGCTAACACGCATTGGGGCAGCGCGGCGGACACTTCCTTTCCCTAAAACCCTCTCAGAAATGAGGGGAGGTCTGTTCCCAGCTGTGGGACGTATATAGGCTGTAACTTTACTAAACAAAATGTAGACTTATTTTTTACAGTCTAACCAAAACAGAGGCAATAATTTATTTCTGTTTTGTTCATTATGCTCCGCTGTGAAGGTATACAAGCTCTCTGTTTCGACAAAACTAACATTTTCTGGCAATATTTCAGGCCGGAAAGAGGGTCAATTGTCTATTCCGTGCGCCTGTGATTAAACCATCAGTGCCAAATTATCCGCGTAATGCCTCTTGCTTCCGTAACATAAGCAATTTCTGTCGCTTTCTGGTCGTCCACGTTAAGTGTCACAATTTGCATGTTTCACGGTACCAGGTGTTGTCTTGCTTAATATATTAACTTGCGTGTTGATGGTAATCTGGATAAGTTAGGGATTTTAATAAAAACAAGTTTCGCTAAACTCTTCTTTTGTTGTTTATAAATTGTGCTTTTTTTTAAATTATGATATTGTTTACTTTTATACATTAAGTAAGGAGGTTGAAGTTTTTATTATTATAAGTTTATAAGCTTTGTGACAAAGCAAGCTTTGTCTTTCGCTTTATACAAAAAAGTAATTACAGAAAATATTGACCATCCAATAACTAATCAAGCTATGTTTGCTAAAATCTTTTTTTTTTTAAGTGGTTACGTGTGTCCGAGACTCCGAGATCCCCGTTTTAATTGTTCACAGCGCGGTTCGTTCCGGGGAGGTCACACGTTATCTAAACCAGCTGTCGTGTGCACACGGCCTACAATGGACTCGTTTATTTCCGCGCCGTGTGATATTGTTCGTAATTTAAAATATCGGGCGTGTTGGCACGAGTGGTGCGGGTTTGTAGTTCCGCAGCTAAATTGTGAATCCGAGGTGTATTGTTGCGTTGATTAGATCAGGGTCGCTTTGTTCCGAGCTGAATGGATGGATTCTCTCGGCTATCTCTTGTCGTTCGCATGCGACCCGCTCTAAAGCTCAGTAGCGCTGGTGATGTTAGTTAAGGAATATACAAGCTTTCAAACATTGATATATACGTTTTAGAGTTGAGCTATGACATTGTTTTTAGCAATAAAGAATACATTTCAAAGTAAGAAAGCTAGAGATGCATTTGTAGTCCTGAGGGCTAAGGATGTCCCATGGTGTGACATCCTTAGCCCTCAGGGCACACAAACTCTTCAACACTGTGGTGCTTTACTTTTGTTTTGTAAAAATAAAATAATATTAATCTAGCCAATTAAGACTTCTAGACAGATAAGGATAAGCCCTAACACTTTAATTAAAATGTTTTTCTTCGGATTTTTAATGAATATAAGCTTGCTCACAAATTGACTTTACATATCAGATCTAAATCACTTGACTAATCCGGCAGATTACTCCCCTAAATACGTCGCCCGGAGCAATATGTCTGCAAATATCTCTAGTATTATTTTCTAGTAAATATACTAAAAAGTGAAGCATTTATTATCAAAAAGCAAGTACATATCCATTTTTGTTATTTCGGCCTAGCCTCAGCGTAAATCTCACGTAGGTATACGAATTTTGACAAAAAACTCGAGAAAATAAGGGATGCTGTTGAAAGAAGGCTTACAATACGCTAATGGCTTATGTTTGCGATTACTGTCCCTCCCCGCCAATAGCCTCTATTATCATAACCCGTCTCCAGTGCGCTGAATTGACTAAATGTTTTGTGCCTCTGAAAAGATTTAAGATGACGGGGAAATTGTTGAGAAAATTGATCACTTCCACTCGAGTAACTGGGGTTTGTTACTCTTAGAGGTCCTTTTTTCTGCAAAGTCTAGTCGTTACATCATGTAACTAGGTACATATGTTATTACTTATGTTTGCAATTACATCATTTGAATACTTTTGAGGACGCATGTTTACTGCTTTTGTTTTCGTGAGCCCTTTTAGTCCGAAATCGCACCGCGTAATTACGCGGGGCACGCCCTATTTTTGTGAACAAATGTTATTCAAGGAATTCGTTTCTTTTCGGATTCCCTATAAAAATATAATCGGTAGCATTTTAAATTAAAACATCATAAATGATTTTTTCGCAAGCGTGTCCGGTCACTTATTTTTCAGAATAAATTTCAATAAAATCAAAGGAAAATAAAAATAAATACCTTACAATGTATGGTTCGCCTTACATAAGGCAAGTAGGCAACCAGGTGTAAACAGGTATTACTTTAATGAAATTGAACGTATCATAACATATTTTAATAAGTCATATATCAAACTGATCCGGTTTTAAGCAGCAGCCGCACCTGCACCGCATCGCAATATTTCTGTATTCACGGCAAGGAGGTAAATATTCGTTGCGCTTCGCTGCCCCAATGCGTGTTGGCGAACTTTACACGTCTTAGAAACAAGGTTTTTTTTATATTTCTCAGACATGCAGTTTTCCTCACGATGTTTTCCTTCACCTCCGAGCACATGTTGAATCAGCACATAAAATTGCAATTAGCAATTTAATTGGTGCTGGCGGGGATCAAACCCGGATTGCTGGCATACTATGAAATTTACATGGAGTGTTTAGCCCCTGAGTTACCATGGCTCCTAAGCACTATCTTAAAATAATTTAAAAATAAATCACTAAGATACTCTTAAAACTTATTATCGTGTTTTCGGGAAACGCCTAGCGTATTATTACTACTGGTCTAATGGTACGTTTACGCCAGAAACCGATTTTGTCGGCCAATGGCGGACAGAACGACGAGTAACTCGGACGTGTATGTGCTTACACTACAACAGTGTACCACTTGTGTCGACATTGGACGTTGACGGTATTCTTTTCTATTTTTATATTTTCAATATCCATAGTCGTTTAGGTAGATAACAACACTGACAGAAACAACAGAATAATGGCAAAAAAAAAAAAGAAAAAAAAAGACGTGTGGCACTCGGGGACTGCCGCGGTAAAGCTATTGCATAGCATTTTGTATCAACTTATGCAATTATAATTATTTATTTATTTTATTTATGCAGTATTTCTTTTTCTTTGATATTAATTCAAGATACTTAGGTTAATCCAATCAAATTCAACCAGATTTAACCGAACCCGCGTTATAACGAACTCACTATTTGTGAAAAATACTGTATCACCGGACCGCGTCACAAAAAACTCAGGTTCGCGCAGTACATACGTCAGGGCGGCCGTACGGCAATTATATTAACAAGACGCGCAACTACTCAGTTCCACGCTCCACGGCAAGATTTGTCACTTATTATTTATTGTCCAATTAATTGTCTTTAAATTCAAATGGCACGCTCTATTATAATCAATAAACGATAATCGCGTATAGTGAATTTCGAGGTAAATTATTATATGTAAACGTTTTTGAATCGTCGTAATGAAACATATTTCCTAAAGAAAATATCTTCACAATTAATTTGATGTAAAATAACATTAGAAATAACGTATAAAAACAGAAAAATTATCAAATTTTTGATCGAGTTCCTAACCAGTACACAAGCAAAAATGGCGAAATATCATTTTCAGGTTTTTTTCTATATGGTTATTTGTTACAGAGTACACAGATAAAATTCACTCTCAGAGATGACAAATTTCAAACACCACAATCTCTAATTTTTTACTCTGCTATCTTCAGCGCTGTACACGAACGGAACGATGTCGTTGAGAGCCGTGGTAGCTCACATGGTTAGCGCTCGTTATAGGTATCATAGTACGGGAGCAACCCGGGTTCGATCCCCACTGGCACCAATGAAATTGTTGCGTGCTGATTTAGCTATCAGTTGGAAAGTCTGTTTTTCTGGGCCGTTTTGTTTTGTTACACTGACATCTCGCAAGTCACCTAGGGACCTAGGAGGTTGTCGGTTGCTTATTTTTTATTTTTCTTTAAAATTTTCGTCGGTAAAATAACATATTTATAAAAGTAAAAAAAAGTAAAGTTACAGCCTATATACGTCCCACTGCTGGGCACAGGCTTCCTCTAATTTCTGAGAGGGTTTTAAGGCAAAGAAATGTCCGCCACGCTGCCTCAATGCGTGTTGACGAACTTCACATTTCTTCGAAATATATATTTTTTAATTTCTCAGACATGCGCTACCAGCATGCGACGACGCGGCCCGCGCCTTGCCGCCACTTGCGTTTGCCGCGCTTTGTCTCGTCACAGAGTGGCGAAATCACAGTAATATAGGTATTTTATAAACAGCACCTGTCTAATATTATGAAATATGTAGATAAAACTTAAAACTTACCTTGATAAATGTATACCCTTTTGTTTGTAATATTTTTTTAGACCTCTCTTCAATCGTTTCTGCTTATTCCCCATGTTTTACAAACTAAACTTAAACATTAATAAAACTGTACAATTAATATAACTATAAAACACTACTATTAAACAAGAATCAGAAAAAACCTACTCCACTATTAACAAAATTAAATTTTTGCAGTAATATTTTACGATTTTATTTCGTAGTGCTGAGCTCTCGCAACGCGGCGTACGTCCACCTAGCAACACGATGCGCCCCGCACTGAATTCGTGGACGAATGCGGAGGTGATATAGACGCAGTATTTAATCGGGACGCATTTTTAATTTATTATCATAAAAATAATACATATTTCTAAAAAGTAACCAAACCAAATTATTTTATTTTGTATTGCAAAGCAGTAGATATATATTTTTATATTCCTTTGATAAACAATGAAGCAGTAAAGTGGTTTCATCTCAGCGATTTGGAGGTGATTTGGGTATTTTTTTTATTTATTATGTGACACCGATAGAAAAATTATGGCTAAACCAAATTACGTATCAGATCATGTAGATTACTAGCTATTTTTTTCATATGTAATTTCTCTGTATGTGTCGACGAAAAGTTGGTTCATCTGCACGCTTTTTTCAAGCTTTTTGCGAGAGAGCAGCCTTAATAAATGCACTTTGTTCATTCATATTCAAAATTTCAAAACTCTTCGACAAAGACGACAAAGACTGAGGACCATCGTAGACCTTAGACCTTAGACCATCGTTAGACAATGCACGGCCTTCAAGCCACACCTCCGTGCCCGTCGGAGAGCGTGAGGTTTTTTTCGTTACGAAATTTCTGGATTTTCCCGCACTCAAGGCCCGCGATAGAAGCTATGCAATAGCTTAAAATACAATTTGCACTATAGACGCCGGCAGTCCGGCGAGAAATCCCAACAAGTTCGGACTCGACGGTTGATCGGCCGTTTTCGGGCATTGTCGCACGATAACGGTCGTGTTTGTGTATGCGCTCTCTTTGTTTTACAAGTGTTTGATTCGATCGTCCGAGTTCGGCCGTCATCGCCCGAGCAAACTTCGGGCGATGACGGATTAGGTGTACGCGAGCCGTTACAATACGTAGGTCACTCAATAAGTTTTGAGATGCTCGAAATTTAAAAATGAAACGCACCCGTGTTATATGTTCCTAAAAAGCAAATTTATTAAAAATAGAACTCCGTAAGCCAATTGATCAATATTAAAAAAAAAAAAAACAAAGTTCTATTAATTTTCCTGCAACGCTTCTCGCTCTCTTCATTTAAAACGATGGATCTTAACCGTGAACATTTGCGCGCTATGATTTATTATGATTTTAAATTTGGTTTAACCGAACAATTAAGTTTACAGCGGTTACAATCAACATTAGGGGACTCCATCACGCGCAACATTTTTAGGTGGTTTGCTGAATTCAAAAGGGGTAAAATTAACCTTAAAGATGACCAAGGAACCGGGACCCCGCAAACAGTAGTAACGGCAGAAAATGTATGACAACTGGAATGTTGGTGCAAGAAGACCCACGAATCACATATACGGACATCGAAAAGATTGTAGGCATTAGTAGCGGGGAGCATTCATACCGTCCTTCATCAAAATCTTGGAGTGAGCAAGCTTTGTGGTCGATGGATCCCTCGTTTGCTCTGCGAAAACAAGGAAAAAGACTCGTATGGATTCATGTCATGCAGTAAAAAAACGTAATCATGCAATAAAAAAAGCAATCAAAAAACGTAGACGCGTTTTGAAAACGGGACATCTAGGCGTGTTTCAGAAATCGTTACTGGGGACGAGACATGGATCTATCAATATGATCCGGAAAATAAAAGGCAATCATCGGTTTAGGTCCACTCAGAAGGACAGTTACCGACAAAACTGCAAAGACCTCGCAACGTCGGCAAAAAAATGGTGGCTAGGTTTTTTTCGCGGAGCGGACATTTGTCGACGTCAATGCTGGAGAAATGTAGGTCATTCAACTATGAATGGTATACTACACTTGCATTATCCAAAGCTTTTCAAGCTGTGCGGGAAAGAAGACCAAAGACCGGGCTTCGGGAAATCATGCTGCATCACAATAAAGCCTCTTCACGTACCTCCCTTAGAACAAAAGAATTTATTGAGGAATCTGGTGTTGAAACTCTAAGTCACCTAGCCTACAGCCCTGACTTAGCTCCTTGTGATTTCTTTTTGTTCCAAGAGTCAAAGAAATAATAAAAGGCAAGTTTTTTTAAAGCGCCGAAAAAGCCGTGGCTGCCTACGAAGAAGCGATTTCCGACCTGTCAGATCAAGACTGGCAAAATGTTTCAGAGTTGGTTTAGGCGAATGGAACTTTGTATATGATGGAGAGTTGGAGAGTATTTTGAAAACATGTAAAATAAATATTAATAGTATCTAGAATATTTTTTGTATTTCTCAAAACTTATTCAGTGTCCCACTTATCGCAGAAAGAGTCTTATCCTGAAATGGTAAGGGTTTCCTTGTGAAAAGTATGGCAGCTGTATTTAGTAGTAGTTTATGCAGACACAATATATACCGAATCAATTGTACTTGACAAGAAGCTTACTAAATAAATGTTTGGTATAAAGGAATAAAAATATTTCGTGCTAAAATGTTTGGTACATTTAAGATTAATGCATAAGTTATTGCAGCAATTAAAATAATCAATTACGTACTTAGATTACAGCTAAACTTTTCTAGATTGCGACTTTATTGAAAGGGGAAATACGTTGTTTGCATTCACACGCACGGTTCGACATTCAAGTGATTGTAAAGCGGAATAAACGAACACATGGTGTGAAGAGCTGTTCAGAGGGATTATTGCACGGCTGTGAATTTATATAGGCAGAGGTCGGGCTTTTCATCTCTTGTTCTATTACTGTACGATCTTTATTAAAAAATAATTTATACTATAATGTCTCGAGCTTTTCTCATAAGTGCATGTTAATTCAAGTATTCATAGTCTTATTTTAAACTCTAAAGCTTTTATTTTGGTGTACTGCGTTTGATTTACTAATTTAGACCTTCCATCAAAATTTTCAAATACGTAGATTGTATTAAACACAAAAGTTACATTAGACCGTTATAGACGAATCTTCATAACTAAAATTTTAGAAATTCTTTTTTTTTTTTTTATAGGATAGGGTGACAAACGAGCACACAGTCCACCTGATGGTAAGTGGTTACTGCGGCCCATAGACATCTACATCTATCCTCGATTACGAATCAAAATGCAGATGCGTTGTCACCCGTGAGGACTAAGATGCAATGCCTCATTTCCAGTAAAAAGGGTCTCCGGTTCTCTACACTCACCATACGAAATACAGCAGCATTAAGCTACTATTTCACGCTGGTATTCTGTGAGAGCGTGGTCCTTCCCCGGTCGAGCCGACCCATTCGTGCTACAACTATACTACTAATATAACTGCAGCATGGCTCTACCACGTATAAAAATGGAAAAATTCCTATATGTTTGGATATAATTTACCATAGGATGGCACACACTGGCCTCTACACATACAAGTACGCTAGACTGGCTATACACCGTGACAGCAGAAGTGCACGTCCACGGAACTAATAACAGGGATAAGACAGTGTGACAATATATATATCGATAAAAATTCTATACCCTACCTATACCTAAATAAATAGAATGGACTCTATGGATAGGTGAACTCTACCCGTAACGTCTATTCTATTTATGTAGGTATCATATTAATATAATGCAACTATCATACATCATTTTTAAAGCCCTTCACAAGTCCACTGCTGAACATAGGCCTCCCCTTAAGGAATGCCACAAAGCACGGTCCTGAGCCACTTGAATCCATCAACTTCCTGTATGTCTTACTAGGTTTTCACTCCATCTATGGGGGACCTTCCGACACTTCACCTGCCGGTACGAGGCTGCCACTCGAGAATCTTTTTTCCCATCGGTTATCGGTTCTTCGAGCTATATGGCCGGTCAATTGCCACTTCAGCTTACTAATCTATTGGGCGATGTCGGTCACTCTGGTTCTACTGCCGATATCCTCATTCCTAAGTTTATATTCCTAAGCTTTCCAGCTTCGGCAGTCCCACGTATTCTAGGGGGCTTGACATATCGCACTCCATGTGTTCTTGATCGAACACTTAGTTGCCTTTGTCGGTGGATGTTGCGCAAGAGGGAGCTGCCAAAAACCGTGAATGTAAACGATGGCCAGAATTTGTAAATAAGAAATAAACTAAAGTAGGGCCAACACAAAGTTAAAGCACAAATTAAATCTTGAGACTCGACAGAGAATTAAATCTCTAGACTCGCACTTACTAAAACCCCATGATGTTCCATGATGAAACCTCTGCTGCAAATTGACAGGGCCACGGAAACACTTTCATGCACATCCGTGGCGCCAGCCGCCTAATGGCAGCCCCTCCTTAGTTGCTGACTACTCAGATAAGGCGCACCAGAAAAACAAGGCATAATGCCCTACGCGGCCTCTGACTCCAACTGCACTACAGACTCCCCAAGCCCCATATGTGAATGGAGCCAGGAGAAAACGAGCACTTGGAAGCATCAAGTGGTGCAGCCTCACCAAAGTCACGAAAGATAGTCGGGTGGCATCGCATTGCCAATCGCCATACATTTTTACTTTGCGCCCGAAGCAAATATGGGCAACCCTCCGGAAAGCGGGGGAGGGAGGTGGGGAATGCTCATAGCATACCACGCAGACGGCTGCGTGGTTATGTGGAGACTTTTACCCACTAAACCCCACCTTTTAGGGACTGGCTTAACGGTCTAACTAGAGATCTCTAAGCCGTATACGGACGCGACCCTCCTTGGCAGAAAGGAGGGCGCACCAAAGTCGCGAAAGTCGAGTGGCGTATCGCCAATCGCCATACCCAACACTCCTCTTCCCTGACGACTCCACCTCAACTACAGCGGTACAGGGAGAGGAATCTCCTCTAGCCGTAGCCCACTAACACACATCCAACATGCCTCGAGATCGTCAGGCGACTTTTCGACACTGGGCTATGGCCCTTGAGTTTGTGGAAAATGAGGAAAGAAGAAATAAAAAAATCATTCGGAATAATAATCTAATACTTTTATACTTATTGGTACTGGTACTATCAGAAAACATATTCGAAATACTGCACTTTTTCGAAGTGGTGCAGTTCTCATGTCTAATAAAACAGTCGTCTGTGAAATGTTCAGAACAAATATGATCATTTTGTTACAGACGCCAATTCACCATATTTACGCTTTTAAGCCACAATTTTAGTCTAGGTTCAGTTGCAAACCTAATAACTAATAAACATTTGAAAATCATCTGTTTGTAAGTAAGTTTTTAAGTATTACACATAGGCTGCACTAAAAGTATCGGGAATGGAATATTTCCACGGTTCCTGTCATATTAAAATCTTTTTAATTGAAGATTCCTTGGTTTTAAAAATCGAATACCATTTATTTATTTAAAAAAAGATTCTCGGTCTTGTAACAAAATTTTGTCAAACTTGTTTAGTCGTTGAGAAAATGGAATTGACTCGAGAAACTAAAACTATCCTTATTTTCCTTTTTTCGCGATGATTTATTATGACTTTCGAAGTGGTTTAACACAAAAACAGTGTGTTGACCGGATGATTTCTGATGATTGGTGATTGAGCCCCATCCAAAACCACAATTTATTGCTGGTTTGCTGAATTTCAACGTGGACGTGTCAAGCTCAGTGATGATCCCCGTCAAGGTCGTCCAAAAACTGCAGTCACCCAAGAAAACGTTGATGCTGTGCGTAAGCTGATTGAGGAAGATCGACATGACATACCACGAAATTCAGGCAACTTTAGACATTGGCATGAGTCAAATACAAATAATCTTGCATGAACAATTAGTTGTAAAAAAGTTGTTTTCCCGATGGATACCGCATTCGCTCTGTGAAGAGTAAAAAGCGGCTCGCGTTACTTGGTGCGTCAGAACTCTCGAAAGATTTCACGCAGGATGCTCATCTGATATAGAATAATATAGAATCCTGCATATACGCGTACGAACCCGAAACAAAAAACCAGTCACGAGTTTGGGTGTTCGAAAATGAGTTAAAGCCAACAAAAATTGTTCGTTCACGGAGTGTTGCAAAAAAAAAAGGTGCCCACGATTGTCTCCAAAACCGGCCATGTTACGACTATTCCTCTTGAGGGACAAAGAACGGTTAATGCAGTATGGTATGCTAGCATTTGTTTGCCACAGGTCGTTTCTCAGGTCGGATCTCTGTAAAGAGAACTGCAACCGCCGCATCATCCTCCATCACGACAATGCGAGTTCTCACACCGCACACAGAACAAAAGAGTTTTTAGAGCAAGAAAACATAGAATTATTAGACCATCCGCCGTACAGCCCCGAACTAAGCCCTAATGATTTCTATACTTTCTCTAAAATAAAGAATAAATTGCGAGGACAGAGATTTTCATCGCCAGAAGAAGCTGTGGACGCCTACAAAACGGCCATTTTGGAGACCCCATCTTCCGAATGGAATGGTTGCTTCAATGATTGGTTCCATCGTGTGGAAAAATGTGTCAATTTTCGCGGAGAGTACTTCGAAAAGCAATAAATACATTTTTAAATAGTAATGTTGAGTCACTTCCTTGATTCCCGAAATTTTCAGTGCCGCCCTCGTAGACAAGGAACTCGACAACCCTATTGAATTTTATTGTTTATCAAAACTCAGTAATATACAGCCAAACATGTTTGTATATATGATATTAAGATTATTAACAAATTTTGAAGTACTTACATACATACACAAACACTGACGCCTGTCACCCAGAGGGGTAGGCAGAGACTACAGACTTCCATTTGGCACTAGCCTGACACACCTCTCTCGTCTCCTTCACATCCATATACCTACGCATACATGCTTATATTTGAAGTACTTATATTATGAAATAGTTTTAATTTGTTTAATATAAGCTGCAAATTCACTTACTTGTGAAATGTTATACCACTTCGCTTTTGGTAACGAGTTTTACGGATTACGCACACTCTCATTGTTATTAAAAATAATTCTTATTATGTAACTAATATTATACACAATCCAACAACATAAAATACTTTCGTTTTTTAGTTTAAAAGTTCAAAATACAGATTTTTTAAATATGACAATTTAAATAAGACGCAGACTTTGGCATGTTATGTTAATTTTAGTTTCCAAGACGACCGTTAGGGGTGCTTCAAATTGGCACAGACATTTTGTATGGTATAGCCAGTCCAGCGTACTTGTATAATATACATCTATGTCAAATGCTCACAACTCCATGGGTGGTTGACTGATGAGAATGCCTCTTGGTCGTATTTTGTTGTTTTTTTTTGTAATAGGGAAAGCAATAAAGAATAAATAAATAAATTCCTGTGAAATAGTTTTCACTTTTTCTTTCCTGATTCTGTAAGAACCTCATTAACAAATGGCAGTAGATGTCATGAAAAGCGTCTGAATTAGAATACACGAAATGTTTTTAAAAGTTAAAAAGATAATAAAAGAAATACACAAACAAGCTGCTCTAATTTATTATTATATTTGGGTTTTGGGTATAACGATAAAATAGGTAATTGGGTCATACTGTCTTTTATTATAATAACTTTGTTTGTTTTCAGGAATGATAATATTTTTATGTTGTTTTTGAATGTTATGATGTAGGTCAGTTTGGTCAACATTTCTAAAACGTTTTTTTTTTCTTTTTAGGGTTCCGTACCTAAAAAGAAAAAACTGAACACCTAAATAAGAATCACTATGTCTTCCGTCCGTCCATCTATTCGTTCGTTTGTTCGTTTTTCTGTGCGTCCGTCCGTATGTTAGCTTGTTTGTCCGTCTGTCCATCCATCCGTTTGTAAAGAGCCCCTTTTTCTAAGAAACTGGTAGAGGTATCAAATTAAAATAAATTTCAAGTATTAAGGTTTACGAACCCTTGGGAGATTTGAAAACTACAACATTCTTGGTCAATGTTTATGTCACATCATATTTTGATACTCACAAAAGTATTCCTGACCACCCAGAATCATGAAATTTAGAACAAATCAAATCCTTAAAAATCGTTAATTGGTAGTGTTATCACATGAAAAAATACATTTTTTCGATTGTAAAGACACAGTTGAGCGTTGTAAGTATACCAATATTATACGAGTAGATAGATGAACATTTTTTTCACTGCAAAGTTTAGTTTTTTTTTTCTTCAATCCGACTTACCTTTTCGTTAGAGCTATGGTATGTGTAGTTAATCGATTTACGAGATGTTGCATCCTTTTGTATTTTATATTGCGTCTAACTCGAGGAGTGTACTGAGGAAATGTTCGGATTAATTCCAGCCGCCAAATTTCACGAACGCTTGGTTGCTTGGCGGTCCACCACTGTGCGTTTTTCAAGGAGTTTTTTTCTTCTTGTACAACCTCTTTGTGGAATATTTTACCACCGGCGATTTTTATAGAATTCTAGATCAATACGATTTAGGGACCTAGGGAAAAGAGCTTACTTCTTTGTAAAAGACCGGCAACACCTGCAATTTCCCTGGTATTACAGTTGTTCATGGGCGACGGTAGCCACATACCATCAGGTAAGTCGCATACGCGTTTGCCCGAACTTTTTTTATAGAAACTCCTGCAATTCCCCTGGTATTACTGTTGTTCATGGGCGACGGTAGCCACATACTATCAGGTGAGCCGCATGCTCGTTTGCCCGATTTTTTCATAGAAGCACCTGCAATTCCCCTGGTATTACAGTTGTTCATGGGCGACGGTAACCACATACCATCAGATGAGCCGCATGCTTGTTTGCCCGAACTTTTTTATAGAAGCACCTGCAATTCCCCTAGTATTACAATTGTTCATGGGCGACGGTAGCCACATACCATCAGAAGAGCCGCATGCTCGTTTGCCCAAACTTTTTTTTTATAGAATATATTCTATAAAAAAGGTCGGTGCTTATATTCAATTACCTTAATGGATGAACTATTTTTACGGAACCCTACTCGCACTTCCTACTCTCACTTGTATTTTTAGAAAACATATCCCCATACTTTCCAAATCCTGAAGGTGTTTTACATTTATTAATTTCATATGGATAAACATCCAGGCGCAGTACAATAATTATTATTTGTATTTTATTTGGCCCGTACAAACTCTTTCTGTAATGTGGAAGATATTGGTGAAATCATTAGCGTTATTATACTACTTCACTCAACATTCATGAATTGGTTGCAGCTAACGTCAACAACCTGAAACATGACAAGAATAGTAATAGCCTTAGGTTAAATCGGTTTTTGTTAGTATTTTGTTAGTGTCTATTTGAGGATTTCTGATGTGATTTCTGACCAACAACAAAACCTACTACTGCACTTTATCCATCAAAACCACCAAGCTAGCTATCGTTCGCCAGGACCAGACGATTATTTGTTATCATTTGTTGCTGGCTTAATGAGCATTCCTCATATCATTTCTGACCTGCAATAAAGTCTAGTGCAACTTCTTGACAACTGAAAGGTTGTATTACAATGGCATGGACACTGATACTTAGCTACTCGCTAGGTTTGGCCGTTTTTGGATTCTGTTAATTTTTCTTACATTGTTTTTGGGCAAATTTTTAACTATGAATTATCAATTATAATTGATTTTGCAATTTATTTCCAGCTTATGGTGAATTCGTAGTTTAACTTACCGTTTTGGTACTCTAAGAAATGTCAAAACCTATCAAGAAAAAATTAAGCATTCTCAACTTGAACCCCTTTCCCTACGCCGAAATCACTTAGACATGTCACTCTTACATAAGATTGTAAATAATTACATTGACTGTGTCCCGTTACTGTCCAAATTTCAATTTAACGTACCACGCAGAATACCAAGATATCCGTGTAGCCTTTTTAAGATTAAATTTTGTAGAACCAACTTAGGTCGCGACTCCCCAGTGATCCGTATATCTCGCCTGTATAACAAGCTCACCAAAAATGAACCCGATCTCGACGTTCACCACGATACCTTTGCTCAATTTATTGCCAAGCTAAAGCGTGTTGACGTACGTTAAACTCCAGTAGCACAATTAACTTTTATTTCTTTATCATTATTTTTTATTTTATTTTTTATTTAAGAACATATTTTTCTCAATTTTGTTTAACATTTGTAACACAACGCATGCTGTGATTGCCTATAATTATAAGAGCGGTTAATCATGTAAATTTATAACGCGCTAATGTAACCAAACATTAATTGCTGATTCTTATGTTGGTAATACAAATAAATTTAAAAAAAAATTGCAGTGAATTGTAATTGTTAGTGGTGACCATTTAATATTAGTTGTGAATAACCTAGGTGGTAAACATGTAAGGTAGCAAGCCTGTCAACCAGTTTTTTGTTAACTGCAAGCAGCAGTGTGTGCACTGTTGTGTTCCGGTCTGAACGGTTTGGAGAGCCTTACAGGCTGTGAATCGTTTACCTGGAGATGGCAACGCATCTTTTGCTTTAAGTTGGTTGTAGGTGACCTTGGCCTTTTTCGCCATTTACCATTAGATGGATTATAGGTTCGTTTATCAATGCAGTTACATAATAAAGTGTACTTTTTGGTTTTTGTTCAGTTAACGGTAATCGTTTTTAAACACGTTATCAATATCAAGATCGTATATCATTTATCGCAAATATTAGAAAGTTTGATTTATTACGACCGGTAGCGTTGCGATAGAGGCTACGTGCACAAGCCAGGGTGTCGATCAATCAGCGTACGGACAGAGAAGCGACAGGCCATTAGGCACTTCTCCTCGGCTCAGGTGGCGTTGTGTCCGTTCTGACCATCACTGCGAGCCTCGACGTGCACTACATCATTGTCCTCTTGATGACATTTCAGACTTTTCTAATATAGTTTATACAATTTTATAATGACAGTACGTTACTGTCATACCTTAATACCAAGAATAATAACTATTTCATGTGTTACTTTTAATTGTTATATAAGGAACATGACTGAATCGAAATCGCCAGGCGCTTTCTTGACGATGACGTCCATCGACATATCGTCAGTCTTATTCGGCTATATAGTCACCAGCACCGGTAATTAGTAATATGACGGGTGATGAAGTTTGGATATTTTATTTAATAAAAAAAGTCGATTCTTTTGCGGCTCTGCGTAAAATTTTATTTAAAAGTTGTGGTGCCAGAGAAGGTGCCAGGTTCTTAATTTTGTTGCTTCAGATCAAACTGATTTTCTTTGCTTTAGGCCCTATCTACATACACCTCGGAGTTTAGATAGAAAGAAAGAAATTTTATTCATCGCTAACAAAAGAATATACAATATACATCCATAAAATGTACGAGAAATAAATATCATAATTTGTTGTGTGCAGCGACGATAAAAGCCACCGATTTAGCATTATGCTGCAGCAGTTTGTCGGCGCCACTAACAAGCCTATGCCTGGTCATCAGGCTGGGTACCAGTTAGTTGTAGTTACAAGTGTCTAAGAACATATTAAATTTTGATAAATTTCCAGATATTATTAAAAATGAGGTTATTTTCAAAATTTATGTTTTACGATGATACTTTGGTTTTTTTGACTCCGGATCAAAGGCGTTTTATTATTTTGACATACGAATTTCGTAAACGACACATTGAAAAAAATCGCATCCACAGGATTAATTGAAAAAATACTTTAACATGATTTACATTTTACAAGTTCTTTATAAAATTTGCGTATATCGTGCATATTCTGGAATCAAAGCTTGATAACAAATCGTGTTATATTCCTGTTTTAATGTGTACATTTTTGAATAAGTCGAATAATTTTGATTCATAACGAATAAAACGATGCTTTGCGTTGTTCAACATATACATATATGTCCGCAGGTTTATGGTAACCTCAGGTTTTTGATCAAAAACCTAGGCTTTTAATCAAGAACCGGAAGAAAACAAAGTTATTACTTCTTAGGTTTATGATAAAATTTAAGCTTAAGCTAGGTCAGGTTAGCTTGATTTTATCATAAAACTAAATCAGTCTGGGTTGTTGATAAAAAAATCTGGATCTTCTCAATGATAAAATGAAGTAGTAACTTTGTGTTTTTCCGGTTCTTGATCAAAAGCCCAAGTTTTTGATAAAAAAAAAAGGATTTATCATAAATCTGCGACATATTAAAACAAAGTATCTAACTGTTTTAGTACGTTCATTACCCCGCTGCTGGGCAGAGAGCTACAAAATCCCTTTCGGAACTGAGGAGAATTACTGCAGTGGTATATATTGTATGTAGACTTTTACTTTATTAAATCTACAAAAAACGTAACAACAATAACTTAAGTGGAGAGTGATATCATGTTAATAAAAATATACAGTTTTGAAGAAGGCAAAGTAAAATGACAGTTGTGCCTAGACTAAAAGCAAAACTACATCGTTTAATAAAAAAAATCATAGTATTCGCGTTATATGACAAAGTGCTACCTACGAACAGTTTGTTAAAAGAAAATTTATTTATGACATCGAAAAAAAGGATTCAATGTAAACTAAATAAACACGCCATAATCTGTTCCTTTGTTTAGACTTAAGTAGGGACTCGTAAACAGCTAAAAAGATTATCGTCTAGCTTTCTACTACAATAATAATTTTAAATTTTTTTACGTGATCTAGTAACGCCGCAATTGTACGACTGCAGATGCGTTGGTTGAATAGGTATAAAATAGCAGCATAATGCTGCTGTATTACGTAGGGGTCGCAGGGTTAGTAATTTGAACTGGAGTCCTGGAACTTTTTACTGGAAAGGAAGAAAGGAAACATTCCATTTTAATTCTGAGGCTGCATTTGCATTTTATTTATTAGTTTGCGGAGAGATGAATTCATTATTCATTAATACTAAATGTAGGTGTTTAAGGGTCGCATGGCAGCATCCGTGTATTTTACACCTATATTCAAATCACATTTGATTTGACTATAACTATAAAATAGCAGCATAATGCTGCTGTATTACGTAGGGTTAGTAATTGGAACTGGAGACCTGGAACTTTTTAAAGGTAAGGAAGCATTCCATTTTAATCCTCAGGCTGCATCCGCATTTTATTTCTTAATTTGTGGGTAGATGAATGAGGTATTATTCATTAATACTAGATGTAGGTGTCTATGGGACGCAGCATCCACTTACCATCAAGTGGACTGTGTGCTAAACTCTTATTATTGTATTTAAAAGTATATACAATAAAGTTATAACGTATATATACGTCCAGCTGTTGGCGTAGGGATCAATTATCTAAGAGGGTTTTATGGCAGAGAAATGTGCGCCGCGCTGGCCCAATGCGTGTTACCGATCTTCAGTTTTCACATGTCCTTAGAATATATTGTTTTATTTTTCGGACACGAAGGTTTCTTCACGATGTTTTCCTTTACGGTGTTTCGGTACTATTTTTTTTTATAGAAGAGGGGGCAAATGAGCATGCGGCTCACCTGATGTTAAGTGACTACCGCCGCCCATGATCAACCGCAACACCAGGAGAATTGCGGGTGCGTTGCCGGCCCTTTAGAAAGGAGTAAGCTCTTTTCTTGAAGGTCCCCAGGTCGTATCGGTCCGGAAAAATCGCCGGTGGTAAACTATTCCACAGAGAGGTTGTACGTGGAAGAAAACTCCTTGTGAAACGTACAGTGGTGGACCGCCAAGCATCCAGATGGTGTGGATGGTATCGGGACGTTTGCCGTGTAGTGCGTTCACGAAATTTGGCGGCTGGGATTAATCCGAACAATTCCTCAGAGCACTCCCCGTGATAGATGCGATAAAATACGCAAAGAGATGCAACATCTCTTCGCAGCGCCAGTGAATCGAGCCGATCGGAAAGCACTCGGTCGTCGACGATTCGAGCCGCTCTGCGCTGGATGCGGTCAAGTGGAAGGAGCTGGTACTGTGGAGCCCCAGCCCAGAGATGGGAACAGTATTCCATGTGCGGCCGAACCTGCGCCTTGTAAAGTTGCAGGCGGTGTGCCGGCATGAAATACTGTCCCGCTCTGCTGAGCACGCCAAGCTTTTTAGAGGCCAATTTGGCCTTCCCTTCCAAGTGACCAAGAACTGCACGTCACTCGATATGTCGACGCCGAGGATTCCGATACTGGCTGAGGCAACAAGGGGAGTGCCTTGAAACTGAGGGGATACGACAAAGGGGTTCTTTTTAGCGGTTAACGCGCAAACTTGTGTCTTCTGGGGGTTAAACTGGACTAGATTTAGTCGTCCCCAATCCGAGACTCTGTTCAGCAAAGACTCGACTTCAGACACAAGTTTGTCCCGGCACTCGGAGACGTTTTCCCGAGAAATATTGGCTCGGCCGGTGTAAAGAGCATCACCAGTGCTGTCATCCGCATAGCAATGAATGTTACGGGTATGCAACATATCATTGATATGCAGAAGAAACAGCGTTGGCGATAGCACGCAGCCCTGTGGAACACCAGCATTAATAGGCTTGCAATCGGAGCTTGCACCGTCTACAACGACCTTGATGCTCCGATCTGCAAGAAAGCTGGTGATCCAATCGCACAATTTCTCGGGAAGCCCATAGGAAGGGAGCTTCGAAAGAAGCGCTTTGTGCCAAACCCGATCGAAGGCCTTCGCAATGTCCAAACTAACGGCCAATGCCTCCCCCTTGAACTCTACTGCCTCCGCCCATCTGTGAGTGAGGTAGACCAGAAGATCACCAGCTGAGCGACCACGGCGAAAACCGTATTGGCGGTCTCTAATCAGCTGGTGATCCTCAAGGTACCTCATGAGCTGGCAGTTTACAATGGTCTCCATTGTTTTGGAGAACAAGGAGGTGATGGCGATTGGCCGGTAGTTGGACGGGTCTGAGCGGTCGCCTTTTTTAGGGATCGGGTGGACGAAAGCCGTCTTCCATGATTTTGGGACTACGTCTAGGGAGTAGGAGTACCGGAAAAGACGCGTTAAAACCGATGCCAACTCTGGAGCACACGTCCTCAGCACAATTGGGGGGATTCCGTCAGGCCCACTCGACTTGTGGATGTCCAGGGAGAGGAGTGCTTTGCGAACCGAGCGCTGTGTGAACTGCACTTCCGGCATGGAGCACTCACACCGCGGGATGGTCGGCGGCGTACACCCCCGTCATCGAGAGTCGAGTTAGACGCAAAGAAAGAGCCCAGAAGATCGGCTTTCTCCTTTGCAGTATGGGCCAGTGAGTCGTCCTCCCTGTGCAGAGATGGAAGAGATGGCTGACAGAAATTCGCCTGGACAGCCTTGGCGAGAGACCAGAATGCACGGGTTCCAGAAGGAAGGCGAACTAGTTTCTCGCCAATTCTGCCTATGTGCTCTGACTTTGCCTTGGCAATGACTCTTTTGAAGGACCTAGAGGCGGAATTATACTTCTTTTTTAGAGCGCTGGTGTTTACATCCCGGGACGCTGATGCATCAACCCAGGCTTGGTAGCACTCCTGCTTATAGCATGATGCTATTTTACAGGAGCGACCAAACCATGGCTGAAATTTGCCTCCAATGGGCACCACAGAGGAAGGAATAAAAAGTTCCATACCCTGAAGTACCACATCAGTAACAGAATCCGCAACAACGTTGGGATCATCCGGCGAGAAGCAAACCCGCCCCCAAGGGTAGGATGCAAAGAAAGACCGCATCCCATCCCAATCGGCTGACCTGTAGTGCCAAACACGGCGGCAGCCTGCAGAATGCAACCGCGATTTCAGCGTGAGTGGCACAACACTCCGGACCAGACAATGATCCGAGGAGCCTAAAGGGGCGTCGACGGAAATCTGATATCCGTCCGGGTGAGAGGTCAGCAGAAGGTCCAACAGGGAAGGTGCATGATCCTCCACATCTGGAATCCGCGTAGGCGAAGTAACCAGTTGTGTCAGACCATATGCCAAGGCAAAATCATGAACAGATCTCCCCGCATGATCGGTTAAACGTGAACCAAGCCATTCGGCATGATGGGCGTTAAAGTCGCCGAGGATCACGATCTCTGCGGAGGGGATCTGCTGTAGTAACGAATCTGCAGCCATTTGGACGTGGTCGAAGAGTCGGTCTGTTTCGGCATTACCGCTATGGGACCTATAGAGGCACCCGTAGACGCGCGGATGGTCGTCGCTGTCTACGCGTAGCCAAAGGATGGACAGGTCCGAACCTTCAAGTCTGCCGAGGCGTCGAGAACAGATGTCCTCTCTGACGTAAACGTAAACTCCAGCCCGAGGCACAAAGGAGTGTTCCAATTTTTACCCCGGGTAGGAGAGATACGAGACATCAGCCGGAGAGGACACCTGCGTCTCGGTCAGAAAGAGCAGAGCCGGCCTCGCTGTCTCGGAATGGTAGTGGACGGCGTTTAGGTTAGAGTGAAGTCCCCTGATATTGCAGAAATTCACGGACAGCGTGGCAGGGGTCGCCTTGGTTTTGTTGCTCCGTTTGCCCCGAGCAGTTGTAGTCTTGAGTGGAATTTGGCCCCCCCCCCCCCCGCCCCAGAACACGCGGGGCAGCCTGAGCACCCACGCTCAGAAGTGGAGAAACATGGTCGTGGATGCTCAGCGAGGGATTCTCCAGGGGTGCTGGTACCCTCCTGGGGTAGTCTATCATTATTTAGTTCCGCTACCATGTTGATGGGGGGGGGGGGGGGGGGATTTGGGCCTCCGGCCACCTGCACTCACCAGACGAAACGCGGAAGCAGAGCTTCCACTTCACGCCGGTATTCTGTGAGGTCGTGGTACCACCCCGGTTTGAGCCGGCCCATACGTGCAACAGCAAAGCTGCCGCATGGCTCTACCACTGTTGAACTACTACTGTTACACTAGCCACCTGCATCCATCGAATTCCTGCAAAAAAAGTTTAATAATACAAGCTTACTTACATAAAATTAAAATGGGAAGGGTTATAGTTCGTAATAAACACTCGTTTTTTTATAGGATGGGGTAACAAACGAGCACACAGTCCACTGTGGTGAGTGGTTGCTGTGGCCCATAGACATGAAGACTAAGATGGAATGACTCATTTCCAGTAAAAAGGGTCTCCGGTTCTCTACACTCACCATACGAAACACAGCAGCATTGAGCTACTATTTGACGCTGGTATTCTGTGAGAGCGTGGTCCTTTCCCGGTCGAGCCGACCCATACGTGCTAGAACTATACTACTAAAATAACTACAGCATGGCTCTACCACGTTAAATTTCATTCATCCATTCGTAATTCAATGTAATTACGTTATTGTTAAATGATTACGAAAGTACATTTTCACAACGGTCAAAGATTCCATAAATAGGTCAGAGTTGGTATGTGAACAACTACACACATTAGTGTTCTGAGGTTACAATAACAAACTACTGGGCAGTACATTAGCCGGGTGAGGCCGAAATACAACACGCAGTAACCCTGCACTGTAGAACCCGCTATTAATTATAGCAGTACGTTTCACATCGTAATGCACTGGTCACTGTTGTCGCGTTCTATACTGCGGCCGGTCGTTGCTCTAAACAAAACTATTCATTATCTGGTTAACGTTTAACGTAAGTAATGGTCGCCAGTTTTAACCAAAATACGATGATAATTATTATTGGACATATTTTATTTTTGTATCGAGACGAATTTTCAAAAACGTGTTTTGCAAACAATAGTGTTTTCAAATATATGCTGAAGATTAACATATTATACTCTTTATCAAAACATACTTTCGTATATTTTAAAACATGTAAAAACATATTTTCTACATAAAATATATAGAATTGGCTGAAAAACTGTTGCAGACAAGCCTATTTGGACCTTGTCAATGCCGTAAGATGGTTATTCCTAACGTGACCAATTATTTTTTTACTCAAAACGGGACATTGATTTATTTAGGTCAATTAACAGGTAGTTAATTAAAAAAACGCTTTTTTAAAGGTATTTATTCATAAAAATTCAGTAAGCTTAATAATTACGAATTATTAAGCTTACTGAAATATATATATATATATATATATATATATATATATATATATATACCATAGGGAATATAACCACTAGAGAGCGTATAGGCAGATTTCTTCTAAACACATGACTCACTACTGCGGGCCGGGGGGCGAGGAAGAACGCGTGGCTGCGAATGGTCAAGTTGCGTTGTTATGGCTATCTTTAGGGTTGCTCTTCTTAATAAAGGAAAATATTCGTTATCGATAAAATGGATTTTATCATTATGAAAAATACTCAATTAAAATCATAAAAATAATATTTAATCAAAATCAATCAGTTACAACGAAAATATGTATTTATTTTATTATTATTGATTTTTGAAATAAATTAATTTGTTATATTTATTTCGAATTAAAGTTTAAGGGTCCTGATTGTTCTTTGTAAAAAAATATAAACAAGCGTCTACATATTTGTAAATTATGCATCTTGCTAATTCAATTAAATGATTTGTTGATTCTGTTTCAAATTGATGAAAATGAATATACGGGAATCAATAATACCTAATCACAGATTTTAAAACCATTCTCATAAAATAATTAGTATTATATTTTGGAGACAGCACTTTTGAAACACTCTCATTGATCGCCCTCTTATTAAAAATTTTACAACGACGACAAATATCTACTATTGTAGTAGATCCGTATAATAACTTGTCTTTAGTGTCCTTTTGCAATTGTAAGCCGTTCTGATTTGGTACACCAATCGAACTAATTTAACAATACAATACAATACTCTTTATTGTACACCAACAAAACATAAATATAACAAATAATAAACAAACAATGAGGGAAAAACAAAAGGCGGTCTTATTGCTACATAGCAATCTCTTCCAGACGACCCAGAAGAGGAAATTAATAAAAATAAGATTAACGGGTAGGGTGCACTAAATTAGACAAAAAAATACAACTTATATACTATAAACTGACAACATACTTAAGGTATATTAGTGACCATAACTAAGAGGAGGAAGAGAGAGGAGTTAAAGAGACAAATAGTGTTCCTCAATTTGTTTCTTGAACACATTTAAAGATTGAGCACTTTTAATGGACTAGGGTAAGGAGTTCCAGAGTCTTACTCCAAGAACAGCAAAAGATTTATCATAAAATGTCGAGGAGTGTACAGTAATATATTAACAGTAATTTAACTAGGTAACTATAAACTTTAACTAGGAAAAAATACCGACAAACTGATAACCTCCTCTTTTTTCTGAAGACGGTTAAAAGTAGATAAGTATTTTTTCACAGTGAGTGAATTGAATAATCTTTATTAATTTTAATTTTATTATTTTCGATATCGACTTTCAGCTATTAAAGGTAACAGTAAGTACTAACGTTTACGATAAACGTACAAAGGGAAAGAAAGAGATAGAAGCATTAGCATCGTCTAATAATAGAACGAGACTTTTCCAAAAGACATCAACGCGCGACTCAACCATGTCGTTATTTACCCGGCCACCGTTTTAGATAGACCCCTGCGGTGGCTCATAATCTGAATTAATCAACAATAGTTTTCATATTTTAAAAAATATATAAGTAAACTTAGCAATGAAAAGTTACTCCATTCTTTTTGGAAATCTCTCCTGGAATGTTTCCCACACCACTTCACCGCGTATGAAGGCATTTTGATGCATTATAATTGGATAAAAGTTATAAAAAATTGCATTAATTTAGCGTACACACAGGTCTAACACTTGGACAATACTAAAATGGTTAATAGTACCATAGGCGATGCATAGGCGACAAAATACTAATAGTTTTCGTGCGTCGGGGCATTGTATGCGCAGTCAAGTGGTTATATAGTCTTTGATATATACCTAACTACACATACAACATGTGTAACAAAAACCCTGTGGTTCCCGTTAACTGCGTTAGCAGAGTCAGCATCCAAGCATATAGAAATAATTTTTGTCAACAAAAAACACATTTGAAAAAATTAATTTTAATGAAAAAAATTTGCAAATTGTATGTGGTTTTATTATCTCTGCATTGGCCGAGGAGTTAGAGAATTGTCAAAGACCCCGAATTACCGATACTCGCGTGAGTAAGAGGAAATAAAACCACATACTATTTGCAAATTATTTTTTTTTTCATTAAAATAAAAAAAATTATGTTTTTTTTTGAAAAAAAAAAAAAAATATTTCCATATGCTTGGACGCTTTACTGATTCTGATAACACACCTAACGGGAACCACAGGGTTTTTGTTAAATGTTGTATATATCCGAAACGTTTAGTTATATTTACATACCCCACAGGACCAAATTTGCTTTAATATAGCTGGTGGTAATATTAAGTAAGAATGAAACTCTTGGCACTTTTTTATATATTAACCTAAATTATCAGTATCGCCTTTAGAACTGAAATTTGTAGTTCGTCAAAAACTTCTATATCTTTACTACAGTCAATATACTATTAGTTCATCTTTTTTCTAAACCCAGGATTCCCTTTGAAAAAAATTCTTTGTCTTGACCTTCCCAAAACGCTACTACAGCGGCCATTACTTCGCTATCGTCTTCGAATTTCTTGCCTCGGAGGCGTTCCTTGAGCCGAGGAAAGAGGTAGAAGTCACTAGGAGCTAGATCTGGCGAATAGGGAGGGTGTTCGAGCAGTTCGAATCCCGTTTCTGGAATGCAATGAAACAGCACTCCAGCTCGCAGTTTGCCGCGTACTTTTTCCTTAATGGCCTCCCGTAATCTTCTTATTTGGTCTGCGTAGTAAGAGCCCGTAATAGTGGCTCCCTTTTTCAAATATTCCACCATAATTATGCCTTGAGCGTCCCATAAAACAGATGCCATAACCTTTCCCGCCGAACTTGAAACTTTGAATTTCTTTGGCGTCGGTGAGGAGGCTCGCTTCCAAGTCATCGATTGTTGTTTCGTTTTAGGATCAAAATGGTGGATCCAGGTCTCGTCCATAGTCACAAAACGGAACAAAAAACTTTCTTGATCTGCTTGGAACTTTTCGAGATTGACCCTCGAAATATCAACTCGATTTTTCTTTTGCTCGTCGGTTAACATTCTGGGTACCCAACGCGCAGCCTTTTTCATATGCAACTCGTTCGCAAGGATTCTTTGAACGCTGCCATATGAGATCATTGTGACCTCAGCTACATCTTCGATCTGCCAACACAACATCTTCGACTTTTTTCGCGTTGTCTTCGGTGAGGGACGTGGATGGGCGTCCTTCGCGATGTTCATTTTCAGTGGAAGTTCTGCCCAGCTTAAACTCCTTGGCCCAGCGTGCAACTGTAGAATATGGAGGAGCAGAGTCCCCCAATGTTTCCACTAAGTCACTGTGTATGTCTTTTGAAGACATTTTTTTCAAACAGAGGTACTTGATGACAGCTCTAATTTCGTTTTTCTCCATGTTGATGTTATCTCTTTGACAGTTCGTATTCAAATGAATGTATCTCCCGGAAATCGTGATCTATTTATATGATTTTTTTTAGGCTTATTAACAGTGGTAGAGCCACGCGGCAGCTTTGCTGTTGCACGTATGGGCCGGCTCAAACCGGGGTGGTACCACGACCTCACAGAATACCGGCGTGAAGTGGAAGCTCTGCTTCCGCGTTTGGTCTGGTGAGTGCAGGTGACCGGAGGCCCAAATCCCCCCCCCCCCCATCAACATGGTAGCGGAATTAAATAATGATAGACTACCCCAGGAGGGTACCAGCACCCCTGGAGAATCCCTCGCTGAGCATCCACGACCATGTTTCTCCACTTCTGAGCGTGGGTGCTCAGGCTGCCCCGCGTATTCTGGTGGGGGGGGGGGGGGGCAAAATTCCGCTCAAGACTACAACTGCTCGGGGAAAACGGAGCAACAAGACCAAGGCGACCCCTGCCACTCTATCCGTGAATTTCTGCAATATCAGGGGACTTCACTCTAACCTAAACGCAGTCCACTAACATCTCGAGACGGCGAGGCTGGCTCTGCTCTTTCTGACCGAGACGCAGGTGTCCTCTCCGGCTGATGTCTCGTATCTCTCCTACCCGGGGTACAAACTGGAACACTCCTTTGTGCCTCGGGCTGGAGTTTGCGTTTACGTCAGAGAGGACATCTGTTCTCGACGCCTCGGCAGACTTGAAGGTTCGGACCTGTCCATCTTTTGGCTACGCGTAGATAGCGACGACCATCCGCGCGTCTACGGGTGCCTCTATAGGTCCGACTCTTCGACCACGTCCAAATGGCTGCAGATTCGTTGCTACAGCAGATCCCCTCCGCAGAGATCGTGATCCTCGGCGACTTTAACGCCCATCACGCCGAATGGCTTGGTTCACGTTTAACCGATCATGCGGGGAGATCTGTTCATGATTTTGCCTTGGCATATGGTCTGACACAACTGGTTACTTCGCCTACGTGGATTCCAGATGTGGAGGATCATGCACCTTCCCTGTTGGACCTTCTGCTGACCTCTCACCCGGACGATATCAGATTTCCGTCGACGTCCCTTTAGGCTCCTCGGACCATTGTCTTGTCCGGAGTGTGGTGCCACTCACGCTGAAATCGCGGTTGCATTCTGCAGGCTGCCGCCGTGTTTGGCACTATAGGTCAGCCGATTGGGATGGGATGCGGTCTTTCTTTGCATCCTACCCTTGGGGGCGGGTTTGCTTCTCGCCGGATGATCCCAACGTTGTTGCGGATTCTGTTATTGATGTGGTACTTCAGGGTATGGAACTTTTTATTCCTTCCTCTCTGGTGTCCATTGTAGGCAAATCTCAGCCATGGTTTGGTCGCTCCTGTAAAATAGCATCATGCTATAAGCAGGAGTGCTTATAGCATGATGCTATTTTTTATTTTTTTATTAACCAAGCCTGGGTTGATGCATCAGCGTCCCGGGATGTAAACACCAGCGCTCTAAAAAAGAAGTATAATTCCGCCTCTAGGTCCTTCAAAAGAGTCATTGCCAAGGCAAAGTCAGAGCGCATAGGCAGAATTGGCGAGAAAATAGTTCGCCTTCCTTCTGGAACCCGTGCATTCTGATCTCTCCCAAAACTGTTCAGGGGAATTTCTGTCAGCCATCTCTTTCATCTCTGCACAGGGAGGGCAACTCACTGGCCCATACTGCAAAGGAGAAATCCGATCTTCTAGGCTCTTTCTTTGCGTCTAACTCGACTCTCGATGACGGGGGGAGTACGCCGCCGACCATCCCGCGGTGTGAGTGCTCCATGCCGGAAGTGCAGTTCACACAGCGCTCGGTTCGCAAAGCACTCCTCTCCCTGGACATCCACAAGTAGAGTTGGTCTGACGGAATCCCCCCAATTGTGCTGAGGACGTGTGTTCCAGAGTTGGCACCGGTTTTAACTCGTCTTTTCCGGTACTCCTACTCCCTAGGCGTAGTCCCAAAATCATGGAAGACGGCTTTCGTCCACCCGATCCCTAAAAAAGGCGACCGCTCAGACCCATCCAACTACCGGCCAATCGCCATCACCTCCTTGTTCTCCAAAACAAAGGAGTCCATTGTTAACTGCCAGCTCATGGGGTATCTTGAGGATCACCAGCTGATTAGTGACCGCCAATACGGTTTTCGCCGTGGTCGGTCAGCTGGTGATCTTCTGGTCTACCTCACTCACAGATGGGCGGAGGCAGTAGAGTTCAAGGGGGAGGCATTGGCCGTTAGTTTGGACATTGCGAAGGCCTTCGATCGGGTTTGGCACAAAGCGCTTCTTTCGAAGCTCCCTTCCTATGGGCTTCCCGAGAAATTGTGCGATTGGATCACCAGCTTTCTTGCAGATCGGAGCATCAAGGTCGTTGTAGACGGTGCAAGCTCCGATTGCAAGCCTATTAATGCTGGTGTTCCACAGGGCTGCGTGCTATCGCCAACGCTGTTTCTTCTGCATATCAATGATATGTTGCATACCCGTAACATTCATTGCTATGCAGATGACAGCACTGGTGATGCTCTTTACACCGGCCGAGCCAATATTTCTCGGGAAAACGTCTCCGAGTGCCGGGACAAACTTGTGTCTGAAGTCGAGTCTTTGCTGAACAGAGTCTCGGATTGGGGACGACTAAATCTAGTCCAGTTTAACCCCCAGAAGACACAAGTTTGCGCGTTAACCGCTTAAAAGAACCCCTTTGTCGTATCCCCTCAGTTTCAAGGCACTCCCCTTGTTGCCTCAGCCAGTATCGGAATCCTCGGCGTCGACATATCGAGTGACGTGCAGTTTCGTGGTCACTTGGAAGGGAAGGCCAAATTGGCTTCTAAAAAGCTTGGCGTGCTCAGCAGAGCGGGACAGTATTTCATGCCGGCACACCGCCTGCAACTTTACAAGGCGCAGGTTCGGCCGCACATGGAATACTGTTCCCATCTCTGGGCTGGGGCTCCCCAGTACCAGCTCCTTCCACTTGACCGCATCCAGCGCAGAGCGGCTCGAATCGTCGACGACCGAGTGCTTTCCGATCGGCTCGATTCACTGGCGCTGCGAAGAGATGTTGCATCTTTTTGCGTATTTTATCGCATCTATCACGGGGAGTGCTCTGAGGAATTGTTCGGATTAATCCCAGCCGCCAAATTTCGTGAACGCACTACACGGCAAACGTCCCGATACCATCCACACCATCTGGATGCTTGGCGGTCCGCCACTGTACGTTTCACAAGGAGTTTTCTTCCACGTACAACCTCTCTGTGGAATAGTTTACCACCGGCGATTTTTCCGGACCGATACGACCTGGGGACCTTCAAGTAAAGAGCTTACTCCTTTCTAAAGGGCCGGCAACGCACCCGCAATTCTCCTGGTGTTGTGGTTGATCATGGGCGGCGGTAGTCACTTAACATCAGGTGAGCCGCATGCTCGTTTCCTCCCTCTTCTATAAAAAAAAGGCTGACGTAGTGAGTATATAAGCAAGCAAAAAATATTTTTTCGGATTTTTATGCGGACCTGAAGTAACCGATTATCATTACTTTTGGATCACCCCTCGTATTCCCTTTCAATTAATACATTCAGAGATTTTTGAACGTCTTCCCATGCACACTTGCATGGTAACAAAGCACTGCTCCAGATATTCACGGCTTGTTTCATGAAATTCTGTAGCCGCCCTTTTCACCAATTTTTGATCTATGTCGGTAACAATATCTTTCGATTTCACTTTTAATTGACGGACCTTAAATGGAAGACACAGATTGGTCTGTTTCTGAGTCAAATTGTCTTTTAGTTTTTTTTTGCATCTTCAATAGCCAATACAGTCTGAATTTCAAGTTTCAATACAGCTTGATGAAAACTTGCTGCCTGAGCGTATAAAAAATAAAGCCATAATTCGGATGTGGGATCTTCAAAAAGTTTTTTAGTAACAACAATACGAATTTTCGCACGGTTTCAGAAATCGGGACAATTTTGCGTCCCAGAGTTCATTTCGGGCACACCGGGACTCGTAACTATAAAAAGGGACAGTCCCGTTCAAAACGGGACGTCTGGTCACGTTAGTTATTCCGCATTTAGTCGGTCGTGCCAGTCATCTTTTCTCCTTGTCGCAGCGTGGCTCACTGGGCTATAAAATTAATTTTAAGTTTAAATTGCACTTAGAGTAGGAACTTAATTTCCTTTTCGATAGTTTACTAATCGATTACGTTTTGTGGTTAAGGCGAGAGTGAATAGGCTTATCTTATTATTAAGTATACATACTAAGGCTTCATCACCATTTACCACGAGGTGAGATCGTAGTCAAGTACCGGCTTATAATATCTAAATAAGTTTTTTTTTTATAGTATAGGGTGACAAACGAGCACACAGTCCACCTGATGGTAAGTGGTTGCTGCGGCCCATAGACATCTACATCTATCCTCCATTAAAGATCAAAATGCAGATGCATTGTCACTCGTGAGGACTGAGATGGAATGCCTCGTTTCCAGTAAAAAGGGTCTCCGGTTCTCTACACTCACCATACGAAATACAGCAGCATTAAGCTACTATTTCACGCTGGTATTTTGCGAGAGCGTGGTCCTTCCCCGGTCGAGCCGACCCATTCGTGCTACAACTATACTACTAATATAACTGCAGCATGGCTCTACCACGTACATAAAAGTTTATTTATATCACTCGGCAGTCTTCTTTCACATTGTCTTGTTATGATGGCTCGTAAGCGAAGTGGCAAAGCATTCGACTGCTTTTGCGACGCTGTAAAGCCGCGAGGTTGAATCCTGTAGGGAACAAGTATTTGTGTGGCTTACAAATAATTGTTCTGGATATGGATGTTTTTCCATGTGTAGTTTATGTATGTAAGACACCTCCACGATACGAGAGTTAATCCTACCATTGAGGTACGTTGTTAAAAAAGATTTTACGAAAAAAATTATTTTATTTTATTATCCGATTTTTTGACTTGAGACATCATGTGTGAATTATGTGAATATGACTATTGGCATAAAATGGCCATTTAAACTACTGAGTTCGATTCCAGAACCGCAGAAATCTTAACCGAAGTAAAAGTACCGAATGAAAAATAAAGTGATGATAACTCCATGTCTCCAGTTCGCTCTAAGAGTAAGAGTAATAATGACCATATTTAATATGATTTAGTCGTACCCAGTACTAAATCATATTAAATATGGTCATTGATTATTTTACAAGTAAATATTATTATACTTATATAAAGGTTGCCAGAGCAAATTTCCGCTGTACCAAATTTCATTGAATTATTATCTTCTCGTTATCTCGGATACCATTAGTGTCGTGTTACTGAATAAGCTAAGATAAAATAGGAGAGATGTTTTAATTAGAAAATGTTATCGCTGTCAAAGACCGCCTTCTGATCGAAATACATTTACACAATTTCTTTGGGACTCTAAAATTCGTAGATTGCAGATATAACGTAGAAAATGTCTTACGTCGGACGTCGCTCTTTAAAGTTAAAGGAAAAGTAGTTCAATAAATTTATAGAAATGAAGCTTTTTAGATTCCGATCTTTCAGTTTTATCGAGCTTGTTATATTTCTTCGCATTCGTTAATAATATTATAATGTCTTATATTTATGCGAATTACTAATTGAGTAAACTAATTTTACTGATTTTGTTGAGCTTAATTTTTCTTTCGTGCTACTATGTTATTCTCTTTTTTTTTTTAAATGTTGGATGACAAACGAGCAAACAGTTCACCTGATGGTAAGTGAATATAATTTATCCTCAATAAAGAATCAAAATGCAAATGCGTTGTCATCCCTGAGGCCTAAGATGGAATGCCTCGTTTCCAGTCATCCTTCAGATCAGGAGGATACTGGTGGGGTAAGCTTATCGATCATATTAAAAACTACATTATATAAAATCTCAACTGACTTTTCCACATCATTCGTATTAAGCAATAACTTATAATTGGCTTTGTGGAAGTTGTACTTTAAAATACATTGTCGACGCATAGTAGTTAATGGTATATGCCATATACAGTGGTCTCCAATTAGTTTCGCTCGGGGTCCGTTTTGAGAAATAAAATGACCATCGTGGTCCGCATATTTTATTTATAAAAAAAAATATTTGTTAAACAAATGTAATTAAGGAAATAACAAAGGTATTTGTTACATAGGTATCAATGCGAAAAATGACATTTTTTGTTGCGAATTATCTGTCTGTATGTAATTATGTGTGTAGTTTGGAGTAAAATTGGTGCAAGCTATTGACATTAAAACCTGGAGATGTCCAGTAGTAAGTCGAGATCGAAATTTATTCTTAATGTACTTCATCTTCGAAAATGCTGCTTCACAAATATATGTCGATCCAAACAAAGTAAGAAGTTTCAAAGCTAATTTTTGTAATTCTGGATATTTATTACCACACACAAATTTTATCCAGAACTCTTCACTGGAAACAACCGATTGTTTGTGTTTTAAAACTGTGTTTTCTTGGAAATCGATCATTTCCATCTGCAGAGTAGCTTTATCACTTCCGAAAACAATTGCAGATCATTGCTCCATTCACCATCAGGATGCAGAGAGTAAATGCTGCTGAGGATTTCTACAACATTCTCAATTTTCCGTAATGAACGTCTTGAATTGGCGAACTCTTTCTCGCTCGCTCGTTACTTCGCCCGGCCGTTTTCGAATTGACGTCAACAAAGATAATGCGAGGGATACATTTTTATTAAATTACGCACAGCTCGCGTCAATCTTTTTGGGGCCACGGAAGTTATTTAATATCGGAAGTAGTCTTTAGTGTAAGTTACTGTGTTCTCGCGGGTCCGCACCAAGTGGGTCGGCGGTCCGGATGGTGATGATTGTCCCTAGGTAAAAGAGTATTATATAAGCGGAGTGATATTACATTCAATATTGGAAATACCTCGAATATTTTTCATGAAATTATACTGACTAGCATCGTGAAGCGACATGAAGTTAAACAGTTAGAAAGATAACGGTGACAATGCGCTACAGTCCAAGGCTCCAAATACATCCTTTCTACAACTTTCAAAATTGAAGTCGATCCTTACTGCAGTTACTAACTAAGGCGAAGGAAAACGTTTTGAAACATATTTAAGAAATGATCCAGGACTTGTGAATAATAATTTCGTAAACCCTCACAGAAGCGAGAGGACGCCTGTACTGTATATAGTGTGACGTAAATAGGATGTAATTTTATTTTAATTTTTAAATGTCTTTAAATCAGAGCCTGGCGTGTCTAATGGCTCTTTGCTGTTTTAATAGCCTTATTTACGATTATTTTAAGCGGCTGTCTGCTCTCGGCTGCTTAATGTTCTATTTTGGTTAAGAGACTTAGTTTTACGCTTAAGGACTGACAGAGTTTTTTAATCACTACAATTAGTGTACGGTTTGTTTTTTTTTTTAATTTAATTAGGCATGCTTTTAGGCCTTGGATGCCGCTTACACGACTGACACTAATATGAGTGTATCGAGGGAGCCTGTCGCTCAATTTGATCGCCGCATCCATAGTTGTTGCCACTTATTCCCCGTCAAAAGCGTCATTTCTATAAATTCCCGCTGTACGCGCTCCGGTAGTACCTTGGCTGACGTTTGTACCTGATGATTTTTCTAGTTGGTCTCTCTGTCTATGATTCCGTCAGGGTGTGTGCCAACTTCTTACCTAATGCTGCCGTCATAATCGTGCTTGCCCTGGTTAGTTCCGGTCTGAAGGGTTAAGAGAGCCATTATTATTATAGCGCAGAGTTGACAACGCATCTTTCATCTTTCTTTGAATTTGGTTGTAGGTGTCCGTGGGCTGCGCCTGCAGTAATCACTTACATGGACTGAACTTGTAAGTTCCTCGTCATATCTGTTTTTTTAAAAAGTCTGACAACTCCCAAGACAAAACCCAAATAGTTTTAGTGCCTAAACGGTCACCTAACGTCGAACTGTTTTTTCTAATCGTTAATAGCTTACCGGTAAACCGTGACGTAACACAATATTTCGAGACCGTTTCTGCTTTAAAATATCTCTCTAGAATATTCTAGACTATCTATGTGTGTCTATGTATGTATGTCTATTTTTCTGTGTTCATATAGGTTATAAAGTTTTATGACTGTTTATTTTCCAGTGTTGAGGGATCGGGGACTATCCGGGAAAAAAGATAGAATATATGCTTCACCGGGCCTTATGTTGTTATACTTTTCGTTCAAAATTACGCTACCCAAACATTTCACTGTATCTATTGTTCCCTATTCTTTATATATGAAAAATAAATATATAAAAAAATAAGGATTTAACAAAAGTCGCCTTTTTTGAACAAACGCGAGAAGGATGTACATTTATTAGGTTTTCGCTAAACAATTCGTTCTCATCTGTCATTCCATTTGATTATAACGTGTCTTAGAGGGAGAAGTGAATAGATTTTTGTTAGCTAAGCTAGTGCGCCTTTCTCAATTGCGGTTACAATACCATTTAACCATCATATGGGATAATATTCAAATACTGGATTATAAAAGATAATGAAAATTCATTGAAAGAAAAATATACATCATGGAACTTGATTACCAATTAACACATCAACAAAAATATCTGCTATATTCCGTATTTCATGCGCTTGTGAATAAAATGTTAGGATAGTTAAGGATATGTATTTTAAATTAACAAATTGTATTTATCTATATATCTGTGCCCGATGACTCTTTTATTTCAGAAAAAGAAACTATTTAAATAGCGGCTGTTCTGTTTTATTGTATTGAGATTGAGAGCTAGACGGAAATATCATAAGTTATCAAAATGTAGTTTTTTTTTGCTTCCGAATTCCCATGTATAAAATAAGTATGTACATAATACATTTTCACTTATGTTTAGAAAATTTTTTCCTTCACTTATTCTATGTTATATATGTTTACTCGTAAGTAGTAGCCTACACCGTATTATATTGTTTACTGCCCTTTAGTTTTATTTTTATTCTATATCCATTTTCAATTTTACACATAGGTATATTGTTGTCATTGATCAAAGAACAAGAGCGAGCATTTATCTAGAAATGTTATAAATAGGAAGATAACATTTTCACTTATTTTATAAAGTTTTTTTTAACTTTATTCTCAGTAAATTGGAATAAAATGTGCTATAAGTGTTTTAAAGTTGTACTTCTACTATTACCTACTCTTTTGTTATCAGTTATCACTGATATGAGGAAACGTTATAAATTTAAAGATACTCAGTAAGACATAACCAAGTCATTCCATTATTGTGTTGTTAGTGGGTATTAGACGATAGTTTAGGTAAACACATTAAACATTAATGATTTCGTCCTCAATTGCTAAGAATCAACAAAAATTTAATATCGTTGAATATCATAATATATTTACATAGAATGGCCCAGTGTTACCCCATGTATAGGCAGAATTGGGCAGTAGTGTATTACATCCTAACAAAGCTTATAATAAATATTTATTGAGCAACACAATATAATTCAAGTGGTTTGTTTATCTATTACAAACCTCCCATTTCAAAGTTTTAATATGAGTACTTTTTAGTTACTTTATCTCTTTCCGAGTAAAAGGGATGGAAAACCCCTGCCATAAGATAGCAATTCTTGATTTTATTACCTGTTGTTAATCGTTGTCCCATATTCAACCAAATATAAGAAATACCTTTTGACATTTTACATTAATCATTCCGCAATAACTTCTTACAAGCGTACTCACACGATTTAAACTAACCTTTTAAGTAAATCCAAATAATTATGAAGTTATCTATATTTCACTGCAACATGTATAGTTTTTTATCACTAATTTAATTTCGAATCTTTCAAACAAACCAAAATATAAACAATTTAACCAGAATCAACTTTTATATTTAAAGTTGTTTCAATGATATTTCGTTATGCATCTCACCGTAGTGTTTGGTAATTTGGTTGATTAAAATTCAAGCTAATGCGAAAAATTGGTAAAAGAATTAAATTAATGGAACTGCTACATTTTAATGTGTATTTGTTTATTTAAATTTTAATTTTTAGCGTAACATAAATTATATGAATTAAACAAGTCATTTTTTTAATAATTTCTGTGAATCCCATTGTGGTGAAGTTACGAGTAAGTTTAGAAGATGTCGGCTTGTACAATGGTAGTATAGAATCATTGGGAATGATTTGATAAGGCATTGCTTTCGATACAAAAAAAAATTGAAAAATGCAAAAATTGTATTTTTCAATGAAGGGATTATTAGAACTTGGGAGATAAAAGTTATAACCAGTTTTAATTTTTAAGATTATTTACATAGACCAATATATAATATTATGAAGTGTCATATAATATTATAAAGTGTTACAATTTTATTTTATTTAACTGACTTTACGGCTTTGGGTTCTAGACCTTCTGAGTCTGTCATTTATTTCGTAATCTTCGTTTTTATATATTTTTTTCATCACAATATGCTGATGAGTCACTTTTTCGTCACAGTTTTTGGGAGATTATATCAACATCAAACCACTTGTTTCGTCGTTTTCTCTAATAGTTCACACGCGCAGACTATTAACAAAATCGCAAAATCTACTTCAAACCATTATTCAAGCAACAAAACAGGAGCGACAATCCGTCGACGGCCAAAACCTCTCCTCGTGTACCTATGTAGATCGTTACATATAGGCAAATAAACGTTTTTGTGATAAAGTAAATATTCTATACTGCTTTTTGCTACTCTGTACTGCTTTACTAACCATTTTTATATAGAATAAGGGTGACAATCGAACAAACAGTCCACCTGATGGTTAGTGGATGACGTGTGTGACATCTACATTTATCCTCGATATTAGAATCGAAATTCAGATGCGTTGTCACCTCTGACGACTAGGATCGAATGCCTCGTTTCCAGTAAAAAAGGGTCTCTGGATCTCTACACTCACCATACGAAACACAGCAGTATTAAGCTGCTATTTTACACTGGTAATCTGTGAGAGTGTGGTTCTTCCCCGATCAAGCACACTCATTCGTGCTACAACTATATTGTAGCTACAGCGTGGTTCTACCATTAAGTGGATAGACTGAGATAAGGATCGGTATCTACTCAGCGTTGTGAATTAGGAGATACCTATATTCAGCAGCAGACTGCAACAATTTGATAATGATGAAGTTCTGATGGGATTTTGAGTGTAGGTAAATAAAAAATATTTTGTTTTTTAAGTTCATTTATTTTATTGTACTTATAATTAATGAATTCTTTATAAAACTTCATCTAAGAAGGGGGCAGGCCGGGTGATACCCTCATGGCGAGCATGGCGTAGATACCAAATAATACTAATAACATATGAGTAGCATCCCACTGTTCTTAAACCTACAATGCAGTTTACTGCAATAACTGCTGATTGCGTCCCGCCCCATCATATTTGTTTTCATTTTAAACCATCTATTCTCTCTCGGGATACCTCTAGTGTATGTATTGTATGAAAGCGGAAATTCTTATATTGGACAACACAATATGCTGGGGTTTTTCTTGTGGTCCTTCTGGTACATATAAGCTCAAATATTGAGCATTGTCCCAGCAAACTTCACAAACTTCATTCATGGATGACATCTGTAAGTAATTTATTTCATGAGATGGCTATAGTATAAAAATGGCATTGATGAAACACAAATTAAGCACAAAGTTCGATAGACATAAATTGTGCCCAACATTTTTAAGTATGAAAGAAACACAAATAAGATAATGGGTATAACACAGCTAGATTCCTGATTGAATTTGAGCAACCCAAACCGGAGAATGTTCTTGAGACACAATAATTGGTTGCCTTCACCTTACAGAAAACCTTTGCCAAATAGCTATATCGTATCTGTTGTGTAAATAAGTTGTAGAGGAAAAGGGCTCTTTGTTGTTAGTAGAACCCACCTCATGAGTGTCCCAGCGTTAGCAACATTTAAGAGTAATGCCCTTTGCATGGCAAGCGTTAACCGTATACCGTTGTGGGGAAACTGCAGACATCCAAAATTATTTATTTATATTATCGCTTAAAAATGTATAAGAGCCATACGAAACAGCAGTATTAAGCTGCTATTTTACGCTGGTATTGTGTGAGAGCGTGGTTCTTCCCCGGTCGAGCCGACCCATTTGTGCTGCAACTATAATATAGCTGCAGCGAGGTTCTACCATTAAGTAGGTAGATTGAGATGAGGATCGGTAGTTTAGTTTAAGCGCTTATTAGGTTATACAATTTTTAGAAACTCTAATTAGGAAGTAGGAAGGTGTAATCGTAGTTAGAACAGTTAGGATCCGATTTAGTCAAATTGGAGGTCCCGATCGGTCTACTGCCTAAATTGTTTACAATTTAGGATAGTTTAATCGCAACGTTACGATTTAGATTTTAGAACAACCAGTCGGCGCCCGCGCTTTGATACAAGCGGATGTCTTGAAGTTTTGATAGAAACGGTTCTGATATCATAGAGCAGTACTTTAAATCTTAATATTAATTTCCGGTGGCTATAAAACGTAATGTCACCATCAAACATTCTTTGGCACTCACACTTTATCGAAATGTCGTGACTTCTTTTTCAGTATTTTTGGATACCAAACTTAACAAATATATCAAACTGTTTTATAGGTGGTAGAGCCATGCTGCAGTTATATTAGTAGTATAGTTGTAGCACGAATGGGTCGGCTCGACCGGGGAAGGATCACGCTCTCACAGAATACCAGCGTAAAATAGTAGCTTAGCTTTAGCTTAGCGTTGTTTCTGTGTTTCGTATGGCGAGTGTAGAGAACCGGAGACCCTTTTTACTGGAAACGAGGTATTCCATATTAGTCGTCACAGGTGACAACGCATCTGCATTTTGATTTGTAATCGGAGATAGATGTAGATGTCCATGGGCCGCTGCAACCACTTACCATCAGGTGGACTGTGTGCTAGTTTGTCACGCTATCCTATAAAAAAACTGCTTAGAATCTAAAAGTATATAATTATATTCATATTGGACAGTTTTTTTCTCAATGACAAGTACTCTTTTCTCTTTTCTTAATATCCATTGTTCCCACCACGGCTAAGGCAAGTCCTATTTTCTGCTGTTTTGATAAATACGGCGCCATCGATCAAACGTGCAACCCCGTCGATATTTCTTTACGAATGCGCTTCCGCACGATTTAGAATTCAATTTAGTGTAATGTGATCACTAGCTTCCAATTTAGGTTCCTAATGAGATTTTCTAAAAATTGTATAATGTAATAAGCGCTTTAGTTTGATAATGATGAAGTTCTAATGGGGTTTTGAGTGTAGGTATTTTTTTTTGCGCCCAGAAGGAAGTAAAGGGCTACCCTCCGGGAAGCGGAGGAGGGAGGTGATGATGATGATGATGAGCATACCACGCAGCCGGCTGCGTGGTTATGTGGGACTCACAGAGAAACCTCCGTGCCTACCCACTAAACACCACCTGAGATTGGCTTTGACCTGGTAAAGTGTTTCAGCCGTATTGGAAGCGACCCCCCTTGGGCAGCTTACGAATACGAATAATAGGAGATATCTAAATTATAGGGAACACAAAAGATTGTGATGCTCAGCAAGAGCAAGAAGACGGTTCTGAGGGGACTGAGCAGCGCGCAAATTTCGTGTTAGGATGACAATCTGCCCTATGTCGATGCTCCGAATAGCAGTATAAACCGTATTCAGGTCATCAAGTGAAACTCCTGTACCATATATCATTCTCCTTTTGTTTTATATATTACATTAGTAGGTTAAATAATGGTATACTCATGCAGCCGCGGCGGTTAAACGTTACTAGAAAACGTGATTTTTAATACCGTAATAAATTTCTCCACTACGCCGATAAAGAAGTTCCACTTCAATAAAAGATTTCTATTATAAAACTTCACACACCAGTGTTGACTAAATGACGAGCGTTTCCTATTTCGGAGAAAGGATTGCTAATGTTTAATTTAAATAATTTTTGGAAATATTTTGTTACACTTACTCGCTGTGACGCTGTGAATACTTCTTTCATATGACTTGCACTTCATATTTTTTACAAATTCATGCCTATTTTATATTCTTCTTTATACACTTAAATACCTTATAATATAAAAGTGGACTAAGAAAAACAAGACATTTGCATTCATGGCTGCGTATAAAATGTTTTGTAGCAACATTTTAGCAACACAATGTTGCTCTGGGATGCAAGAGAATGAACTAGTTGTTTTTCTTTTTGCAGGTTGTTAAGAGGGGCTAATGAAATGCAGAACTAATTATGTTTAGACAAAAGGATTTTTTTTGTTATTCTTTATAACTTTACCTTGATTCATTCGGGTTTGACTGCGTAAGCATAATAGTTTTCTTAGGGAAATTGTTTTGAATTTTTTTATTCAACCTTCATTACATATTTATATTTAAAGAAAATGAGTTCTTTTAGGTCACCCAGCCGGTAAGGTTTTTGTTTTTAATTGACAGATATTAGCATCTATGAGCGTGATTAAATGATTATAATTAAATTTGTCTTCAAAAGTACGAAGACTCGAGCAAAAATATTAACAAAGTAATCCGCTACAGTCGATTGTAACTATTTCTAAAGACAACTCTTTTAATTTTTTAAGACAATGTAATGTTACATACCGTTACAGCCTATCAAAAGTTCACTGCTGAGCATAGGCCTCCTTCATAGAATGCCTCATAGAAAGACGTTTTTTTATATAATAAGTATGACAAACGAGCACACAGTCCACCTGATGGTAAGTGAATACTGTGGCCCATAGACATCTATACTTAGCCACGATTAAAAATCAAAATGTAGATGCGTTGTCACCACTGAGGACTAAGATGGAATGCCTCGTATCCAGTAAAAAGATCGTAAAAAGGGTCTACGGTTCTCTACACTCACCATACGAAAGACAGCAGTTTTAAGCCGCTATTTTACGCTGGTCCATCCCCGGTCGACCACACATATAAATTACCAGAGTTGCAACGCTTGGCAGGCGGGCTAGCAACCGCAGTAATTTATTTTTAGTCATTATTAAGAAGACCCTGCTGCCCATCTCCTGGTTTGTTTTTCTTTGTTACCTCTTACGACACCCACGCGACGATTTGGGGTAATGGATATTCTTCGGCACTACATGAACAATGACGAACCAACTTCCTCTACCTGATTGACGTACTGAACACCTTCACGCGATAAACACGGCTATTTTAGCCAATAGCCATCTGCAGCCCATATAACAAAGGAGGACCTCTGAGGATTAAGATGGAATGCATTACAGCTTGTATTGTACTGGCTCTATCCCATAGCCTTCAGAAAAGGAGTCTCACTTGAGTTTATTTAAACGTTATACGTATTAGTTTTCTTAAACGAACCATATAATTAAACTTTTAATAAAAAATTAGAAGCCGTCTTCAAAGCAAAAAAAAAAAAAATAAATAAAATAATTTCCGGATAATAGCTTTTGAATTCGGGGTTTTAATTTTTTTATACACTATGTCTTAGCACAGACTTCGGAAACTATGATGTAGAAATTATTTTATTCTTTTTAGTTTTTTTCTAGTTGACTTCTAACCTTTAGAAAAATTTAAATTTTATTTAAACTTTAGGATAAGATCTAAGTGGAGAGCCTTTGGCGGGGCTAAGCGTTCGGCGACGACGAGCATCCTAACAAACACGAAATGTTTGTTAGGATGGGTTGAATGATGTTTAAAGAGACATAATATGTACGTACGTCAAGAACAGCAAAACTTATGTAAGATCTTCTACGTTAGATAATTCAAAGCGAGTTTCCATATCATAAATATGCTAAAGAATAAAATGACATTAACCAGTGATTAAAGCACCGGTTGTCGTAATTGTTATTTTTGCGATGTGGGAAGCGAGGCAAGAAAGAGAGAGGAAGAAGATTTACATGGTAGAGCCATGCTGCAGTTATATTAGTAGTATAGTTGTAGCACGAATGTGTCGGCTCGGCGACCGGGGAAGGACCACGCTCTCACAGAATACCAGCGTGAAATAGTGGCTTAATGCTGCTGTATTTCGTATGGTGAGTGTAGAGAACCGGAGACTCTTTTTACTGGAAAGGAGGCATTCCATCTCAGTCCTCACGGGTGACAACGCATCTGCATTTTGATTTGTAATGGAAGATAGATGTAGATGTCTATGGGCCGCAGCAACCACTTACCATCAGGTGGACTGTGTGCTTGTTTTTCTTCTTCACCCTACTCTATAAAAAAAATTTTTAAAATCACTGATGCAGTTTAAAAACTCTCTCTTTATTGAATGCTTTGTGTGCAAATGCTGTGTTGCAATGGAATCTGCAACTTCATAAGGTGCAGGTTCGGCCGCACATGTAATACTTTTTCCATCTCTGGGCTGAGGCTCTCCAGTGCCAGCTCCTTCCACTTGACCGCATCCAGCGCAGAGCGGCTCGAATCGTCGACGATCGAGTGCTTTCCGATCGGCTCGATTCACTGGTGCTATGAAGAGATGTTGCATCTCTGCATTTTCTTTCGCATATTCCACGGGGAGTGTTCTGAGGAATTGTTCGGATTAATCCCAGCCGCCAAATTTCGTAAACCCACTACTCGGCAAACGTCCCGATACCATCCACACCATCTGGATGCTTGGCGGTCCACCACTATACGTTTCAGAAGGAGTTTTCTTCCGCGTACGACCTCTCTTTGGAATAGTTTACCACCGCCGATTTTTCCGGACCGATACTACCTAGGGACCTTCAAGAAAAGAGTTTACTCCTTTCTAAAGGGCCGGCAACGCACTTGCAATTTCCCTGGTGTTGCGGTTGATCATGGGCGGCGGTAGTCACTTAACATCGGGTGAGCCGCATGCTCGTTTGCCCCCTCTTCTATAAAAAAAATTGAAGGAGACTTATATACTCGTATACTAATTATGACGTAGAGGTACATAGGTAGGGTTCGTGTTACGTTGTTCCAGGCACAGACATGCGAATGGTGTCTTCTTCTATAAATATAATATGATATTACTGAACTAATTAGATATTTTTCATGAAGACACGTGGACCATATATATGGAGGATATCATTTAATATTTTAGTTCGTAGTACTATTATTTATTCTGTGATTTTAGTTACATTATTTCGTCATAGTTCCTACACTACATTTTATTTTTAACGTATGTTAAAGCACACTTTTTGTGTAAAAGAACTTTTTTTCTGGTGTGACTTGTGCGTTAGGTAGAGGTAAACTAAAACATTAACATACATATATCATATATATGTATGTCAATCATTGCGTCGTATGTTCCACCCAACGCTTTCCGCTGAGGTCTAAGGCCTTAGAGTAGGTATACATACTTGTTTATGTATGCTCTAAGCCTAAGGGTTGACAAATAACAAAAGTACTTTTTAATATTATACTACATATATAGTGAAACCTTGTATACGTATGAAGAACTGAACTAGTTATACATATGCCCGTATTCTAGACAAAAGTAAGGCTGAGTTATTTTATTATAATAAAGTTTATTATATTCATTTTATATATTATTAAAAATTACATCCGAGTCCGGAGTGAGAGAGCTACGAAAATCTTCCTTACATATTTATATGAAAATCTCGTTCGTTATAAGTATATCAATCAAGTTTAATCGAAATGGGACTATTAGTTTCAGAGGAGATAGAATCGAAAACGGCATCGGAGTCAAGGCTGAGAGGACTACGCTACGTTCCCTCCTATGGAGGGGCTGGTATTCTGTATAAATAAAAATCATCGTTTGGGAACGGCTGGACCGACTGATTAAATTTTTTATGTGTGTTTGAGTAGGTTATTGGATGGTTTAGATTCACAATAGGACGCGGTAGGTGGCGCTGTTGTCGAGATCCAGAAATGAAATCCGTGCGACGCTGGGGCGGACGGATCTCTAGTGTAATATAACATTAAGGGGATTACATCGCTCAAATTCCAAAAACATCCTATGTTTAAAGAAGTTTGTATGTGAATCTCTTTGTGCCTGTGCCCCATAAAAAATATATGTTTAACTTAAGATAATCACAAATAAATTGTATTGTTTAAAATTTTAATAAAAATGTCCAAACTTTGGAAAACAATTGAAGTATATAGGCCCTTTTTTAAGATATATTGTAAATTGTCTCAATAACGGCTTAATAGTTCGGCATGTATTATATACCAAAATCACCGTAATGACGCATGTAACAATTTCTATTGTTTATTTTTTTTTAATTTTATTTACCATTTTTGAATAATAAAGAAATACCCAAAATTACACTAGCACCCCGCGACAAGCACCACCGCAAAGACCTGTGACGGATACTCGGGACGCAATACATAAGTCTCTCGAAATCCTCAAGGTCATTGAGCAATGTAATACCCTTAAGCGGCACCGGCATTGCTACTGTAATCGTTTTAAATGGGATCGATTAAGTTACAAAATGGATAAAATAAAAATGAATGACTAAAGTTCTTTTAACCTACAATCTTATATATGTATTTCGTTAGATGAAGCCGTTCACCTTTCACATGTCGGCCATTAATATCAAGATAGGATCGGTACTGTAGTACGTACGTGCTTTCCCGCGGTTGTCTCTATTGAGATAACTAGAAAAGTTACTACGTTAATTCTTATATTGAGTATCAATGGAGTTTTTTTTATAAAATGTTGAAAAAATACATATTGCCTACCTTTCTGTTTCAGATACCAATGAGCCGATTAAGATAACCAATGTATACTATTAATTGAATGAAAACTGGTAAGATTTTTTGCTTTTCATTAATTTTAGTGCTCCATTTTTCTCCGATTTAATTAATTTATGTGTTAGTAAAACGTTGCTTTTGATTTGACTTTGACGTTGGGTATTCAGTGATGTATTTGTATTTGTACAATCATTTCGTGTTGCGTGGTAATAAATCGAATTCCGACGTGGTCCGTAGCAAGCTATGGAGAGAGAGAGGTTATGCTCAGAGTTATCAGTAAGCTGAAGTTGCAATGAGCTGAACATATAGCTCAAACAATCGACAAACGATTGGGGTAAAAGGTTCTCGAGTGGTAGCCTCGTACCAGTTATGAGCGGATAGTAGTGCGGCCTCCTACAGCCTAGAGTGGCGACTTGGTTAAGACATGCGGGAAGTCCATAGATGCAGGAGGCTCAGCACCGTGTTTTGTGACATTATTTAGGTAAGGCCTATGTTCAGCAACTGACGTGTCAAGGGCTGTAATGATAATGATGATGATGATTAAGAGGGTGATTGTATAGCGACCAAAGTTTCACTCTATTTTTCTGAGAAAGTTTTGGATTTGAGCAGTGTTTTCCGCTCTGACCCTAATACGAGTTGGCGAATTTCACCCATTCTCGATTTCTTTTTATTTCTCAAACATGCATATTTCTTATCGTTGTTCTTCACCGGCGAACATGTGGCAAACCAACTTCTTTGGCTGGGATAAAAATCGGGTAGCTATTGTACTATGAAATTTAATGCCGGCGAATTACCGTAGCTCAATTTTATATGCCTTTCTATGTCCACTACTCAACATAATATGTACTCTAAGATTGTCACATAGCACGGATAAATTACCAACATATACATATCATCTTCTTGAATACCTTATCATTATCGGATCATCACTCCTTATTGTGTCGACGGCAAACCTAACGTCTGACACTCGCCATCGTGGTTAAAACATTGGTACTCTACGATTTTTTCTTTTTATACAATAAGGATCACAAACGAGCAAACAGTCCACCTGATAGTAAGTGGTTGCTGTGGCCCAAAGACATCTACATCTATCCTCGCCTACGAATCAAAATGCAGATGCGTTATCACCTGTAAGGACTAAGATTGAACGCCTCGTATCCAGTAAAATGGGTATTTCGCTTTTTTCCACTCACCATACGAAACACAGCAGCGTGGAGCCGCTATTTTACACTGGTATTCTGTGAGACTGTGGTCCTTCCCCGGTCGTACAGACCCATTCGTGCTACAACTATACTGCTAATATAGCTGCAGCATGGCTCTACCACGTAAAGATTTCAAAGCAGATTGACCATTGTGCGTTAAACGTAGTTTGTGCAAGTGAGAATCTAATCTCCAACGGTTATTGTTTCTATTTGCAGCTCACATAGCCAGTCAATCGCTATTAATACTAAGAATATTTAATTCCAACAAAATTGATCGATAGGTTTCTTTGCCTGTTATTTTTTTTCAAGTATAACGTAACAGATAACTTGACTAATATTTCGCTTTCTTTTTTTCACGTAAGTTCGGTTAATTATTGTGACAGAGCTTTTCAGGTTCTGAAAATAAATAAGGTATGTGAGGGTAATATGGTCACCTTAAGCTTTACCGCCCTATAAAACCAAAACTAGAAAGAGGCCAGAGACAAAAACACAAAATCGTATACTACAATTTATATAAGAAGAAAATAGCAAACCAGCTCTGGCAATAATTAGAAACACTTCGAATAATCAACTTATAAAAAAATAACTACACTACACCATACTAGAATCGACTAAAATATTTACTATAATGTCAAGTGTCCAAATGGTGTCGATAAAGCAGCGCCCTTTTGACCCTTTATTATTTAATTGACTGTTGAGGAGCTATCGCATCATAGAACCTTCTAAGCAAACAAGGCTGTAGTTTCCGAGTTATAAGAAAGTGACCATATTAACCGTATGACCATATTGCCCTTACGTACTATAGTAAGTTGCTCAGATCTTGTCGGATTTAGTTAAACGTTTGAAATCTACTGAAAATATTGTCAAAGATTTTGCTGCTTTTCATAACAATTATTACAATCAGTGTTCTCAATTATAACCGATATCAATTTAGAGAGTTAAAAAGTGGTTTTATAACTTTATTCTTCTTTCAGGCGCCATATTTAAACGAAATATTTAAAAAAATAGGCAAATAGATGCTTTTTAATTATATTAAAGTTTTTAAGAATTAATTCGCTCACATCCGCTCAATAAATTAAAATGTATTGTCTTACCTAGTTTGAAGAGCACCTCCCGCCTTCCTCCAATTGCATGCACTAATCCCAGCACCACTACTCCCAACACCACTACACTAGGAAAGACACACCATCGACGATAATACGGCACGAGTTTCGCCTCTACACGAGGCATCCTTTGGTGATGTAAATTCTGTGGTAGCTGACCGCTAAGTGAGCAGCGAGCCAAAATACTGCTATTTATATAACTCGCCGACGCAACCGCTCCAACCACTAACGTAGTGAGCGACCACGTCATACCATAAAATATGCGACCAACCACCACCTGACGTATGCAACCGTTTGTTGTAAAAATAGTAAACAACAAACCACCGCGAAACGTCTGCCCACCCTCCAACCACGCAACGAGTTGCTGATCACCGCGAGGGTGATGAACGACCATATTGCTAGGCTGTCTTTTATTAGAGAGCAGGTCTTAAAGATGTTTAATAAAGATGAGTTAGAAACATTGGTTTGTTCATTCAGCAGTGCAACGTTATTATTATTATTTTTGAAATCTAACTGTTCCTGCACACGTAGTCGCAGCCCTTTATTACAAGTATGTAAGGCTTTAAAAGAGTGGTCGTTGACTAGCTTGTGTCCAGTGTCCAAGAGATGTTTAGCAAAATATGCTTTATCAGAATTGCAATTTCTGTACGCGGCTAAATGCTCTTCATAACGTGTTCTGAAGTTGCGACCAGCCCGCGTAAACGGCGTAGCTTTCGTCCCAAACAAGTTTATAAATACCCGATTTTAAACTTATATGCAACTTTTCTTTATTGTCACAAATATTCCTAAGATAATTTTTTGTTTTGAATGCCACGTTAACGAAAAAAATATATTTAAAAAGCTTAATGTAATTTAGTGAGTTAGAGCTTAATGTAGTTATTATAATCAACTAGAAAATGTTGTTTGTCCTAATTCTATTACGGAAAAGGTTCCACCTCATTTCATATCCAATCCAATTCAAATCAAGCGATGTCATGCTCGCCAAACGCCCCGTTGGTCGCATCCACTTCAAAGTATATATAATAAGTTGGTAAATATGTTTTTTATGAAGGTATTATAACTTTTAAATTAATTTGCACAGCACTTCCCACAGTACTTCGAACGAAAGTGATGACGCTCAACAAAGAGGATTATAGCCGATTATTTATTTCTTTTTAAAGCTTAATGCCCAATATTTACGACCGAGTGTTTTAAATTTTATGTTCATTTTATTAAGGTTTGAGCCTTCTTTTAAAACAAAGGAATATATTAACATAGAGTATTCGGGGCCATCTTGTCAGAAGACTGATGCTTTTGAAACTAATTCTTACTCGTAAGAGCTAAGTCTAATGAAAAACAGATTTTATATGATAAACTATTTGGTACCTCACTAAAAATAGGAAATCTATAAAACCACTTTGGTGTCTATTCTAAGCTTTATATTTCCCTACATTGATACGGTGGCGTCTCAGATGAAGTAATAAAGGTTTTTTTACTTCACCTGAGGGTGGCGCTATGGTAAGAAATTGAATTTTGATCTATGGTAAATTTAAGGGAGTAAATTAGAATATCGAAAAACATGTTGTAGGGTATCTAAAACAAGAGTATTAAATGAAAACTTACTGCTACACTGAAGTAAAAAGTAATATTATATGTTTATTGCACATACACATAATGCATATGCTTCCTTATTTTTTAATTCAAAAAATGAAAATTGTCATAATTATTACGAACCCAATTTTTTTTCATCGAAGTTGTGTAAGTGTTCATAGCATTTTAGTTATTATGTGAGCATTAGTACAGTAGGAAAAGGGAATCTAATGCGTATCAGTTATCTCATCATTTGAATGTTTGATTTATTACAATCGGCAGTGCGATAGCGGTTACGTGCACACGTCGGGCTGTCGATCAATCAGCGCACGGACGAACGAGTGACAGGTCATTAGGCGGCTCTACTCGGCTCAGGTGGCGCTCGGTCCGATGTTTCACTTTACTTCATTTACTACATTTTCCTTTGTTCATCTAATCGTTTCTAGTAAGTAAAACATTAATATAAAATAAAAAATTTCGACCGGCAAATTGGCTATGTGCCACGAACGAATCAGGTTTGTGAATAGATGTGCTCTTTATCCATTATCCCATTATCGGTGGAAAGACTTACAACCTTATTTATAGTGGTTGATTATCGCTCACTTAAACTAAGTATTATTCATATCCAAAGACCTAATTATTCTCTATGTTATGTTTATATATCTATATATTTCTCTTTCTATTATCATTTAGTGAATTGAGAGAGTGCAATTTTAAGCATTTCTTTAATTGACGTTGATATTTATGAGTATACATAAACGGCTAAATTCTCTCGAATAAACCGTTGTATAAAGATGTGTCGTATCCAGAACTATGTATCCCTAGTTTGCGGTTCACTCCACGGTCCGTGGTTTACTCTGAGGGTTATACTTTTACTTTGAAAAATGAACTTTCACTTTCACTAAAAATTAACTAAATTTCAAAAAACTTAATTTAAAAAATATTAAATTCACTCGATTAGGACAAATATCAAATTAAATTATTTGTATTGCCATTTTAGATATTAAGTATACATAAAATCATAAAAAAATATGTTATTCGGTTTTAGTGAAACCGTAGAAGTTACGAACAGAAGGATAAAAAGCATTTATATGGGTTCCTTGCGTGACAGTAGAAAGCTATAAACGGAAGCTAAAAATAAAGGTTTTTGGACACAGCGTAGAGTAACTCTTATTCGAAGCAATTTTCATATTGCGTTTTTTCTGATACCAATTGTCCCAAACTTAGCACACAGGACAGCTGATCTACGTACTGTGAGCATTGCAAAATTCTCTAGCTATTTTTCACTATTACTGTAACATTATATCACAAGTCTACTAATGAACTAGTCCTACACCCACCTGGGCCTACACTATAGATTGCCGCAAAGTACGGTCCTGAGCTACATGCATTTATCGACTGCCTGCGTGTTTTATCAGGTAATCATTCCATATACTGAAGGGTCGCCAAACACTACGCTTGCCAGTACTAGGTCTCCATTCAAGAACCTTTCTTCTCCATCTGTTGTCGGTTTTTCGAGTTATATCCCCGGGATATATCAGTTACTCTTGTTTCTCTGCGCATATTTTCGTTACGGACTATCCCGCAGTGAGAAACCGAATATGGCCTTTTCCGTCAGACGCTGAGAAACTAAACTTCCGCATGACCTTCAGCGAATTTTTGTAATTCTGAGTATAAGGTATTCAACCCTCGTCGATACACTTCCTATCATCACAACGTTGTCAACGAGAGACTTGTGGACGGTAAATCCGACACCTCCTTGAGACAGATGGTCGCCGTCCCGATGATAAAGCAAGTTGACTGCCTCGTTGGTTTAGTGGTCGTATACTCGTTTGCTGATCATGTGATGTGATCCTGGGTTAGATAATCAGTTTTTTGTCAAGAAATTCTCTGTGGCAGCGCGGAGTCAGGAAGTTGGTGGTGTTTCACCCTCGAGCCTCGGGAAACACGGTTCTGCGCCTGTTATCTCCGGTCCTCTCGGATTACTATTCCATCGGACTATGAGAATTAGGGAATGTAGAGTGCAGCTGTGATCGCACATACACTTGGGCTATAATCCTGTACTGCGCAGAGAGAGAAGACTAGTCTTCGTTGAGACGGGCTGCCGCGACTCAAATTCGGTCTGGCGATTTTTATGTCCTCCACCTGTAAGTACAATCCTATAACATCCTAGTGGAACTTGTTTATCTCTTCCGCCTAGAATCGTCCCTTCCGGTGAAAGAGCATTATAATAAAAATCGAGATTTTAATTTTTTATTTATTTATTTTGATGTATATTGTTAACATCTTAGTAAATGGAGTAACAAACGTCGGACTTAATGCCTATCGGTATTCTCTGTCAATCAACCCGTGGAGTGATGAGGTTTTCTGGCAGGAGCAATTATTTGTATAATGTGCTATTATATGGTGCAGATGTATATATATATGTATACACTGTATGTGTATGTAAATAATTTCATAAGCCTCGCCTAATGAAGATGTGTTAACGTTTTATATATTTTTAAACGTTGAGAATTGGGTACTGATAAAGAGTCGAGTCGTGCTTATACTTTTTGACTTTGAAGTTTTATTTTAATTACATAATAATTTTAATTATAATAAATAACTCCGCCCCACTTTTCTCCACAATACGGACATGTTTATAAGCAATATTTATAAGCAATATTTTATGTGATATGATGTTTTACCGCTGGAAACCACAATCATGCTCTTTTTAAAAGTAATATATAGCTCTTCAAGCGATCGGTTACGTAAGCTTATTCTGATATTTAGAATTCATTTGTTAATAAATTATAAAATAAAGTAACAAAAGTGAATTTATTTATTAGTAGGAAAATTTTAGTACTTAGCAAATTATTCTTTAACTTAAGAGTTGTTTCACAAGGAATCGTGAAGTGGAAGAACTTTTGACGGCGAAGTTAAATAATTATTACTTCGGTTCAGATTGTTTCGACTGATATTCAAAAAAGGGGTTTTCTTTTAATTTGATTGCAAAGTTTGTTGTCAACTACTTGTCAAGCAGAAGTGAAGCCTTACGATTATCGAGATCGAAACATTTCACCCAACAGATAATTTGTTAAAAGTGTTAATTTTGTGGATGTGATCAAAGGTAACTAAAATGTTAAAGCTAAAAAATACAAAGAAAAGCTTTATTTCCGCCGTGACCATAGGTGCACTTGAAAGGTTGAAAATTCAAAACGTGTTAAACTTTATAACACAGCTTTATTCGAAAGAAAGAAAGGTAAAGGTAGTTTTTAAATTTTTGTTACTGATCTCAAGGTTTTCTTATTTTCAAGGGATTATGAAGTAGGGGATTAACCTGAAAGGAAATTGCAATTTGTTAAAAATTTTAAATCATGTCTTATAAATTTATTCTATTCTATTTCGTCGTTCTATAGGATACATTAGGGACAGTGTGCGCATAAATTACATGATTTGATTCCCCTCCCACCTTTCTATCATCAGACAAACATGATGGTGGCCGAGTCTCCACTTCTTTGTCGTTGATATTCCACGCGTTCGAACTAAATGGTTTGCTTCCTCTTTTCTCGGTACATCAAGGGAGTAACATAATTTGCAGGTGTCTGGCTTTCCATCCGATAACAATCTGGTTGTCTTCGAAGCAAGAATGAATATGCTTTCGTTACGCTGCTACAGTACTATTTGCCATCTAGGGCTGCATCACCGGCTTCCTCTGGGTGGGGTTTACAGTCAAGCTGGCTTTACTACATATGAATAAAAAAAATTTTAAAACGTTATCGCTACACTAGGATTTTCTCCTGTATCGCAGGGGCAGTTTACAAGCATAATTTGCACAAGAACAAACATCCAGACCCGGAACAATTATTTGTAGGCCATACAAATACTTGTTCCATGCGAGATTCGAACCCGCGACTCCCAGCGCAGTCACTCATTGCTAAGCCACTGCGCCACGGAGTCGTCAATAAAATTAAAATTACAGACATATACTTCAATTATAAAATTGAAGTATATGTCTGTAAAATCGAAGCAACTGCCTTCCTTTGAGCTCGTACATACCATTAAAGTAAAGTTACAGCCTATATACGTCCCACTGCTGGGCACAGGCCTCCCCTCATTTCTGAGAGGGTTTTAGGGCAAGGAAGTGTCCGCCGTGCTGCCCCAATGCGTTTTGGCGAACTTCACATGTCTTCGATATTTTTTTCTTATTCCTCAGACATGCAGGTTACCTCACGATGTTTTTCTTCACCGCCGAGCACGTGGTAAATCGGCACTTAAAATTGCAATTAACAATATCATAGGTGCCGGCGGGGATCGAACCCGGGTTACTCGCGTACTGTTACATTTACAGCGAGCGTTAACCATCTGAGCTACCACGGCTCTTACGTACCATTAAGACTGTGATTAATTAATACGAGATTTATGAATAATCAGTTTTTAAAATATTCGTCTGCCCGTCTGTCTGCCCGTGCTAATTTTCGGAATGGCTGAAAAACTTTGCGAAAAGATGGAGAACAATGCCAGAAGTGATCCAAAAGCTTAAGCTTTATTGTAAAAAATAAAATTTGATAAATTTTATGGTCGTGGAGGATTATCTTAAAAATCTAAAAGACTAATAAATAATGAAGAATTAATTAACGAAGATTAATAAATGTCACCCAAGCCGTGCCGGGGCGGTGGCTAGTAATAAATAAATATTATGATGAAAAATATTATGATAATATTTTACCTACCTTACCTTACCTACCTACCTATCGTCACGCACAATCCCTAACGGGGTAGCCAGAGAGAACAGATCGCCAAGTGTCACGATCCTTACATACCTCTTTCGCTTCTTTCAGGTTCATTAACTTCTTCATACATGCACGTCTAGGTATCCGAGTACTCTTGACCCTCCCCTCTTCGAGCAATTTGCTCACATGGTCTTCGAAAGTTAGTCTCGGTCTACCTCGACACCTTTTAATATTTACTTTCGCTCTATATATTTTCTTCACCATTCGGTCTTCACTCATTCGTTCAACGTGTCCAAACCATTGGAGTACGCCCCTATCAATTTTTGTGATAAGGTCATCTTTCAATCCTGCCATATTGCGAATCTCTTCGTTTCGCTTTCGGTCGGCTATGGTAACGCCACACATTTTACGAAGAGATCGCATCTCCACTGCATTCAACTTGCTTTTATGCTTCTTCTGGCATACCCAGGTTTCGCTGCCATATAACAAAGTCGGTACCAACACTGCGTTATGTATTGCAAGGCGTGCACTCTTCACCACGCCTTGCCTTTTTATTAATGCATTCAGGGCACCACTGACTTTGTTTCCGGCAGCGACACGCCTATCCACATCTAGATCACATCTTCCATCCCGGCTGAAAGCACTCCCCAAGTATACAATTTCATTTACCTGTTCTAGACATTCCTGATTTACCCATATTTCACATTTCGTTCTCTCTTCGTCCTTTTCAAATACCAGAACCTTAGTTTTATTAGCATTCAAACGGAGACCTTTAATTTCACATTCCTCTTTCATACACGTGACTAATGCCTGCAGTTCTGCTTCTGATGGTGCAATAAGCACTGCATCATCAGCATACAGCAGACAATTAACTTTTATGTCACCCAATTTCACACCCAAACAGCTATCTTTCAGCTTCTGTAAACAGCTGTCGAGATACAGTATGAACAGCCAGGAAGACATGACACAACCCTGTTTTACGCCCGCTTGGACGCTAAACATGGGTGACAGGTCATGCCCTACCCGCACACAGGCTTTACAGTCATAGTAAAGTGACTGCACAGCCCTTAACAAACGACCATCCACACCATATCCCGGCAACAGTTCCCACATTTTCTTCCTTATAACCTTATCAAATGCTTTCTCCAGATCCACAAAAGCACAGAAAATCCTCTGGTTAACACTCAGAAGCTTCTCCGTGATCATGCGGAGAGAAAACATTTGATCCGTGCATCCTCTTCCAGGTCTAAATCCGCATTGTGCCTCCCATAAGAATCTTTCCGATTTCTCTTGCATCCTGCGTGTCAAAACCTTCGAATAAACTTTACTTGCTAAACTGGTCAAGCTGATCGCCCGATAGCTCCCGCAGTCAAAATGTGAACCTTTACCTTTATATAAAGGCACAATGACCGCGGATCGCCAATCATCCGGGACATCTCCCGTCCGCCAGCACAAATTGCACAGCAGATGAAAGCTGTCCCAGACGCGAGGCCCACCGTACTTGACCATTTCAGCAGTAACTCTGTCTAGTCCCGCAGCCTTACCACATTTCAAACTTCGAATCGCACGTTCAATCTCTTTCATGCTGATGACCTCAGTGTCATCGAGGTCCGTGTCTGGCGTGCCAGTCACGGCGTCACCCCCGGATCCTTCACTAAGATCATGACACGCATACAATTCTCTATAAAATTCACTCCATCGCTGCATGACGTCCGATTTTTCTGAGAGGACGTCATTGGTTCTCGAAAGCACTTTGTTCATTCTTAAAGCTGTCGCACCACTCCGGGACCTTCCAACCTCTTTCCAGAAGAGTTTGGAGTTTTCCCTAAAGTTGTGCGACAACCTCTCGTCCGCTTCTATTCTACACCTTTCACGTACTTCCTCAATCAATGTTTTCGCATGAACTTTCTGCAGCTTATATCTTTCTTTCATCTTCTCTCTCATATGCTCATCGTTACTAGAGGCTAAGTAGTCTAACCATGCTTTTTCTTCTTTTTTACAGCTTCTTTCACTTCGTCATTCCACCATGCATCTCTTCTTTTACTACTACCTCTTTTTGTCGTACCACATACTTCTTCCGCTGCACTTACCATTCCATCCCTAAGGTTCTGCCATATTCTCTCCACACATTCTTTCCTGCCATCGATGGTGTCAAGCTTTTCGGCTACCCTCGTGTGATTTTTGTCCCTAGTATCCGCTTCCTGAAGCTTCCAGCTTCGGATGCGACAGACCGACTGTGGTTCTGTTACTGCCGTCCGGTGGCGCCAACCCGCGAACAAACCCCTAAATCTAGTAATTACTAGATAATGATCCGTTCCCAGGTCAGCACCCCTGAACACTCGTGTATCCATCACCTGTTTTCGCAGTCGGTCATCCACCAGGAACAAATCAATCATACTTCTCTCATTCTTTCTTTCTCTAGTGTACATATGGATCTTCCTGTGATTAAACATAGTGTTTGTCACAAGAAGACCCTTTTCCTTGCATACAGCCAGTATAAGCTTGCCAGCTTCATTAACCCTTTTATCTCCAAACTTTCCAAGCACCGACTCGTATCCTGGTCGAGCGATGCCTACCCATCCATTCAAATCACCACATACAACAGTTCTTTCGTTTCCCTTAACCAAATCTAGAACTTCTCTTACATTCTCCCAAAACTCCTCCAGCTCAGCCCTGGACGACGAAGCTACCGGCGCATAAACAGCCAAAAGGAATAACTTCGTCAGTCCCATTTTGAAGCGAACCCAGAGAAGTCTTGAGTTCACAACCTTGTATTCAGTCATAAGATCGACCAACCGGGACGACAACAGCACTCCCACTCCTTGGCAGGCGTTCTCGCTTTCCGGGACTCCGGACCATATAGCTAACGTCCCGCCAGGGAGCTCTTCAATACCACTGCCTTTCCGTTTGGTCTCCGACATACACACGACATCTAATTCTCTTTCTTTCATTATTTCGATCAACTCATTCGTCTTATCTCTCATGCCTCCTCTAACATTCCACGTGCCAACTCTGCACTCCGTCCTCCACCTTCCGCCGTGTCGGGCTGTGCGTGACGGGTGGCGGTCCCCATCGCCGCTTTGCGCGCTGCATTCCACACCAACGGGGACGAGGTGGTGTGCGTCGCCTTGGGGGGACGCCCTAACCCTCGTTCGCATGGGTGCGCAGCTGTGTAGAATTGCAGCCCTGAAAAGGGCTGGCAGGGGTCGCGACGAGCACGCTTCTACAATGACCCCCTGATAATATTTTCATTTTCATTTTCAATGTTTAAGCTTCCCACGACGTTTTCTTTTACTGCCGAGCAGTGAACAAAACAGTATAAGTATTCAAACGTAAAACAAAAAAAATTGTTATAAGTAAATACATATATCGAAAATTTTACAGCGTTCGTGAATTATTTAGCCGTTGCTCGGTGTTTATTAGACAATAATATACCTCTTTTTAATTGACCCACTAAACAAAATTTTCACTTGAATGGCATACTATGCATTAAATATAAGTTTAGTGTTTGTTTGATTTATAAAGCTTCTATAGAGACTCGTTATTCCGATTGTTAATTATTCAATAAAAATTTTAAAAATATGGTAGCACTTTGGCTTTAATTTTATCAATAACATTACTTTTATATATTTTCTTTCTTTATCTAAGAAAACTTATTTTAATAGCTTAATAAGGGCTAGTAAACCTATGGTCGCAGTGTTTCTCTACCGGTATGAGATTCCAGCGGTAGGCAATTAAAGTGAGGAAATTCAAACGTAAAATAATTCGTTAACTCGGAAACGATGAATTAGGCCATTAATTAGAATATTGTGTTTCATCGTAATGCACAGTGCACTGGCGACGCGTTATAATATCATGTTGCGGTCGACGATTACTCGTAACGTTGGTTAACTGCTGGCCGTTTTCGTTAACATTTAGATATTTTGGATTATTGTATATGCATTTATGTAAAAAAATAATTCTGGTCTGGTCTGGTCAGAAATAAATACAGCAACTTTCAATTAATTTTTATCAGGAATTTTTTAACCCCTTTACAAAAGTTAACACAGACTTCACTTGTAATTCATATTTCAATATTTGATGTAACGTTCTTAATAATTTAATAATCGTATTATGTAGAGGTATGCAATCAGATCCATAATCAACACGCAGAAAATCGTTACCTGAAAATTATTTAATATTTACGGCAGAGGTTTAGTGCAGAAACTGATCGACGAGCGTGCAGTGCGGTGTTCAGATTGCTTAAAGGTACGGCCAGACGTGCTCACTACTAGCACAAAAGCATGCTTTTATTGAGCAAGTGCTCATTAGTAGCACGTGTGTACACTCAATGCTACTAATGAGCAAGCTTATTTTGAGCGTGCTCGTTTCGTGCGTTGCTAAAGTTGTTCAAAACGACTATAAATCAATAGCACGCTACAGACTATAAACTAGACATTTCTAGCGCGCTATTAAATACGCTATGTCATATCGCGCTATTTATAAAAAAGTGTGTAGGAGGCCGGTGTGTAAGCGCGTTAAGTTTAGCAGCACGCTATATCTCGGAGCACGCTACATTACATGTCGTTCATTGGATAGACCGCGTGCTATATAAGAACATTGTTTCGTAATTAGTCGCATTTTAGATTAAAATAAAATAAAGTGGTAAATAAAAATTAAAGAACGCTCTTTCATACTTTTCAGGCTTACGACTGTTTACAATCCTAAAAATATTTTTAAGGACTGTACTTTTTAAAACAAAATAAAATTAATTATTTTTATTATAATTGATGTAAACGTTATTTTAACCTTAATATAAATTATAAATCAAAGGTGTATTTAAAAGTTTATTGATTGTATATACAAAAAACAACTATTTACAAAAACTATTATAAACACTTTTGTATCTATATTTACTTTACATTTAAAAACATTAGTTAGGCTTCCTTTGTAGCAGACTACTGTGTCCTTCGATCACTTATAAATATACAGCATACACTAACTAAATGACGTCTAACACTAAATTAGTTCGCGCGCTATGAATAGCGTGCTGCTAGATTAAATTTGCGTTACACGCCTACTCCCAACAGCGCTGCTGCTAGAACTAATTGTCGCTGGATATGAATAGCGCCAAAGCGTCATAGCGCCATGGCGACTACTTACATAGCACGCGCTATGCGTTATGAAGAGATAACGCGCTATAATATGGCGCTATGCGCTATATTAACCACCATTATGCGTTGCTGCCTGAGGCGCTGGTAGGAAGGGCGTGCTCCGTGCGCATCTGAACAGGTTTGCTTGTGATTAATTTCTATATGATTATTTTAGCGAGTTTTGTACGGATAGCACTGTCACTATATCTTCGTACATCCATTTTTGTCGAGTGCCTGGTGCTAAATAGCTCGTCTCTCTAGTTTGCTTTGAGCGTGCTTATTTATGAGTTATGCTTTAAGCGCGCTTATTTTTGGCAATTGTAAGCACTTGCAGAGCATGCTGTTTTTAAGCAAGCTTATGAGCATGCTCTTTTTGGAGCACGTCTATTACAAACATGCGTTCTTGCTTTACTTTACTGTCCTGAGTGCTCAAAGTAAAAATTACTTTTTACACAGCCACGCCACACGCCCCGCGAAGCTCTCCACTGAGGCCTTATCCTTATGCCAAGTTTCTTTATTTGAAAATATTTTGTTTTCTCTAAATACCTGTGTTATTGAACGTGAACTGCATTAAAATCTTTTTATATAACAAATTATCGGTTCAATTAACTGTATAAATAAATGGATTGTGGCATAATTAGCTATATATTATTTGCAGCATAACATACAAATCATTTTAAAAGGACTAATGACATTTAATAAGGTTTGATTTAATGTTAAAAGTTTTTCATTGTTGAAACAATTTATTTTTATAAGGCAAATATTATTCGGTGAACATTGTAAATCACAAAGGGATTATACATTTGTTCAAAAAGCAATGAAATATGTAATCGCGAAGGCTGGCACTCTGTTCCATTTTTATACGTTCGTTGTTTATGTCGTCTATAAAACAAGGGAAATTGTTGCAGAAAATACTATTGATTCTGTTTTAATGCTTTCCTGGGTTGCTAAATATAGTTTGAGTTTTGTTTTCACGTGCAACGTCAGTACAAAGATGGTGATGGGTCGACTGCGTGTGTGCCGTGTTTTGTTTTCAACAGCACCTTATAATTCCATAACTATAATGTAAATTAAAGGTTAAGGGCTTCCTTACGGTATTCTTTATCATCGTCATTGCAGCCCTTCACATCTCCTCTGCTGAACATAGGCGTTATAATTATTCCAAAGCTGCACGATTGTTTCAAATAATTTTTTATTCTATACTTCGCACGGGTGAACAACGCTATCTAGCGGGTCCAAATGAAAATCTTAACCATCTAAGGACCCATACAAACACACACAAAAAATTCATCAATATTGACCGAGCCATTTTTGAGATTTAGCGTGACTAACGGACAGTTTATATGTAATAGATTTATATTAGTTTGTTCGTTTTGTTACTTTTATTTATCACCCGCTTTTATTCTATTTAATAAGTATTTTACGACAATGTGCCAGCTGGTGTGCATAACTTGAAATATCTGTCCATAGCGACGTAGCCCGTTCAACACTTACTGCTGGAATGGTAATATACAATAAAAAGTAAATTACATAAAACACTCACGCCTGTCACCCAGAGGGGTAGGCAGAGACTACAGACTTCCATTTGGCACGATCCTGACACACGTCTCTCGTTCTTCCTGCTCTATATGCTCGTCGGCTAAGGGTACTCCTATATGGCCCGTTTTTAATAAATCACACTGGTCACAACATCATCTTGCAAACCACACTCCTCTCTTATTACACAATTTCTTACCCTGTCATTCAGATTCAGCCCTAACATACTCCTTAACGACCGCATTTCTACTGCGTTCATTCTACTCTCGTGCTTTTTCTGCTACACCCAACTTTCACTACCATACGTTAAAGTAGGGACCAACACAGCACTGTGAATTGCCATACGTGCCTTTTTCGACACATTTTGACTCTTCACAATAGAGTGTAGGGCCCCATTTACTCTATTTCCCGCATTCACTCGTCGTTCTATATCCTTATAATATCTCCCATCCCTGCTAAATACGTAGCCCAAATATACAAACTCGTCTACTTGCTCAATCAACTCCCCTTCTATTCTTATTTCACAAATCGTTTTACTTTCTTCTCTTTCAAAAACCATAACTTTCGTCTTACTTGCGTTCACTTTCATACCCCTTTCTTTTAATGATCTGTTCATTAATGTAACCATCATTTGCAACTCGGCCGCCGACGACACAAGGATAACTTGATCATCGGCGTACAAAAGGCATTTGACGGTTAACTCACTCATTCTTAATTCGCATTCTTCAACTTTCAAATTTTGCAAACAACTGTCCATAAATAGGTTGAACAGCCACGGGGAAGCCACACAGCCCTGTCTGACACCTTTATGGATGTCAAACCAGTCCGAGTAGACCCCGTTGATCCTAACACAAGCAATAGAGTCCCTATAAAGAGACCCCAATGCCTGTATCAAGCCTGTGCTCAACCCAAATGATTTCAGTGTTTGCCATAGCACATCCCTATCAACTCTGTCATAGGCCTTTTCCAAGTCCATGAACGCACAAAAAACCTTTTGGTTTTTGGCCAAGAACTTCTCCGCGATCATGCGCATGGAAAAGACTTGATCTGTACATCTCATTCCCTTTCTAAATCCCGCTTGCACACCCCAAATTTTTCCATCAGTTTCTTTCAAGACCCTTTCAATCAGTACTTTAGCATACAGTTTTCCCACAATGCTAAGAAGGCTGATGCCACGGTAGTTTTTACAGTCCTGCTGCGACCCTTTTCCCTTTTATATACTGGGACTGTCACGGCTTTGCACCAGTCTACCGGTACCCGCTTCAGTTCCCAGCATAAATTAAACAAGGTGTGCAGCAGGCCTGTCACCACTTCCTCTCCAGCCCTCAGCATTTCTAATGAAACTCTATCATATCCGGCAGCCTTACCTGCTTTCATGCTTTTCATTGCTTTCATTATTTCATCTATACCTCTCTCGCTACCTCTTTCTTCTTCTATCGGAGTTTCTACTTCACTTAGTACACCCGTTGTCTCCTCACTCATAAACACGCTTTCAAAATATTCCTTCCGTCTCTTTAAACTCAAAACTTCATCATTCAGAATATAGCCATTCTCGTCTCTTACAGCATTCATCATAGGCTGTTTTGAATGTCCCCTGGCAGTTCTTACAAGTTTCCAGAACATTTTAATATTTGCCTGGAAATTATCCGATATTCTTCTATCATTCTTATCCGTTCTTTCTTGCTTTTTTCTTTCAACTACTTCTTTTACTCTCTTATTAAGATGTCTAAAGACCTTTTTTCTTTCAATATCGTCATTCGTACCGCTAGAATTACCAGCCTTTGTTGCTAGTAAATCTAGCCATGCTCTCTTCTTTGCTTCAACTTCCATAGGTATCTCATCATCCCACCATAACGTATTATTTTTCCTTTCATTCTTTCTCTTACTAACACCACATACTTCGGTAGCTGCATCCACTGAACCTTTTTTTACATTTTGCCATACATTCTCCAAGTCTAACTCCTTCATTTATAATTCATCCAAACCACTTATATTTTCTTTCAGTCTACATTTGAACTTGTTTTTCTCACCTTCATCTTGTAATCTTTCTGTTCTAATACGCTGTAACGCAGTGGTAGACACAGATGACCGATGGCGCCAACGCCTGAATAGACCATTAATTCGGCATAAAACCAAATCCGTTCCTACGTTAGAACCCCGGTAAACCCTTGTATCTAACACTGCGCCCCTCAATCTTTCATCCACAATTATGAAATCTATCATGCTTCTCTCGTCACCTCTTTCCCAAGTATACATGTGAATCCTCTTGTGGCGAAAGCAAGTGTTCGTCACAAAAAGATTATTTTCCATACATACGGTGAGGAGATTTTCACCATTCTCATTTATACTTTCATCACCAAACGTTCCCAATATCCTTTCATAACCAAGCCTCCTCACCCCAACCCTTCCATTAAAATCTAGCATAATAATATTTTCATTTCCCTTACACTTACATTAACACCATCCTTACCATTTCCCAAAACTGCTCTCGGATATAAGTGGGCTTAGACATGTCTGGGGCGTAGACCCCTAATACAAACAACTTCTTTAAGCCCAATTACATTCGTATCCATAGCAGTCTTGGGCTTACACATTCATACTCTTTCACACATTGGCCCATTCTTTCTGAAAGGATGATACCCACTCCCTGGCATACCCGCTCGATCTCGTCTACACCAGACCAGTATGCGGTATACATGCCATGTGTAGTGACATCCTTCCCCTTCCTTTTCGTCTCATTTACACATAACACATCTATTCCTCTATCATACATCATATCGCATACTTCATCCATTTTATCATTCATTGCCCCACATACATTCAACGTAGCCAGACGGGCCTCTGCAATCCACTTTTCGCCTCTCCGGGAGACAGAACGTGACGGGTGGCGAACCTCGTCGGCGGTTTTCCCCCCGGAGATTCTTCGCATCCCTGCCCCATTAAAGGGGCGCCGGGAACTCGGGGCCATTTCTTTTATATGGTTCCTCATGGTGCGAATGTGGGTAGTATATTTTACGCCGCTACCACGGCGTGGAGCCGAGTCTGTGCTATCGGCTTGTCGCTCATTAAAAAGTAAATTATAGGCGGGTTCCGACTGGGACTCCAACTTAGAACTTTTAAGACAGTAGGCAAGTATTTTGATCACTATTGATACTCACTTTATTACTTACAATGTTTTTAATAAGTGAAAGTATGTATGTTCGCATTTTAAAAACTTAGTTTTTTTCTTAATGGAATTAGAGGGGAAGATTAGGAGCTTTACAATAACAACATTAAAAAAGTCTTATTTTAGGCGTTCTTTGAAATATATGGCGGGCATCTAGCCTAAATAATTCGTCTAAGTGGTAGGATTCCTCTTCTACCTAAGAGTCCGTCTGGGAAGTTACCACCCTCTTACTTACGTGCGGTTTCGTGGTCACTTGGGAGAAAGGCCAAATTGACCTCTAAAAAGCTTGGCGTGCTCAGCAGAGCGGGACAGTATTTCATGCTGGCACACCGCCTGCAACTTTACACGACGCAGGTTTAGCCGCACGTAGGATACTGTACCCATCTCTAGGCTGGGGCTCCCCAGTGCCACCTCCTTCCATTTGATCGCATCCAGCGCGGAGCCGTTCGAATCATCGGCGACCGACTGAGCGGACTATGGCCAGTAGTGTAGGATCACGGCTGAGGATAGTCGAGTGCGATGCTTGCGATTCCACCTAGACTGCAGCGGTACAGGGAGAGGAATCTACTCTAGCCGCAGGCCACTATCACACATCCAAAGGCCTGACAAGCCCATTCAGAGTGACCACCTCGGGCCAGACATGGGAGTCTCCTACTTTTAGCATGGGTTACCTTCTAACATCTGGAGCTCTTTCCAATCAACTTGACTCACTGGCACTGCGAAGAGATGTTGCATCTTTTTACGTATTTTATCGCATTTACCACGGGAGTGCTCTGAGGAATTGTTCGGACTAATTCCAGCCGCACAATTTCACCATCGCACATTGCAACAAAACTCGCGATATCATTCCTACCATCTGAACGACTGGCGGTCCACTACGATTAAAAAGCAGTTAGTTAAGCGTGCGATTTAAAAGCAGTTTTCTTCTTCGGACAACTTCCTTGTAAAATCGACAACCACCCGAGATTTTTCCGGACCGATACGACTTAGGGACCTTCAAGAGAAGAGACAACTCCTTTTTAAAAGGCCGGCAACGCATCTGCAATTCCCCTGGTGTTGCAGTTGTTCATGTGCGGCGGTAATCACTTACCATCAGGTGAGCCGTATGCTCCTTTGCCCCCTCTCCTTTAAAAAAAAACTATTTATGCCAAATAGCAGTGCGTGATTTACTGTGTTCCGGTCTGAAGGGTCTAGAAAGCCAGTGTAATTTCGTTTCATTCCAGTATAATTCGGGCCGTGCCTTCAATCTGATTCCTCAGAGATTACAATACATCTAGGTGTCCATGGGCTGCAAGCACTTGCCATAAGTGGACTGTAAGTTGGTTTGTCACCTCAATTTTGTTAAAAAAAAAGATTGCTATCTGTACCTGCATATTCAATATTGATATTATATACCGATATTTGTGTTTATGTATACCTATTGCTCATTTTCCGTTTAATGGATGAATAATAGATAGTAATATGGTTAAACTGCGTAGTTTTTTCGCTGTTTCCTATTCAATAAGTGATCAAGCTTGTTTTTATTTTAAAAGGCAGGCACTGCTATCCCCAATTCGCCTGCTAAGCAGTGCATCTAAGGCAAATTCTTCATTTAACAGGAGAGCCCCGACATGTCCATCACTGGGCTTTTAAGGGCTGATAAAAAAAACTATCATTCGTTTGGTATTCGCTTATCAGATAACGTGAAATAGGGCGTGGGCACAGGTTATAGTTATATGCAGTAAGGTATAATTAAAGATAAAAGAACAATCAAGGCGGTATTTTTTGATGTGGATGAAAAATGACGTAAATTAAAAACAAAAATTATAGATGAGACACTTGTAACAAGTCAGTGTTCCTGTACGAATGTCATGAATTTTAAAAGAAACTGAGCTTATAAATTGCAATTGAGAATTAAATTAAGCTTGCTGCAGGTATATTCTTTGTTCTTTTAAAGCCACTCTTGAGTGTTTTAAATTACGGCCAAATCCTATGGATTTGTTATAAAATATCGTTGCTTCTTTCTTTCCTGTGTTAACAATTCATGGGATTCGTATTCAAACAATATTCGCTTTAATAATTGAATAAAACTATATACCTATGTACGGATTTTATCGCGTTTAATAAGTTTAATAAAATCCGTAAATATAGTTTTATTCAATGTGTAGTGTTCGCGTAAATTTAAGAAATCATTAATATATAATCGCTTTACTCGTAATTTAAAAAAATATCCATATTTGTGAATAGGCATTTGTTATAGTTTTCTATACATGCTCTAAATTTACCTGCTGTAAAAGATAAGATTTTGTCATACTCATACATAACGGTAGAAAATAAAACGTAGTTTCATTACACACTGATATGAAATATTATTAATCCCCTTTCTTTGGAAGATGTTTGTGCATGATAAATACAAAATGTTAAGTTCACGGAAGTTTCAGCAATATAGGTCACAGCGAAAGAGGAAACCACTATTCTCATTAGACCATTATGCGGTTTCATTGGCAAACTATGGCAGGATATAAATTGGCAAGAGCCGAATATTAACACGCGGCGACTCCGCAATGATGGAGTGCACCGTTGATTTACTAGCGTGTTTGATCGCTGTACACCGGACACTATTGTGGTGACGCGTTGTGTTCTGCGTACGGACGATGTACAAGTAGTAACGGATAGCCGGCACTACTAGTATACAGGGTGTTAGTGTAAACTGTAAACACCGTTATCTTTGAAACCAGTGCTTTAGTTTTACTTATAGAATGTAAATTCAATGAAAAATAACATTTTTTAGTAAAATCTCAATTTTTCTTTAATTCCTCAATTTTTGCCCGTTCTAAGTCAGGATGAAAGTATGAAGGAAAAGTTACATCACAGGTTATGTGTACCTATTGTGGTTTTTTTGGAATGTTGTGTAGGTAGCTAGCGCGGGCGGTGATCTTTATAGTGATTACGTTACTCGGGCGCATAGGGTATTCATGAATTTACGGACGGTGTCTAACAGAAACTTTTTAAATGTTGTGAAAGAGAATAGCGTTTTTTTTTTTTAAATTTGGATAAATATTTTTATATTAAAGCCAACTACCTATGGTTTTAGTGACAACGGTGTTTACACTTACACCTTATATAAGTAAGCGGTGTGGCAGATCTGTAACGCAGCGGTCAAGCCTTTGCCTGCGGTGTTGCAATGCCACTGGTCTGCAAATAATTGTTTTAAGGGTGCCCATGTGCAATTTTTTAATCTTAAACTGCTTCACGTTGGGAGAGGAAATTTAAGTTGGTATAAGGGTTTTTATTATAAGAAATAAACGAACTGATACTTACAGAATACCGGCGTAAAATAGCAGATTACTGCTGCTGTATTTCGTATCGTGAGTGTAGAGAACCGTGGACCCTTTTTTTAATGGAAACGATACGTTTCATCTTAGTCTTCACGGGTGACAAAGCATCTGCATTTTGATTTGTAATCGAAGATAGATGTAAGATGTGTATTGGCTACAGCAACCACTTACCGTCAGGTGGACTGTGTGCTCGCTTATTTTATAAAAAGCTTTATAATTCAATTTATGGTTCAAAATATAAATTATCAATTTGAATATGAGTGACAGATAATTTATCTTAGCTAAATATCAAGTTGAATTTTTCAAACTAACTTACCTAAAACCTTGTTTTTGTTATTATGTTATTAAAGTGTGAAGCAACCTAATAATCCACCTGATGGTGAGTAGAACGTTTTTAAAGTTTGTTGTCTGCAAATAATACAATCACAAACCCATAAATGATACGCACTCGCTGTCATACGCACGTAGTACACGTAGTGGAAATCTCTTTCGCGAGTCATCTCAAAACTGCAAACTGAAAAAAAGAAAATCAATAAAGATAAAGACAAAAATAGGTAAAGCAGAAATGTGACTCGAACAATACACAAATACTAATAGAAACAAATGACTATATACGACTATAAACTTAGTAAAACACAAAAATTTAAACTTACTTCCGCCAAAAATTTATAACGTAAGGTCGCGTGGGGTCAGCACCCAAGAGAGTAGCGGCACACGCGAACGCGTTGATGTTCTGGCCGCTACTAACTTGCGCAGTGTTGCCAGATGTCTTGAACCTTTTATCTGTATTAGACGCTGCTAAAATCTGTATTAAATCTGTATGCTGTTTAAACTTAAAATCTGTATAAAATCTGTATAATTTAATAAACCAAAATAGAATAATTGATCATCATCATGCTTTTTTTGAAAAACAAGGAATAACTACTAACGTGATAAGCAGATAAGGTTTGATTATCGTAATTAAATAAAAATATTTTTTATAGAATAAGGGTGACCAACGAGCACACAGTCCACCGATGGAAATGTAGATGTCTACGGGCCACAGCATCCACTTAGGATGCTGTGGCCCGTAGACATCTACATTTATCCTCGCTTAAGAATTAAAACGCAGATACGTTTTTACGCCTGAGGACCAAGAGGGGATGCCTCATTTTCAGTAAAAAGGGTCTCCGGATTTCTACTTTCACCATACGAAACACAACAGTATTAAGCTGGTATTTTACGCTGGTATTCTGTGAGAGCGTGGTCCTTCCCCGGTCGAGCGTCAGCTATTATGGTTGCAGTGCTGCAACCATAATATAGCTGCAACGTGGCTCTACCACGTATAAAATATACACTATACACTATTTTTATATAGCAAAATTGAAAACATTAATTTAAGCAAACAACATATTAAAACTCAAACATTCGCCAAATGAACATATAATTACATTATTATTTTCAGTTATACATATTTTATACACAGGGCGTTAGTCACTTATAGAACGTAAATTCAATGAAAAATAACAAATTTTTTTTTAGTAAAATCTCAATTTTTCCTAAGCCAGGGTGAAAGTATGAAGGAAAAGTTACATCACAGGTTATGTGTACCTACTGTGTTTTTATTGGAATATAGTGTAGGTAGCTAGCGCGGGCGGTGATCTTTACAGTGATTACGTCACCCGGGCGCATAGGGTATCCATGAATTTACGGACGGTTTCGGACAGAAACCTCAAAAGAAAATAGGGTTTTTTTTTAGAATTCGGATAAATATTTTTATATTAAAGGCTACCTATGGTTTTAGTGACAACGGTGTTCACACTTACACCTTGTATACATATTTTGTAATACACTTGTAATTCTGCCATACTAACTAATTACGTTGTGAAAAAATAAATTAACGATAAAGAATAGAAACACGAATGTGTGTAACGCGGTATCTAGTCAGTTATTTTGCTTCATTCTATTTTAAGTTGAATATTATGGTAATCCAATCAATAGAGTTAGAAAACTCTGTATAAAAATCTGTACCCAGCGCTAATCTGTATCACACACCAAAAATCTGTATAAATACGGGGAAATCTGTATATATGGCAACACTGAACTTGCGTAACGCGCGGGGAGTTAGGGGGCTATAAAGAGCGCAAGTGCGCTCCAAAAATTCTAATACATTTTTTTTTCAATTTGAAATTGTCTTAACCCGTGGAGTGTACGAGCTTCATTGGGAATCATCCCCAGATATAAGATTAGAGTTTTAAGATCTGAAGATTTAGAGAATTTGTTGCACAAATAATGGCGCCAAAATGTAATTGAATACGGAAAAAAGATATTAATGTTGAGAAAGAGGCACATAGGGCCATTGACCATTAACACTGTCAAGAGGTTATTACTGAGAAGGTGAAAGGTAAGAACATAACCGATGTTTCTAATATGACAACTGGAGACTGGAGTTTAATGTCACAAAAGAATACGTTAATGATTTGGAGAAAGTAATGATGAAACAATTGCTTGAAATTATTGTAACTATGTATAGACTCAACAACTAAAAAATATTTAAACTGTACTGGCGTTAAAAAAGAAAGCAAAATAGAGTCTGGGAAAACAAGCTTTCCCAGACTCTATTTTGCTTTCAGTTTTAATAAATGTCTACTTAACTACTATATAATATTTATTCCCAAAACCAACATTTATCTATAGTCTTTAGTAAAACCTAGAATGTACTAAACTCCAATAGTCAAAGTACGAAAAATCGTCGTATTTTATACCAAAGCTTACATTTACCAGATCATGTTGGAAAATCCTAAGATTAAAAATAATAAACCTAAGACTTACCAAAATTCGGACTTTTACAAAGACGTGTATAATATACAATAACTTCTATCATACTATTACTAACATTTGCTTACTCCTTCGCGTAGAGGTCGGATAGTTACAGCTAAACACACCTTTTATTCGAAGAGGGAATTAATGTGGTGGTATGTTATTTTTACGGCGTTATTTTACAAAAACAGCCAAACTTGCAGAGAAGGTTCAGATAAGCAATATAGGAAAATGGTGAAGAAAAATTAATTTAAAAAATCTCTAACATTCTATCCTTTTTATGTTTCGAATGCAAAATGCGTGGTAATGCATTATTTTAACTAATTTTAATGTGCACGCACACATTCGTAAGAGAAGATCGGTAGGCAAAAACGTTGGTTGCCCGTAAATCACATTCAATTTGTAATAATTTCAAATAAAAGTAGAAGCCTTATTTAGTCGTATTTTCAAAAACTGCAATAACGGTAATGGTAAATATTTATAAATTCTTTGAAAAATAACCCTGTATAATACAATGTATTCTATCATATTATCATTTGTTCACACCTTCGTCCGCGTCGAGGTCGGATATATGTATATGTATTTATATTGCTGGAACCCCAAACTGATGTCATTATTTCAAGAAGTTTCTACGATTACTTTCGCGTGGAGTTCAAACTGCTTGACACTCACTGACAAAGACTGACTGACATCACACTCTCGAAGTAAAAGTTCAAGTACTGAAGTAAAAATATATGTACAAATATAAAAATACTTTAAATAGTTTTATTTAATACATAAGGAAGAAAAAAGAATCAATAAAATAAGAGAGATCAGGCACAGGACCAACGACTTTACGTGCTTTTCGAAGCACGGGGTGAGCCGTCGCCAACTTTCTGACTCCGGGCAGCTACTCAGAATTTCTTGACGGAAAAACTCAATAAACTGTTTGTTTTTGGATTTGGGTTCGAACCCGGGACCTCATAATTCATCAGTCGCACTACTACATCCACAGGAACAACGAGGCAGTCACACCGGGAGGCCGCCGAGCTACCACAGCCACGGCTCTGAAATGATGTTTTAACAAATAACTCATACTATAAAATAGTTACGCAAACATCTCAAATTTATAAGATTTTACAAAATAACTCACGTTATGCATAAACTATGAATTACGAATGCCAGAAGGGTTAAATTGCGTTCCATTTTTATCCGAACATTGTTTATGTAGTAGATAAAACAGTAGAATGGTTGCATGAAATACTATCGACCCCGTCCTACTCGACGCTTGCTCTTCGTTTTCTGCGATGGGATGGAGCCATTCACCTTTCGCATGTAGGCCATTAGTACAAAGATAGGCTCGACATTGTAGTTCGTGCCTCCCCCAGCTCGCTTCGTTCCAGATAAGCCGGGAACGTTAAAACCCTCCTCTCGCGGCAGTGGCTTGCGATATAATACAAAACCAACACAGACAACAATGCGTTAAAATAAATGCGATACAAGAACCCTGTTCTATATCAATATAATAGATATAATTTTATAAAGCTCAAAAATTAACGTTAACAATATTGATTCTTATTTATTTATCCTTAACTTAGGCCTAAATTACGCGTTTGATGTTTGAAAACGTCACCATTAAAAATTGTACTATTTTTTTTATAGAAGAAGTGGCAATCGAGCATGCGGCTCACCTGATGGTAAGTGACTACCGCCGCCCGTGAACAAATGCAACACCAGGGGAATTGCAGATGTGTTACCGGCCTTTTGGAAAGGAGTAAGCTCTTTTATTGAAGGTCCCTAAGTTGTATCGGTCCGGAAAAGTCGCCGGTGGTAAACAATTCCACAGAGAAAGAAGAAACACGCACCCGCAATTCTCCTGGTGTTGCGGTTGATCATGGGCGGCGGTAGTCACTTAACATCAGGTGAGCCGCATGCTCGTTTGCCCTCTCTTCTATAAAAAAAAAAAAAAAAAAAAAAAAAGAGAAGTTGTAAGAGGAAGCTCGTAGTAAAACGCACAGTAGTGGACCGCCAAGCATCCAGATGGTGAGGATGGTATCGGGAATTTTGATGCGATGTGCGTTCGTGAAATTTGGCGGCTGGAACTAATCCGAACAATTCCTCACAGCACTCCCCAGGTAGATAGGATAGAAAACACAAAGGGATGAAACATCCCTACGCAGCGCCAGTGAATCGAGCCGATCAGAAAGAAGAGGAAGAAGAAGCTGGCACTGGAGTGCCCCGGCCCAGAGATCAGTACTCCATGTGCGGCCGAACTTGCGCTTTGTAAAGTTGCAACAATGTGCCGGCGTAAAATACTGTCTCGTTCTGCTGAGCACGCCAAGCTTTTTAGAGGCCAATTTGGTTTACCCTTCCAAGTGACCATGAAACTGCACACTATTCGATATGTCGACGCTGAGGATTCTGATGCTAGCTGAGGCAGCAAGGGGAGTGCCCTCAATCTAAGGAGATACGACAAAGGGGTACTTTTAAGCAGTTAACGCGCAAACTTGTGTATTCTGAGGATTGAATTGGAGTAGATTTAGTCCCCCCCCCCCCAAAGCCGAGACTTTGTTAAGCATAGACTCGACTTCAGACACAAGTTTGTCCCGGTACTCGGCGACGATTTCCCGGGAAATATTGGCACGTCCGGTGTATAAGGCATCACAAGTGCTGTCGTCTCCATAGCAATTAATGTTACCAGTTTGCAACATATCATTGATATGCAGAAGAACTGCACATATCAATGATATGCAATAGAACACCAGCGTTAATAGGCTTGTAATCAGAGCATGCACCGTCTATTATAACCTTGATGCTCCGATTAACAAGAAAACTAGTGATCTAATCGCACAATTTCTCGGGAAGCCCATAGGAATCGTTAATACTTAATACATATTTTTCGTAAAACATCGTCAGATTATTTTAAATTAACTGGCAACACTAGGTTATATTGTTTTTAAAAGCAAGATAGGTTTAATTGTTTTAAAGTCATTCAGTACTGCGTAAAGTAGAATTTATTAGTATTCAATTAATACGAATGAAAAGTCTCTAAATATTGAAAGTCAAAATTGTAAGTGTGTGTAAAAGTTAAGAGTTAAATGATATTTCACCTAGTTTTCTTTCAATGCGCCTGTTACAGCCTTAAATGTTGCAACCGCCTATTAGAAACACATTTTTGACTTTTATTTCTAACATGTTCTCACAACAACACCAAATATATACCATAATAATACCTCACGAAAACAGGAACTATTTCTACGATCTTTTGTTTGACCTAGAACTGTCAAATTTTGACAGTACCCCAGCATTAAAGTTAACATGGCGATAAGGACAGAAAAAAACATCGGTGACTTTTTTATACTAGTACCATAGTTTATCTATTCATAATTTTATAATAATACCGTTGCTGGTCTAGGTGTATATAATAGGTCTGTGTTTTATTTTTTAATACCTATGTTGGTATTTTTTTCTTTTTACTATTTTTAAGCAGGCTTTTCGGGACATCAAGTCAATATTTGCCTAGTATTTGTTAATATTTCATTTTGCCTATCAGAAATTAAAGCATAATTAACTGAATAGGCCTATATTTATTTAAGCATGTATTTATGTATGTAATGGAATTTTATAGTTCACTATATTTTCACTTAATTCAGACGTCTTAATAACCTAAAATTTTGCACATGTGTTGAGAATTGATGACGTTACAATTAATTTATGACTGTAATTTAGTATTCTCATCATCTCAGCCAACCAATGCGTGTGGTTGTAAAGTATTTTTTTTTAACCCTTATTGTCTGATTTGTCTGACTAGATTTATAAAGATGGAACAATAATTCTTTAAAAAAAATCTTACCCTTTTATTTTTCTCGCTGCAAAGAATGTCAACAACTTGGTTTTCTTCAGAGCTATTTCGTTTTAAAAATATTTGGAGTTTTAATGAAGAGTTTTTCCACTAGATTATATTAAATTATAGCAGTAGTCAAAGTTCAGTACCTACTTAACTTTCAGGTAAATAAAATTGGTTTTGTAATGGGCTGACCTTAGATAATGAATATAACGAGATTACGCCCAACAATCCTTGTTGTTATAGTCTATATTAAAATGGATGAAATGTAAGTCGCGCCGGCGTAGCTCAGTACACGTACGCTGATTAATGTAATTACTTTAAAGTCTTAAGTTCGATTTCCTGTGCTAGAATTGTTATTAATATAATTTGTAGTTCTTATTTATCTCAGTGGTGAAGGAAACCCGAGGGATGAAACATTTATATCTGTTTAATGACAAAAAATCTAATTTTGTGGACATGCGAAATCTGCCAACACGCATTAAAGTAGCGTAACTACTATCAGCAATGAGAGGTGACCTCCCCCCTGTCACATTATAAATATGTGCAGTAAGGAAACTAAGCCTAGTTGAGGACATAAATGCCTACGCTCAATGGAAGCGATAGGGTTGTGACTTTTAATGTTTTTGATATTTTTTTTACATTTTTGTTATGTAGTGATCAATCAAATGGAATTTAAATAATAAGCTTACAAATACAATTTAAGTAGGTAATTTTATGGCGTCGGCTAATCTCAGCAAAAGAGAATAGTTTAAACACGGGAAACAATTTAATACTAACATACAACAACTTGTAGAGTTTTTTTTTAGATCTTTAACTATCATTACGGCGCAACCTTTTACAAGTTTTGGTGGGAGCATACGTATTACGTTTGTAGCAATTTTAAAAAGATCGCAGATATAAACTTAAAAAGTGACGCCACTCGACCGTACTAGATCAAATTTGCATCACACGTCCTCTCCCAACAGCGTCAAAGCGCCATACCATATCGCAATAGCGCCATGGCGACTACTTACATAGCACGCGTTATGTGTTATGGAGAGATAGCGTGCTAATATGGCGCTATGCGCTATATTAACCATCATTAGTTTGTAGGTAGTTTCCTAACTGTTCCTATATATTAACTCTGACCCTGTTGTGGCACGCTTGTAGGCTGTTAGTATTAGTACTATACAAAATATTATTAAAATAACTAACGAAACCGGTTTCTGTACCTGAAGAAATTTAAAAAGTATACCCTTAGGAAATGTTTTCAATATACCTTTGAAGTAGTAATATTACAGATTACATGGTTATGTTTGGTTGGACCTTCACAATTAGCCTTACTGTTTATTAAATATGTTTGACACCGTAAATGTAAAAATTGGTTACCTATTTTGTTTAAAATGTTATGTAGATGCAAAATAATCGTACTTTCGATTTCGGAATCGGGATTTGAGTTTCGGAAGCAGCGTCAAAAGATACTACACAATTTTTTTTTACTGTAGGAATGGCCATGTTCAACTAAACACTCCTGATGACATGAGAGCTGTGCTGTGGTGAGAACATAGAGAATATAACCACTAGAGAGCGTATAGGCAGATTTCTTCTAAGCATACGACTCACTACGAAGAGGAGGAACGCGTGGTTGCAAATGGTCAAGTTGCGTTGTTATGGCTATCTTTAGGGTTGCTCTTCTTAATAAAGGAAAATATTCGTTATCGACAAAATGGATTTTATCATTATGAAAAATACTCAATTAAAATCATATAAATAATATTTAATCAAAATTAATCAGTTACAACGAAAACATGTATTTATTATATTATTATTGATTTTTAAAATGAATAATTTTTTATATTTATTTTGAATTAAAGTTTAGGGGTCCTGATTGCTCTTTGTAAAAAAATATAAACAAGCGTCTACAAATTTGTAAATTATGCATCTTGCTAATTCAATTAAATGATTTGTTGATTCTATTACATATTGATGAAATATCCGGGAATCAATAACATCTAATCAGAGATTTTAAAACCGTTCTCATAAAATAATTGGTATTATATTTCGAAGACAGTACTTTTGAACCACTCTCATTGATCGCCCTCTTATTAAAAATTTTACAACGACGACAAATATCTATTACTGTAGTGGATCCGTACAATGACTTGTCTTTAGTGTCCTTTTAAAATTCTAAGCCGTTCTGATTTGGTACACCAATCTAACTAATTTAACTAGTTAACTATAAACTTTAACTAAGAAAAAATACCGACAAACTGAGAACCTCCTCTTTTATTCTGAAGACGGTTAAAAGTAGATAAGTATTTTTTCACAGTGTGTGAATTGAATAATCTTAATAATTTTATTATTTTCGATATCGACTTTCAGCTATTAAAGGTAAGAATAAGTACTAATGTTTACGATAAACATACAAAGGGAAAGAAGGGGATAGAAGCATTAGAATTGTCTAATAATAGAACGAGACTTTTCCAAAAAGACATCAACGCGCGACTCAACCATGTCGTTATTTACCCGGCCACCGTTTTAGATAGACCCCTGCGGTGGCTCATAATCTGAATTAATCAACAATAATTTTCGTATTTTGTACTGTACTTAGCAATGAAAAGTTATTCCATTATTTTTGGACATCTTTCCTGGAATGTTTCCCACACCACTTCACTGCGCATGAAGGCATTATAATTGCATAAAAATTATAAAAATTTGCATTAATTTAGCGTGCACACAGGTCTAACACTTGAACAATACTAAAATGGTTAATAGTACCATAGCCGATGCATAGGCGACAAAATACTAATAGTTTTCGAGCTTCGGGGCACTGTATGCGCAGTCAAGTGGTTATATAGTCTTTGGGTGAGAATAATATTTAAGCTGTTTTTACAAAGTAGCGGGTTATTTGACTAAATAATATGTGCACTAAATCGTTTAATATACCTACATGTGATTTAATTAATTCATTCTTTATTATACATTTCTAAATTATCACATAAACAACAGCTTATGTAAACTTGTATCGTTTATAGGCGATTTTCGAACGTAAACAATGAACAGATTTGTACGTAAATAAAATGCTTTTATTGAATTATTTAAAGCATTTTGTGTGGTAAAATCATGTGTATTATGCTGTAGTGATGTTTCGTTGCACGGCTGGTTTCATCGCGTTATGGATCTATCGGAGGAAACAAAATCTTTCTGGTCCGTTGATTTCGAACCCACGAAATGGAATGGAATGATGGATACAACCTCTACCTTAAAAGCAAAATGTTTGGCAAATTGTTAACTTTATTTTACCTGCATTAACGGCAACATACACACATGATTGTTATCTGCACATTCAAAACACCGAACGATGTAAGTTTCATTTTATAATAACTACAAAAACCGTATAATATGCTTCATAATTTTTGGCACGAAAGCTACTGTTGAGAAATCGACATTGATAGATATACTGCCAAGATGTCGGTCCGCGTTTGAAATGGTGGTGTTGAAATTTTCATATATGTTACGGCCTCTAGTTACCCGGGCAAAGGTCGTGGAACTCGGGCCCATCAGGAGTTCCACTCGACGAGCAACAGGAGGTCGGCCTAAATGGCTTGTGGAATATTACACGTTAGCGGTAAAAAGGGGACCAAACAAAAACTTACCTATTTCTTCGAAGTAGGGTCTACCTTAGGAAGATTCAGGTGTAAGTGTGGGTGTGCTTGACTGTGTTGTGGTGGGATTGTGTTAAATTATGTAACCTGACTTCCTGCTGGTTGCAGAACCGCCGACCCCAAGGCTTCACCTCTATTCTTTATATCGAAGTGGCAGTCCGTCACAAAAATTTAAGAATCTAGTAAATTACACTCGTTTCTCACTTGTTAATTGGAGACAAGCCAATTGTCATTAGGTTAATCCAGTAAAGTCCAACAAGATTTAATCGAACGCGCGTCAAAAAAGCAATATCACCGGACCGCGCGGCAAACTACTCAGGTTCGCGAAGTATATACGTTAAGGCAGAGGTGCCACTAAACTATTAACACAACGGGCAACTACCCAGATCCACGCTCTGCGATAAGTGAAGCGCAAAACCCGACGCCGGCGCAGCCGGGCGCCGCACCAGACTGCACCCCCCCGCGCCTCCGCCGTCAGGCGCGCCTCCCGCTCGACCCGAGCGCCGACTCAGGCCTAAACAAGCCCCCGTCCCGGACATGAGGATCTAGGTCCGCGAGTAAATTGGCAAACGGGATAGGGTAGAGACGGCACGTTGCAAAACCGAATCTCCAACCAAAACCTCGGCCACCCTAGGGATCCCATCCGGTCCATACGACAACTTGACAATGCGCCCACGGCGCCAATACAAGGGCGAGGCGTTAGGTTCTTTAACTAACACGAGGTCTCCAACCCGAGGGGGGTCCGTCTTGTCAGACCACTTAACGCGCTGCTGCAAAAGATGTAGGTACTCCAGAGACCATCGGTGCCAAAAGCTCTGAGTTATTTGTTGCAGCATGTCAAATCTGCTCAGCCGCGAAGAGACTATTTCCCGGAAGGGGTACTCGGGCAGGGCGTTAAGCGGCTGGCCTATCAGGAAGTGGCCAGGGGTTAGAACCTCTAAATCATTCGGATCGGACGAGAGGGGACAGAGGGGCCGAGAGTTGAGGACTGCTTCAATTTTACAGAATACGGTGGCAAGCTCTTCAAATGTCAAAATAGTTTCGCCAATAACGCGACGGAGATGCGTCTTTGCAACCTTCACCACCGCCTCAAAAATACCGCCCCAGTGTGGGCAAGCCGGAGGGTCGAATTTCCACTGGATGCCCTTCTTGGACATCGCAGTAGTTAAATAGGTCCTGTTGCTAGACAGAAATTCAACGACCTCCTTCAAATACCTATCAGTACCCTTATAATTAGTTCCGCAATCCGACCGGATCAGGTCCGGTAAACCGCGACGCGATACGAAGCGACCCAGTGTGGACAAAAAGGCCTCCGTGCTAAGGGCACTTACAAGTTCTAAGTGAACAGCCTTAGTGGAGAGGCACACGAAAACGCACAGATAGGCCTTATGAGCACGCGCGTTACGAAGGCTAGAGGACTTGACGAGGAAGGGGCCAGCGAAGTCAGTTCCGACTCCCGCGAATGGTCGGATGGCTCTGACGCGGTCGGGTGGTAAGTCGCCCATCATCGGCTGTGATATGGGCGCCTTCAACTTATAACAAGATATGCACTTAAAGATGACGCTCCGAATGGTGCGTCGACCCGCCAAAATCCAAAACTCCCGCTGCAAAATGGCCGAAAGAGCGTTGCACCCAGCGTGGGCATTCTGAACATGGTAGTGAGTTACCAGCAACCGAACCAAGGCGCCGTCCTTGGGGAGCAGTAGAGGGTGTCGAGCCTCGTACGGCAGTTGAGAATTTTTCAAACGTCCGCCCACGCGAAGCATCCCCGAGTCATCCAGGAAGAGGTTCAGGCGGGCCAGCGCACCCTTGACAACTAAGCCCCGCTTCAAGGTATCAATCACGAGCTCGAAATGCTCCGCTTGGATCATACGGGTCCAATGCATCAAGGCTTCGCGCCGCTCGCTAGGGGACAAGGCGGAATCCGATATTCGGTTAGATGGGTCTCTCGAGTTGCGGACAAATCGACGCAACCAAGCCGTTACTCCCAAGAGCTTGTCGAGAGAGCTGTACCGTTCTAGTAAGGAGAGGTCACGAGTGGGCTTATCCTTGACCACTCCTACTCGGGCTCGTAGGCCAGGCAATTCAATTGGTTCAGAGTATTTGTTCTGGGGCCAGAACGCCTGAGACTCAGCTAACCAGCCGGGCCCCCACCACAGCGGGTGATCAACCAAGTAGGAGGCCTCACAGCCACGAGAAGCACAGTCTGCTGGATTCAACTCCCCTGGGACATGTCTCCACGTTAGACAAGTGACAGAATTCTGGATTTGGGACACGCGGTTCGACACGAAGACCTCAAGATTGTGAGGTGCCGCTCGGAGCCAACAAAGTACTATCTCACTGTCCGACCAAGCGTAGACGTCCGTAATGTCGATTACCGACTTCAAGGAGGAGTGAACGTGGTTGAGCAGTCGCGTGAGAAGAGCAGCTCCAGACAGTTCCAACTTAGGGATAGTTAAGCGGGACCTAATGGGAGCCACTTTGCTTTTAGCAAGTACGAGATGGACGGAAGTATGGCCAGAAGAGCTCACCGTCCGCAAATATACAACAGCAGCGTAACCCTTCTCAGAGGCGTCGCAAAATCCGTGCAGGGTAACCCTGCATTTCCCTGGAGGGAGGAAGCACCTTGACATGGAGACCCGGTCGATGTCTGGAAGGGAGGACACAATTGAGAGCCACTCTCGCAAGAGAGCACCGCTTATAGGGTCGTCCCAACCCAACCCGGATATCCAGAGTTTTTGAAGGAAACACTTAGCCAAAAAGATGACCGGAGTAATCCAACCATTAGGATCGAAGGTGCGAGCTACAGTTGACAACACAGAGCGCTTGGTCCATGATTTAGGGGGGGGATCGATCTTGACTCGATACGTGAAGGTATCCTGAACAGGCTGATATTGAATGCCAAGCACAGTCAACAAATTAGGATTGTCAGGGTGCTCGAATAGATGAGGGTCTTGTTGATCCTCTCCTGGGAGGTCCTTCAAAATATGAGGGGAGTTCGACAACCATTTGCGCAGCTCATAACCTCCCGACTTCAGGATGGCAATCAATTCGTCTCGCAATACGAGGGCCTCCTCGACGGTGGAGGCACCCGTACAAATATCGTCCATGTAGACCGAGGTCTCCAAAATAGAAGCCCCCCGAGCGTATCTTAGGCGCTCTCTCTCAGCTAGTTCGAGGAGGGTTCGCATGGCGACATACGGGCTGGATCGGAGTCCATAGGTGGTGGTGTTCAACTCGAACACTTGTATCGGATCGCTGGGCTTCTCGCGCCACAGGATCAGCTGATATCGACGGTCATCACGGTGGACCACTGATTGTCGAAACATCATCCGAATGTCGGCTACAAAAACAACTTGATGCCGACGGAAGTGGGTCAAAATGTCGGATATGTCCCTGATCAATTTAGGACCAGAGTGGAGACACTGGTTCAGGGACACCCCATTGGACGAGGGGGCGGAGCCGTCGAAAACCACCCGAATCTTACTCCCAGGGGACTTCAAAACCGCGTGGTGGGGGAGGAAGTAGTGTTCATGTGATCGCCAGTCGAAATGAGAAGGTGACATGTGACCCAGCTCTTGATATTCGCGCATGAACTCGACATACTTGTCGCGAAAGGCTGTGTCGCGACGCATACGGCGCTCCATAGAAAGCAACCTCTTTTCGGCCATGGTCCGAGATTGGCCCAAAGGAGGCCGTGAGTCAAGAAAGGGTAAGCGGGTGACAAAGCGACCGTCGACACGGCGGCCGGTATTGTTCTGGTAGAACAACTCGCACTCACGGTCCAGAGGGTTGACTCGAGGCGCGTGTGGCGGCTCCTCAATTTCCCAGAACCGCTGGACGACGTCCGAAAGAGACACGCCCGCCACTGGGAGCGGGTCGGCTGCCTGATGCGGTGGAGACCACAGAACCGGTCCAAAGAAACTGTGCCCAAATACAGTGGACACGGCTGACAAGCCATCGGGCTGTAGGGCTCGTATCTCGCCTAACAGGATGAACCCCAGCACGTCGGCCCCCAGCAACAAATCTATCGGCCCAGGTTGGGACCATTGAGGGTCTGCCGGTCTCAAGCCAGACGTACAACAAACCGCGCTATCATTTATACGGGCATTAGGGAGAAAGCCTACAATATCATCGAGGACATTTACCTTAACTAAGATGTGGAGGTGTTCGCTTGCAGGACCAAACACCAGCCTTGCTTGTCCCCTAGGAGCAGGAGGCTCTGCACCTCCAATACCTACCATTGGACATGATTTGGAGCTCCAGGGGAGCCCTAGTCTTCCCACTAACCGAGTGGAGGCCACACAGCGTTGTGAACCTGAATCCAATAGAGCGCGAACAGTTAAGCAGTCGCCACTCGGGTTGTACACCTTCACGGCGGCCGTCGGCAATAGAACAGTTTGACAGGTGGACTGCGGACGGCTTAAAGGATCAGTGAAGGCGGCCGTGGTGGGAGCTAGGGCGGCAGTTTCCTAGCAGGAGCTGCCTTCGTCGGACCGGCACTCAAGCCGGGGGTCCGGAAAGCGGAATTCCGGCGGCATCTCAATGACCCGTGGATGAAAATCGCAGAACGGGCCGACCTGGGGGGCTTCTGGGAACCTTGGCCTGGAGGCCCTGGACAGCTTCGAGGTCTCAGGGAGCCCGTAGTAGCGGGACCGACCAAAGGGGGGGGGGGTGGTACTCCAGTCGCGGCCTCTCTGCTAATGGGGGTGAGAAGGATCTCGCTGATCGCTGAGTGGCCGCGAAGTCCCTCTCGACCCTCCGAGGGGGGATGACGAACCCCCCGCCCCTGGGGGAACGACCCCCCGACTGGTCGTGAGGGGAACCCCCTCCGAACCCAGGGGCAGGGTCGTCGGTAGGAGAGCGACGAGCGTCACCTGTCAGAGGGGGTGGCTGGGCGCCCCCGCCCGTGGGGGATGAGGGCCCAGCCGAGCCCCGGGAGAAAGAGCCGTTCGCGCCCAGGCACAAAACGGCGTGGTGCTTGCCCTGGCAGTGCGGACAGGGCCGCTGGTGCGGGCAGTCTCGTTGGAGGTGCCGTTCTAAACATGAATAGCACCAGCGGCGCTCCCTGGCGATGGTTCGTCTCGCTGAGGCAGGCTTGCCTAATAATTTAGGGCACGACGTCACCTGGTGTTCTGCTGCTCTACAATAGGAGCAGGGGGGCTCCTTCCTGGCCACTAGGCCACTATAAGATGATAGGAGGGGGCGCCCTCCCGCAGGAGCACCACTAGGTCTGAGGGGGGTTGCCAACAACTTGGCCGGGGGGTTTCGCCTTTCCCTGGTCACGGTTCGGTTAGCAGTCCGCAGATCTCCGGTGGTGCCCGCTGCGTTTTCAATCTGCCGGCACTGCTCCTCCAAGAACCGCAGCAGATCCCTGAAGGGAGGAATATAGGAGGCGCCGTCTCCGCCGTACCTCTCCTCAAAATGGAGTCGAAGATCGAGAGGTAGGCGGGACAGCACAATATGGAGCAACAAAAAGGACCATTCGTCCACCGGCAAATCCAGCCGTCTCAACGAGTTGCAGGCCACCAAGACCGGATTTACGACGTCCGGTCGTAGTCGGGCCCGGTCCTTTAGCAACGGGAGGTTTAACAGAAGTTTGACGTGCTCGTCCGCAATTCGCCGTACGTTGGCATACCTTCCGGCAAGGAGGTCCCGAGCGTTCAGGTAGGCGTCGTCCGACACCTTCAAATGGCCGACGACGCCCAAGGCCTCCCCCTCTAATGAGGCCAGGAGATACGCCATCTTCTGGCTTGGTGTTAAATCCCTCCGGGCATCCACTAGGCTGTCAAAAAGTCCCACAAATGTTAACCACTCGGAGAGGACCCCGGAGAACCTTGGCAGGTCCAGAGTGGGAAGTCGTCCCAACAGCTCTGGGTGAGTGGGCTGCTTCCGAGGGGACTCGAGCAGGACACCCAGCCGAGCTTCACGCGCGTCACTAGCCTGCTTGGCCCCTGCCTCAATCAGGTCATCCGTGAGAGCAAAAAATTGCTCATAGTCGGAAAGACAGGAGTCTAGGACTCCCTGTTCCGCTCCCGAAGCCATAATCTCGGAGCATGCCTCCTCCACTACGGCCCTTCGGGCCGTGACTTGCTCGAGCCGCTTCTCCAAGCTATGGATTCTATCGGGTCTCCCTATCAAGCTGTGAGCATTCGCAGCCCAGCGCAGTTCCGCTTGTAAGCGAAGCGTCGGTGACCGGTGTGAAGGCATCATTACAAGGTACGATTATCACCGAATTAAACTTAGTACAAATTACTTTACACAATTAGTTTAATTATCACAATAAAAATAATACAATACGAAATACTATTTATCCAATCAGTAAATTATACTACGCAATTAATTTAATTCAAACAAATTACTATTCCACGAGTAATAACTACAGTCGGTTTACGAGACAACGCTGATTGATAATTATTACATATACAATATTTGCAATTGCCACGCTTATGTAGCAACGGTAATTATAAACCCTACTCGACGCGTGTACCTAAACCTAAGGTAAATACCTAAACAGTCCGCTTACGCCCGGCCGCAAGCGTGGCACAATTCTACCTACCACTAACAAAGTAAGCGACCGAATAAAGTAAATAAAACTCAAAAAATACGGTTACTACACGGTTCTATACACCGATCCTATCCGCTAACAAATAACACGCGAACAAAACAAAATTATTAATACGTATTGCAACAAACGTTACGTATTGAGCTGGGAGTGGTTTCAAAACCCACCAGGAAAACCACGCTCTGCTACCAAGTGTTACGGCCTCTAGTTACCCGGGCAAAGGTCGTGGAACTCGGGCCCATCAGGAGTTCCACTCGACGAGCAACAGGAGGTCGGCCTAAATGGCTTGTGGAATATTACACGTTAGCGGTAAAAAGGGGACCAAACAAAAACTTACCTATTTCTTCGAAGTAGGGTCTACCTTAGGAAGATTCAGGTGTAAGTGTGGGTGTGCTTGACTGTGTTGTGGTGGGATTGTGTTAAATTATGTAACCTGACTTCCTGCTGGTTGCAGAACCGCCGACCCCAAGGCTTCACCTCTATTCTTTATATCGAAGTGGCAGTCCGTCACAAAAATTTAAGAATCTAGTAAATTACACTCGTTTCTCACTTGTTAATTGGAGACAAGCCAATTGTCATTAGGTTAATCCAGTAAAGTCCAACAAGATTTAATCGAACGCGCGTCACATACAAACTCGACCTTTGTGAAAAAAGCAATATCACCGGACCGCGCGGCAAACTACTCAGGTTCGCGAAGTATATACGTTAAGGCAGAGGTGCCACTAAACTATTAACACAACGGGCAACTACCCAGATCCACGCTCTGCGATAAGTGAAGCGCAAAACCCGACGCAGGCGCAGCCGGGCGCCGCACCAGACTGCACCCCCCCGCGCCTCCGCCGTCAGGCGCGCCTCCCGCTCGACCCGAGCGCCGACTCAGGCCTAAACAATATAAATAATTAATTTTCCTTTCATAATTTAAATTTGAATAAGATCTTATTCCATTTATAACTTGATTTTAATAAATGTATAAATCTGCACTTGAAGCTGTCGAAATTGTTAGGTTGGCAAGATTGAATTTCCCCTCCCGCTTCATTGCCCACCTCTCCGCTTGTACCAGTACAGTCAGTCAGTCAGCACTCCCGTTTCGTCTGCTCTGTTACTCTGAGAGTTTTTAACTGCCTCGTTGGTCATGTGGTCTTATGCGCGACTGCTGATCGTAATGTTCCAGATCCGAATCCCATGTCAGGCCAAAAATCAGATATTAGGTATTTCTGCCGGCATAGTATCAGCCCGAAGTTAGACAGTTGGCGAAGTTTCAAGCCCGTGCCTCGCCTGTTTTATCTCTGAAAATGCTATGTCTCATGTCGCATTACTATCCCATTATACTGGGGGTGAGGGAATAGAGCGTGAACCTGTGCTTGCGCCATACACTTAAGCACTATAATACTGTCTAATATCAAATAACGTGACTTTTGTGTCATCGGATATATTAAAGGAAGTTCAATCAATACTCTATTCTAATTCAAAATATGTAGTTTAGCTAGACCTGATCATAAAATTAAATTAATGACCACACATTAATTTTTAAATGTATAATTAACACATTTGTATACAAAAAAAATATATATTTGGCTATATTTCATGTAGCGACGAGCAAGCGGTGTATAATCTAATTAAAATAATTCTTCTTTCATGGGGACTTAATAATTAGTCTTCCATGGGGACGATAGTGGAGGCGTGCGATCTTGGATTACCCAAAATGTTTATAAAATATTGTTTACAAGTAACTGTTTTATCTATGTAAATTATGTTATTGTTATCGTGTTAATAATAAACGTTATTTAATGTTTAGTTTAGAAATCTTCTAGCCCTTATCATCCTGTGAGTGCCGTTAGCGCCGACAGAAGGAAATTAAATAGGAGGTGGGCAGCAGCATGTTCCTGAAAACATCTCAAAACAATAGAAACAACTGCGGTTGCTCAGTTTTTAGGGTTCCGTAGTCAACTAGGAACCCTTATAGTTTCGCCATGTCTGTCTGTCCGTCTGTCCGTCCTCGCTTAATCTCTGTGACCGTTAGCACTAGAAAGCTGAAATTTGGTACCAATATGTGTATCAATCACGCGGACAAAGTGCTAAAATAAAAATTGGAAAAAAATGTTTTATTAGGGTAGCCCCCCTATATGTAAAGTGGGAAGTGAGTTTTTTTTTAATTTCAACCCTTACGTGTGATAGTTGGAAAGGTATTTAAAAATGAATAGGGGTTTACTAAAATCATTTTTTGATAATGTCAATAATTTCAGAAATAATCGCTCCAAAAGTAAAAAACAATGTGTCCCCCCCCCCTCTAACTTTTGAACCATAGGTTTAGAAAATATGAAAAAAATCTGAAAGGTAGAACTTTATAAGCACTTTCTAGGAAAATTATTTTGAACTTGGATGGAAACAGTTTTTGTACAAAAAAGACAAAAAGTTGTACAAAATAATTTCTGGACTAAGTTTGTAGTATAATCGTTTAAGCTAGCATTTTTTTTAACTTCGTTTGCATATTTTATTATCCTGAACGTATCTTTTTTCAAACAAAAAAAGAAATATTAAAATCAGTTCTCGCAATCCAAAATTACCACCGAAAACTTCTGGCACGTCTATGTATTAATTAGTAACCCAATTCCCCGAGAGATGGCGCTGTAGGTACTTATTACATTGGGTCGGGTATTATCGAATTGTTCAATTGGTCTCTCCTTGGCATTGCCTGTCGCGGAGCGTGTTGCACGCTCCACGTTCGCGCACGTACCCACTACCGGGAGCAGTTGCAGGAGCGCGGAGCGCCGCTGGAGCGCGAACATAATGGATACCCACCTTTAAACTCATAAGTGGGAACACTTATTGTGACGGACGGGAAACTACGGAACCCTACACTGAGCGTGGCCCGACACGCTCTTGGCCGGTTTATTGTATATTATTGTGAGATGTTATCAGGTTATTGTTGAGATTTAATTGTTAATGAAACGTTAATGTCTAAAGTCGAGTCTTTGCTGAACAGAGTCTCGGATTGGTGACGACTAAATCTAGTCCAGTTTAACCCCCAGAAGACACAAGTTTGCGCGTTAACCGCTAAAAAGAACCCCTTTGTCGTATCCCCTCAGTTTCAAGGCACTCCCCTTGTTGCCTCAGCCAGTATCGGAATCCTCGGCGTCGACATATCGAGTGACGTGCAGTTTCGTGGTCACTTGGAAGGGAAGGCCAAATTGGCCTCTAAAAAGCTTGGCGTGCTCAGCAGAGCGGGACAGTATTTCATGCCGGCACACCGCCTGCAACTTTACAAGGCGCAGGTTCGGCCGCACATGGAATACTGTTCCCATCTTTGGGCTGGGGCTCCCCATTACCAGCTCCATCCACTTGACCGCATCCAGCACAGAGCGGCTCGAATCGTCGACGACCGAGTGCTTTCCGATCGGCTAGATTCACTGGCGCTGCGAAGAGATGTTGCATCTCTTTGCGTATTTTATCGCATCTATCACGGGGAGTGCTCTGAGGAATTGTTCGGATTAATCCCAGCCGCCAAATTTCGTGAACGCACTACACGGCAAACGTCCCGATACCATCCACACCATCTGGATGCTTGGCGGTCCACCACTGTACGTTTCACAAGGAGTTTTCTTCCACGTACAACCTCTCTGTGGAATAGTTTACCACCGGCGATTTTTCCGGACCGATACGACCTGGGGACCTTCAAGAAAAGAGCTTACTCCTTTATAAAGGGCCGGCAACGCACCCGCAATTCTCCTGGTGTTGCGGTTGATCATGGGCGGCGGTAGTCACTTAACATCAGGTGAGCCGCATGCTCGTTTGCCCCCTCTTCTAAAAAAAAAACGTAACCTAAGCCCAAGAGTTCAAGCTACTATATATTAATTATTCGATTTGGTATTTTAAATCAAAATATTAATTGTTCCCCTTTGCCTTTAAACGATTTCAATGTTAAACTTCATAACGCAACTTCCTGTCGCGCTGTTTGAACGAACAGCATCCGTCCCCGTTCTACTGTCACTATAACTTTCTGTTATTGTTTAATACTCACTGCGTTAGTTAATAAAACTGTCTGCTATAAAGTTAAAATCATGGAATAAAACACTTGATATTTAACGTTAAGGAACGAAAACGCAGTAATAATTTAAAAATATTAACTATTGGTTAAAACTAATTTGTCAAATTTATATTAATATAGATTTGGGATTTATATTTAAATAAATTAAAAATACCAAGCCAAAGACTATATAACCACCTATGTACCACCAGGCATACCATAAGATTTCAAGAGATCATAAGCTCGTTTTGCGTACAGCGGACCAAATATTAGTATTCAAAATCTGAAGTTAGCCCGGGTAAAACTATGACATCGGCACGTCAAACACATAAGCCCGTCCCCCCGTAAACAGGGGTGCAGTAAAGCACCCGCAATGTAATATAAATAAAAATAAGCTACATTAAATTCGAAATAAGAATTCATTGAATATTAAGTAACAACATACTTTATAGGAAAGAGGGCAAACGAGCATACGGCTCACCTGCTGTTAAGGGACTACCGTCGACCATGAACATCTGCAACAGCAGGGGAATTGCAAGTAAGTTGCCGGCCTTTTAAACAGGATTAGGCTCTTGTCTTGAGAGTTCTTGTATTGGTTAGGAAAAGCGCTTGTCCTAGCCGATTCCATTAAGAAGTCGTGCGAGGAAGAAAAAAGGGCAGGCAGTGCGCACACCGCCAAGCATCCAGATTGTGTGGATGGTATTACAAATTTTGTTGCGATGTTCAATGGTAGAATTAATCCGAACAAGTCCTCTAAGCATTTCTCATGGTAAATGTGATGGAAAATACAACGGAATGCAACTTCTTTTCGCAGCGTCAGTGAATCTAGCCGATCACAAAGAACTCGCTCGTCGTCGATTCAGAACGCTTTTTGTTGAATGTTTTCTAGTGGAAATAGCTGACCCTGTGCCGCGACCCAAAGATGAGAACGGTATTCCATATAGAGATACGAACTTGTACCTTGTTCAGTTGCGGTGTGTCGGCATGAAATACTGTCCCGTTCTGCTAAGCAATTCAAACTTTTTAGAGGTCAATTTAGTTTCGTTGAGGTCCGTTCTGCTGAAGAGCAAAGGAAATGCCCTGAATTTTTGAATTTGAAATGGTCATATCTCGTCATATTGAAAAAAGTTGTATACATACGTGTACTAAAGTAAAATCGATAAAGTTCAGTAAATTAATGATTCAACTATGATTCCATCAGTAAAAATGAATCACTGCCACGTAACAAAACGTGGCGATGGCTTTAAAAGCTATTGAATAATGAATCGCCTGTTTATACCCAGCACACTTCCAGATTTCGTTTTCATAATTGATTAAACCGAGTTGGTATTAGGTATTATGTAGCCAATCGATTATTTTGGTCACTGTGACCTTTACTATGCAGTTATTATGTTATTGAAATGGAACTATCACTATTTCTAAAAAATTAATATAGTAAAAAATAATTATTTTGGAGGTTCTTGTCGATTCTTATTTGTACAGTAGAACCTCGGTAAGATAAAGACCAAGGGAAACGTTAAATAAAGTTATTGAGGTTTTTACTTACTAAGGGTTTAAGTTAAGGAGTTTTATTGGTTTATGTTTGTACTTACAGAAGTTCGTTTATGAGCTTTGTTTAGGAATTATATACATACTGAAATAGACGAGCTAGGTTAAATGCAAATGAAACTCTTAAATGTTAATACCTATGTACATATGTGCTTTATTTCAGGATTATAGATACATTTATTCAAGTTTATTTTATTATACATGAAAAAGTCGCTAATTTTTTTGTTTCAAACTGGTTGCGCGGAAAACCATTCGTATTTATTTATTTGACGGTAGGCTTGCCAAATCGTTTATCCCTTTCCAAACGATATTATTCATACCCTTCTATCGACACATCGGGGTGGTGGGGTGGGAGGGGAAAAAAGATGATTCTAGAATATCACGTAATCATCGCAACTGATGGAATAAAAGGCACGCGCGGACGACGCGCAGCCTCTTCCCGCCGCGCTCGTCGTTGGAACCACACCGCAAAGGATAATAGTGTCCTACAGAGTCGTTGGAACCACACCGCCTCTCTGCCGACGTATCTCTGGGGCCCCAGAGAGTCTACCCAGAGTGTCTTCCAGAAGTCGCAGCAATATAGTGTTCAAGCCGCATAGAAGCAACACCCCGGAGAGTGAACATTCCTAATAGTTCCTGCTTGATATAATTGTGTTTAATAGTTAATCCGCTCCAATTTTATTTTCTACACTTTATTCACACTTTCTATATCAATTTTATTTTCAATATTAAATATAGAAGAGAAAATATCATTCTCTGTGTTACTACATTGCTCTATCAAATTGTAGTATATGTAGTAATAAGTTACTGTACTTAGTGTTTTGTGTACATTTGAACCCATTTGGTAAACACGTGTAAGCAATAATATTGGTTTACAGGGAACCTTTATTGTTTGCACATTCATTTAAAATGACTCATTGTTGGCGACGCGCCTATAAGAATATTTCAATTTATTAGTTAACCGATTACGAATAGCTTCTAAAAAGCAAATTATCAAGCAACAATATTCCGATAAGAAAATGCTTAGTCGAATCTTAAAGAAATATCGAATTAATGATATGAAGGTCTTGGGTTCGACTCCCAGGCCGGAATAGTTTATCGTTTTCTCAGTAATATCTCTTAATAAATTCATATAGGGAATTTTTAAGATATAAATTATGTTACCGGATTTGTTCCCCGGTTGAAATCATCTTTCCAATAATGCTAATTTAAAGAAATATTAAAATAAAGTTAGAGACCAGGATTTGTTCCCCGGTCGAAATGATCACTCTGTGCATAAGTAGAATTAATGGAAATTAATTGCATAAGTATTGTCTTATATGAGTTTGATATGTTTTGTATGATAACAAATGCCTGTTTTCTATGATTGATTTATGAAAACATTCACTTATATTGTTTGATAAGAAACATGATAACTGATAAGAATCTGATTAGAAATAGTTTTCAACGTTTGAGAACTGTGTAGAATCCTTTATTCACCTAGTATTGTTGATATTAGTGTATACTAAACTTTCCATTTTTACTGATAGTCGATAGCCATGCAAAAGTTAGTTGTTCAAATAGTGTGAGTTCATAGACGCACGCTAGCCACGTACTTAGGAGGCCAAATATGTAGAAATTTAAATATCTGCAAATTTCAACAATTTATGTAAAATTGACTTGTAAAACATTTCAGATTAATTGTACGTGTAAAAGAGGTGAATTCTGTGTTATTTTTATGTGAAAATTCCTGTGAATAAGTGAAATAATGATAGTTTTGTATAAGAAATTTAAAAGTGTTTCAATAGTCAAATGTATAGAGAAAATGTAAATTAAACTATTGTATTAGTTAAGATATGTATAATTTCAAGTGGAAAACATTGTTTTTAACTTTCTATGTTAAATATTTAAGAAATTCCAACTTTGAACATGTGAGTAAAATAAGCATATTTTGTTAAATAAATAAAGGGTTTTTTGTGATATGAAAATGTAATGTATATCGTAGTATAGATATTTTTTTGTGCTATCTTTGTAAGTAAATTGTATAAATGTATGTCTTATACAAATAAAGTTATTGAGTAAACCGTGAGAGAGTGATAGTACAAATTGATGTAATTGAGTTGCGCAAGCGCACAAATGGCGCGGCTCACTTTCGCGTATAGCTCTGGGGTAGCTCAGTAAACGAGTTTTCTTGCAATTCGTGATCAAGGATCTCCTAGGTGTGCGTCGCTTGCAGTTATACAGTGGCTGCAAATGACCGCCGGTACGACATACTCCGCCGAACGTTGAGTCCCGTGATTCCGTGAGGCGTCGAGGTCACCGGCCCCTAGGTGATTCTTGGCACTTTATGCGTTTCGTGCATCCTGTGCCTAGTCGCGTGTAAAGTGCCACCGTTGCACTTCCCCCAACCTTTTTGGTGTACAAAAGGGGTAGGCAGTGCCCAAAGTGTTGATAGCCATAAACTTTTTATCACCATATTATTGATAGGGCCTTTTAGAGTTCGACTGACGTTGTTAGGATTAGTAACATGTCAGGTAGGGATAAGGGGGAGCCACCCCCTTCAATAAGAAAACCACCAGACAAAAGAAAAGGTGTGTTGGATCGACCACTGGTTGTGAGGGATCTGTCGAACCCGGAACGCACGAGGGTCGTGTCCTCCTTTTCACAGACCCCCCAACGAAAACCCGTCTCGCCACGGAAAGAGCCCGCACCGGGCGTTGCGCTCACGCCGGCCGTATCTGAGCATACGGTCAGGCAAGAACCATCGCCCCTGCAGCAGCGGGCAGTGAAAACGGCTAGACGCCATACACCTCCGGAGACTGAAGCCTCTTTATTTGAAAAGAGGCAAAGGATTGGCTCCCAACTGTCCTCCGATGAAGCACCGTCCACATCGGAGGAGGATGACGATTATCACCATCGGGCGACGCTGAAGAAGGTGTTAAGATCACCACCCAAATCACCATCTCCACCGCAACTCCCCCCCCCGCTCCATATCTCCGGACCGACGAAGCCGAGACTCGGCCCAGTACGAGCAGGGGGGTGAAGAATCCTACAGTTGGGGGTCTACCACATATGCCACCCTCGCTGCATCCGCCGGCCGGTCCTCTCCGGCGGCAACGACCAATCCGTCCGGGCTTCCACAGGACGGTGGCCAACGGCCATCTACCAGTTATGCCCATATGGTTGCTGCACCAGCAGTACCGCGACCACCTCCGGCGGCAGTGCCAACTGAGAAGCCTGCCGACCAAGACAAGACCCGCTACCCGCCCATAGTGGCTGAATGCCTACCGAATTGGACGAGGCATTTTAAGGAGCTCAACAGAATGTTGGGCCACCCCTTAAATGCCCGTCCATTCGGGAAAGGCGTGAGGTTCACTCCGCAAAGCGCGAACGAGTTCAGGACAGTCCAACGCTACATGATCGAGCTGACTAAAGAAGTACCAACATTGTCGTGGTACTGCTATACCCCGGAGGAGGACAAGCCCACTAAAGTGGGCATCCGGGGTCTACCAATGGGCATGGACACCAAAGACATAGAGGAGGCTATTAGGGCAAAAGGCTTCCCCGTCAAATATGTCAAAGCAATCCCACCGCGTAGAAGCAGACCTGGCTGCATCTACTTTGCCCAGTTTGACCACCTGAGCCTGGAGCAGCTCCAAGAACTGTACAAAATCGACGAACTCCTCTTTATGAGAGGAGTAGTCATCGAGGCCTGGCAAAGGAAAGCAGGACCGGCTCAATGCCACCGCTGCCAGGCCTTCGGACATGCATCCGCAAACTGCTTCAGGCCAGTGAGATGCGTGCGCTGTGCCGGGGAGCACATTGCAAGCCTTTGCCCTCGGGGTAGAGAGGAACAACCTACATGTGCCAACTGTGGTAAAAACCACACGGCAAATGACCGCTGCTGTCCAGTCCTGAGGAGGACTGCAAGGAGGCAGGGGATAACTTTGCCGGGGCTACTCCCGGAGGCCCCTAAAAAGACCCCCCAGAGTCGCCCGAAAGCTGTAACCATTAAGCAAGACGGGTGGGCTACCATCACTTGGAAGGGCAGGCAACCAGCCCCCCCCCCCACTCGTAACACCTAAAGAAACGGTGGAACCCACAGAGATAAGGACAACCACCGGGGCGACTCTACAGCCCCCCGCCAATCCTGCCACAGAACGGCAACCCTCCAAGAAGAGGAGGCGGGAGAGGAGCAGGAAGAAGCCCGAAAGGTCCACTAGACTAACTTCTCAGTGGAAAGAATAAAGAAATATATGTTTTAATATTTTATACAATTTTTCATTCGGCACTAAAAACGACTTGACCGATTTTGCTCAAAATTTAATGAAGTCTTAGTTACATAATTATGCGTTAAATTAAACTGGTCCCATGTCAATATCACTCTTTGTTCTCGAGATATATGGGGCGGAAATTGAATCCGAACATACATACATACATACATGTGCACACACGGACATCCTCTTAAAAAAACATACTATCCGACTCTAAAGACCTTGAAACGTGGAGATATGTTAAAATTTCCAATTTGCAAAATCGGACCCGTTACAATAACTTCCCACTGAGAAGGTAAAAAACCGAGTCTTTAATTTCCATTTTTCAATTAAATGTTCAACAAAACTCGTAAAAAGTATAACATATTTTAAAATATTGTTTAAACATGACTTATATTACAGCTACGAATAATAAATGGGTATACTAGCGATATGTCCCGGCTTCGCACGGGTGATATCTGGCTATCCATTCATCAGGGTCCATAGAGAAACCATAAAACTATGTAAAATTTATTGTGACCTATGGATTGCAATAAAGTTATGTATCGACAACAGCGCCAGCTGCCGGGTCTAATTATAGCTAAAACAACCCTATAAGTATCTTATAAAATGTCATCAAAATCGTTTAAGAAACTATTAAGAAGACGAGTTTACGAACACACATGCACACACAGCGGAATTTCATACATAAAAATAAACTATATATATGTATACATATATACAACACCGAATGTTAAAAATCTATTACCAATGTGTTTTAAAATGAGGAAGAACTGAGCATGTTGAATCCACTGTTTTTCTTGATCACTCGACGCAAAGATTCAATGGGGCCCCCATATACCTAAACTAGCTAGCAGACTAAGCTCTGCAGCTTATGCTGGAAAAAGATTAGAAGTCTCAATAGTGTCGAGACAGTCTTATGGAATTTCGCTATGATTGATTAATTAAGAAACTATTTTTGTTTTGCAGAAGAGGCCCATAAGAGCTATTTACAACCTAAAATCGGGAGAGTCTGTCAGATAAAAAAATTAAAGAAAGAAATAATTTTGGCCTGTCATTATATCTACGAAAATTTATGTATGTTCACAAAAACAAAAGTAGTTTTAGTAAAAAAAGTGCTTTGTAAACACTAGGAACAAACAAGCTGGTGATACCAGTTTCTCCAGTCAGTAATTCAATTAATTCTTGGGGCAATGTATATTATTTACGTTTTACGCTATTACAACAAAGTCCCAGAATATATACAAGGTCTCTCTATTACCAAATTTAAATGTTTTTTGAACAACGACTGTATAAAAAGGGTTATTATAATATAAATGAATACATGGTTGATAAATAACCCCTGGGAATGAAGTGG